>VBSM01003176.1:46494827-46509641 GCA_008086735.1 Cheirogaleus medius | reverse complement strand
TTCAATCCATACTGAGTTTATTTTTATATATAGTGAGATAGTTGTCCTGTTTCATGCTTCTTCATGTGGCAATCCAATATCCCAGCACCACTTATTGAAAAGAGTGTCCTTTCCCTAGTGTATGTTCTTGTCAACTTTGTTAAAGATCAGTTGACTATATATATCTATGTGGCCTTATTTCTGGGTTCTCTATTCTGTTCCATTGATCTGCATATACATTTTTACCAGGACCATGATGTTTTGGTCACCATAGCTTTGTAGTATAATTTGAATCAGGTAATGTGATGCCTCCAGCTTTGTTATTTTTGCTTAACATTATTTTGGCTATCTGGGCTCTTTTTTAGATCCATATGAATTTTAGGATTATTTTTGCTTATTCTGTGAAAAATGATATTGGTATTTTGATAGGAATTTCATTGAATCTGTATATTGTTTGGGGCAGTGTGTTCACTATAACAATATTGATTCTTCTAATCCATGAACATTGGGAGGTTTTCCATTTGCATCATCTATAATTTCTTTTATTACTTGTGGAGATCTTTCACCACCTTGGTCAAATATATTATTTCTAGGTATTTTCTGGCAGCAATAATAAATGAGATTGAGTTCTTAATTTGTTTCTCAGCTTGTTCTTTATTGATATATAGAAATGCTGCTAATTTTTGTATGTTGATTTTGTAACCTGAGATTTTACTCAATTAATTTATCAATTCTCGGAGTCTTTTGGAGGACTCTTTCAGGTTTTCTAGGTATAAGATCATATCATCAGCAAACAAAGATAATTTGACCTCCTCTTCTCCAATTTGAATGTCTTTGGTTACTTTTTCTTCCATAATTGCTCTAGGTAGGACTTCCAGTACTATACTGAATAGAAGTGGTTACAGTGGGCTTCCTTGTCTTGTTTCAGTTCTTAAGGGAATGCCTCAACTTTTATCCTTTCAGTATAATATTGGCTGTGGGTTTATCATATATGGCCTTTTTTTCATTGTTATGCTTTTCCATGCTTCATTTGTTGAGGGTTTTTATCATGAAGAAATATTGAATTTCATCAAATGCTTTTTTAGCATCCATTGAGATGATCTTATGGTTTTTGTTTTTAATTCATGTGTCTCATTTATTGATTTTCATATGTTGAACCATCCTCACATCCCTAGAATAAAACTCATTTGATTGTGCTATATTATCTTTCTGATGTGCTGTTGGCTTCTGTTTGCTAGTACTTTGTGGAAGATTTTTACCTCTATCTTTGTCAGGAATATTCTTCTGTAGTTTTCTTTTTGTTGTGGTGGTTGTTGCTGTTGTTGAGTCCTTTCCTCACTTTGGTATCAGGGTGAAACTGGCTTGATAGAAAGAGTTAGGGAGGATTTCTTCCTTGATGTTTTGGAACAGTGTCAGAAGGATTGGTATCAGTTCTTCTTTGCACATTTGGTAGAGTTTGGCTATGAATTTGGTCTTGAGCTTTTTGTTATTGGTGTTGGGAGATTAAAAAAAAGCATATTTTAGATGACACAAAAATCAGTGAACTTAATGATAGATCAACAAAAATTGTTATATCTGAAGAACAGAAAAATAATACAAAGATGAATAAAAACTGGCTAGAAAATTGAAGGAACCCATAAAATATATCAGTTAAATAACAGGATAATCAGAAGGAGAAGAAAAAAATGAAATAAAAATATTTGAATAAATAATGGACTAAGAAGTTTGAAAAATTCTAAGTAGAATATAGAGAAGTAATTTACAGATATACTATAATCAAAACTGTCGAAAACGACAAACAAAATAAAATTTTATATAAAGCAAGAGAAAAGTGGCACACCTCTAGTAAAGGAACACACAACTGCATGATTGATACCTGATTTCTTTTTTTAGAAAGTGAAAGCCAAAATGTATGATAAGGCATTCAAAGCATGACTGGATTAAATACTCCACTCGTAAGTCAGAGAGAGCCATACTAAATAGAAGAAAAACAAAAGCAAGATCCATGTTTTGAGATTTACAAGAGACACAGTTTAGATTAAAAGACACAAATTGAATGAAAGGGAAAGGAAGAAAAAGATACCCTGTACAAACAAAAAACAGGAGAGCTGGAATGGCTATATACTATTGATATTAGGCTATATACTATTAAAATCGGTTTTAAGGATAATGTCATTAAAGATAAAAATATACTTTATGTTGATAAAATGATAAATTCATCAAAAATTTATAGCAATTATAACATTTACTCAGTTTACAACAAAGGTCACAATACATAAAGCAATACTAACAGAATTGAAAAGCAAAATAGATAATTTAACAATAATGAAGACTTCAGTATTTTGTTCTCAATAATAGAACAACTAAATAGAAAATCATAGAGTATAGGAAACTTAAACACCACTATTAGTCAACTTGATTTAATTTTAATGTAGACAAAATTCTACCCATCAAAAGCAGAATGAACAATTTTCTGAACACAGTTGGAAGATTCTTCATGAGAGATCATATACTTGAATGTATAAAAAATCTTAATAAATTTAAAAGATTGAAATAATACAAATATGTTTTCTGATATTTATGGCATTATAAATCAACAATGGAAGGCATATTGGGAATCCACAAATACTTGTAGGTTTAATACACACACTTATAAATAGTCAATGGGTCAAAGAAAACACAGGAAGAATTAGAAAATATTTTGAGATGAGTGAAATAAAAAAAGCACAATAAATTAAATTTTTGGAGATGTGGTTAATGCAATGCTTAAAGGGACATTTATAAATATATTAGTCTATATCAAAAGAGAAATAAAAATCATTAACTCAAGTTTCCACATTAAGAAACTAGATAGCACCTCACGCCTGTTGAATGACTATTATCACAAAAATAAAAGACAACTAGTGTTGATTAGGATGTGAAGAAAGAAGAACCCTGATACACTGTTGGTAGAATGTACATTAATACAGCCATTATGGAACACACCATACAGCTGTGGCCCTCTAACGCCACCACCCCGCAGATCGATATTGGTCTGTGGCCTGTTAGGGACCAGCTGAAGAGATTCACACTCCTGACCCCAGGGTCTGGAAAAATTGTCTTCTATGAAACTTAGGAGCATGCAGGGCCACACAGCTGGAGCAGCAGGCAAGCTTCGTCTGTATTTACAGGTGCTCTGCTCCCCAACACTTGCATTACCACATGAGCTCTGCCTCCCCTCCCCCACACCAGTGGTAAAACTGTTTTCCATGCAACAGGTCCCTGGTGCCAAAAAAGTTGCAGGCTACTGCTATAGAGGTTCCTCAGAAAGTTAAAGATAAAACTATTTCAGTCCCCCCCTTATCCACAGGGGATATGTTCTAATATCCTACCCCGTGGATGCTTGAAGCCATGGATAGTACCAAATCCTACATATACTGGGTTTTTTAAATCCTATAAATACATACCTGTGATAAAATTTAATTTATAAATTAGGGACAGCAAGAGATTAATAATAACTAATAATAAAATAGAACAATTGTAACAATGTACTATAATGACAGTTATAGGAATATGGTCTCTCTCTCTCTCTTTCTCTGAAAATACTATAGTTATTATTAATCTCTTGCTGGGATTGACTGCTGGTAATTGAGGCCACAGAAAGCAAACTCAAGGATAAGGGGAAGCTAGTGTACCATATAATCTGGCATTCCCACTGTTAAGTATATATCCAAAGGAGATAAAAATCAATATGTTGAAGGGATATCTGCACTCTCATGTTCATGCAGCATTATTCATAATAGCTAAGATATGGAAACAACCTAAGTATTTATTCATCAAGGGATTAATGGATAAAGAAAACGGAGTGTGTGTGTGTGTGTGTGTGTGTGTGTGTATTCTATGGAGTAGTATTTAACCTTTAAAAAGAAGGAGATCCTGTCAATTGCAGCAACATGGATGGACCTGGAGAGCATTATGTTGAGTAAAATAAGCCAGGCATAGAAAGACAAAAAACACATGATCTTGCTTACATATGCAATCTAAAACAGTGAAACTCATAAAAGCAAAGAGTAGAATGGTGGTTACCAGGGGCTAGCAGTGTGTATAGGGATATTGTGGAGAAGATGATTAAAGGATACTAAGGAAGAATAGGCTCAAGAGATCTATAATAAAACAGAGCAACTCTAGTTAATAATGTTGTACTGTATGTGTGAAAATTACTGAGAGAGTAAATTTCAAGTATTCTCCCCACAAAAAAAGTGATAAGTATGTGAGGTTAATTAGCTAGATATAGCCATTTTACATGTATACATATTTTAAAATATCATGTTGTAAACAATAAATATAAACAATTTTTACTTGAAAAATAAAAAAATAAATTTTAAAAAACTGGAAAAAGGTCAACCTAAACACAAAACAAGCATTCGTAAAAAAAAAATAAGAATTAAAGCAAAAATTACTAATGTAGACAACAAAAAATATAAAGAGAAAAACATGAAAAGATACAGTTCTTTGAACATATTAAAAATAATAAAACAGACAAATTTTCAGCTATACTGACCACATAGAAAAAGAAGACAAAAATTATGAAAATCAGGAATGTAAGAAAAAACATCAATAATGACTTTACAAAAAAAATAAAAAGATTATGAAGAAACATTGTTAATAATTTGTTTTTTCTATTAATATAGTAAACATATCTAAATGTCAAAAATTAAGATCTATATAATACACACAAAAAAGGTATTATATGAGTGATATTTATTGGACATTTTACTTGTTTGTTAATTTGTTAATTGTGTGCACTCCTGATTAATATACAAACATACTATTATTTCTGTTGTGGTATATTATATATGGACATACATAAATATAAATGTTTATATATAACTAAGCTATATGTTAAGCATGTAAATTCTTTTTGGCAATTTGTTGCAACATTTTTCTTCAGGCTGATTATTGCCTTTTAAAATACATTTGGTGTTTTTTAGCCACATACATTTTCAATATTTATTTGCATTCCATTTTACCAATTTTTGTCTTTAAAATATCTATATTTTATTTCAGGTAAAGGCTGTCCTAGTTCACATTTGAAAATGTACACATCATCTCTTTTCTTTGGACAGTAGGTAATATGCTTGGATTGAACACATTCACATGTTACTTGTTTTGGAATCTACAGATATAGTAAGATTTTTAGGATTTGTTGCTTTGATTTTGGTTTTCTTGCCTTGTTTGTTTTTCCCTCGTTTTTCATTCCTAGTATAATCTAATAATTGTCATTTAGCCATTTCACCTCTCTGCCTATTCTAAAACAAATACTTAAATTAGTCAATCATTAAATTTACCTGGGTGGGCAAATATAATACATCTAAAGTATAGATTTATTGTATAATGTTTAGACACATGGAACACAAAAACATAGATTTATTTCCTCCTTTGATGATTCTTGCAATTATTCCTTTGTCAAAATTATGTTCTGCATATAAGAGGTTGCTTAATCCCCAATGTTTTTTGGTTTTTCATTAGAAAATAAACATATGTGTGTATGTGTGTGTATAGATAGATAGATATGCAGATTTGTCCGGTCACAGTTGTAGTCTGTTCTGTTCTCTGTCCTTGACTTGCTCTTGGCCGAAGAATGACTGCACACCAAAAGCAAGGCAAATGTGAAACTAAGTTTATTGAGGAAGGACAAAATAGATTTACAGAGCAAGAGCAAGACATGGTTTTACAGAATAAGAGCAAGACACTTTCGCCACAGACAACTAATGGACCTCTCTATTGGAACAAAAGGGCTCTGATTATGGTCTGGAGTCCTGTTTTATAGTGTCTGCATTGGGACTTCCTTATGCTTTCCATGTCACCCACTGAACCACTTTGATGGACAGTTAACAACAGGATAATTAGCCCTAGGTTATTCTAGGTCACTTTCTAAATCCTATTGTGCCTGGGCTGCCTGGCCTGCAGGCTGGGGATTCCTGCATTCTTTTGCAGACTAGCAGGGCTTCCTCCTTCCCCCGGTAGATTGGGGAGGCATGGCAGGGCTTGTCCTTCTTCCCCTCTTCCTGGGACTGGGCAATGAATTGCTCGAGGCAGGACCAAGGCAAGAGGCAAAGCACCCACTTTGCCCTTAGGAAAGTCTTGGAGGTCCCTTGCTATCTACCTAACAAATTGACTTATATTCATATAAGAAATAATCTTTCTTCTTTTTAAGACTAACTCATGCCTAATTAAAATTTACCATTAGGAAAATTATTATCAATTTACTAATCTAAATATAGTTAAAGTCATTATGAATGTTAGCAGTATCCTATGCCACATAATGAGAAACAATTTTGGTTTTCCTTTCCATTTGGTGACTAATGCTAATAATTCATTTATTTTTAATTTGTACAGCTTTTCCCAATTGGCTTTGACATTTTTAGTTACTAATTAGGAATTAATGTAAGGTGTGTAGGGAATTAATAAGGACTTTCATGATGCTGATGAATACATATTTGCTAGGGAATTAGTTAATATTATTCTAGCCACAATGTGGAAACACACAATCTGCATAATCCACAAATTGCCCTCATGTTAACATAGTCCTGATATTTATTTCCATTTTCTTTTTAAAATACAGTGAATTTCAAATTAAACACAATAGCAAAATTCAGAAATAAAAACTGTGAGTGAACATCAGTGTTTGGGTATTGGTTTGGATGGCAATATTTTTTAAGATTTGACTTAAAATTTGTCAGACTTCAGTATATTTTTAGAAATAGCATTTTATGACTATTATAGTCTGCACAAATATCAACCTATTATGTTTAAATGCATGACTTTTAATTAGCTATATTTTTTAGCATGAATATGATTTTTTTCTGTTTACATAAATTGATTCTTCTTAAAACAGAAACTTAGACTGCTTCGTTTTACAATTAAGAGATATGAAAATTGTTCATGTTTTAATAAAATCTCTGAACACTATAAATAATTCAATTTGATAAATAGTGATCTAATAAGCATTTGGAAAAAAGTCAAATTTAGTATTTGCACTGTATACCTTTGTGATTTTTCACAAATGTATAATACAATATTATTTTTTAATCTTATGATGTTTAGATCATAAAAGACCATCTGGATAAACAGAAATGAATATATATTTATTACATTATATTTTATTGTCCTACTTATTTTCTAAACAAAAAACAAAGCATGAAAGCATGTCTCTGTATGATCTGGATTTATCTTAGTGGTGATTAATTTGTTTTGACAAACAAAATCTAACTCCTAATTATCAGGAATTAGGGCAACCATACTTCAAAATTTAGCTATATTCCTGTATTTGTGAAACTACTTAGAGAACTTGCTAATACTTCATAATAAACAAATATGGGAAAGCCTTTTGAGTGAATCTAAATGCCTTTCAACCCCTTGAAGAAAAGGAAGATTTCACTGACAATTATGCTAATTAGAATAATCATCAAACAAAATGACTGTACCTACCCTCTTTCTCACATCCATTTAGAGTGATGCAGACTATTATTAGAAGTAGCCATGGCATCCAGTACCATATCAGCTTGTATATGAGCTATGTTGTTATACACAGTGACTCCAAGGCTGTACTTCAAACCAGGTTATTGAGCTTGCATAGTAAATGCCATGATGTATGTGCCTTTGGCATTTGGAATTTGTTTTCACATTGAACTCAAAGTTTTTAGATTACTAGACTTTGAAAAACCACATAAGAAGAAAAATGAAAAAATACAGCGAAATAACACCGGAAATCCCAATACAAATATCATTGGCCAAGAAAATGTAGAGCATAGGAGAGATCAACAAATCCACTGAAAAATATTTTCTTTTAAGAAAAATCAAGAGTCTTTATTCAAGTAAACACTCTGCAAACCAGGGAGACACAACCCTCCATACAAGATGTGTTCCCAGAAAACAAAGAAAAGGATTATCTTTTATAGAAAAGTTTCCACCCAGGTTTTCACTCGGGTCTGCTATGCAAATGAAGGATGCGAACTTGCTTAGTTCTGATTGGTTGATGTTTGCTGAGTTCTGATTGGTTGATGCAGGTCACAGTCTATTGACTGATTCAGGAGATATAAAGAGGAACAGTTATGAAATTCCCAAAATTAAAGGAGTGTGGTTTTCTGGGAATTCAAGATGCCTCTGTGTACCCCTTGGCTCTATTTTAAATTTATGCCCAGTTAGCCACTCAGGTTCTATTTTGAAAGATTGGCTCTTTCAGAGTTCACAGAGAAAATATTTAAGTCTAATGAAAAAGTAAAGCAGGTCAGTATCACAGGGTGACTATACTTTCTAATGTTAATTTGTTGCTTTGACATAATTATTAAAAGAGTTTCTTTTATTCTCGAATGTGTGCTAGTTTGAAAGATAGACTTTATGATTCTCCTAAATACCTATTATTACCATATTCTAGATAACAAAAATATAGAAGTCCTTAGTATCTACTATATCTACTGTCTAAATTGTTACCAAAGTTACTTCAGAGATTGAGTTAGATTTTGTATGTTGATTTAAAGCGTGGTTCTCAATCTAAGATTATAAAAATTTTCTTCTTTCTCAAAGAGTTTATACTGAAGGAGATTATGGAAGAAGAGAAAAGAGTTGGATATAAATAATCAGTGGAAATGACTCTGGTTAAGAATAAATGTAGAAGAAAAACAAAATTATTTTAGATAAATTTGATATTAGCCTGTATAACTGGCCAAATAGAGAAGAAATCCATAAGTGGTTACAGAGATTTCCAAAGAATGTTTAAGGCATTACTAGAAATTATTCTGTATTATTCAGAGTATATTTAACATTGTTAGGGAAAAGAAAAACATCCAGGACATATATTTCTTCAGGGACTTAGTAATAAACATTATCTTATCAGAAATGTGGTTGATAAAGAAAAGAATGTATAGGTAGAAAGCTAAATAAAATTAAAAATTGAATAAGGGGGAGTTAAAGAGATTTGTATGTATCTATAGCCTTATGAGAAGGAAGGAATTAAGAAAATTAGGTGCAAAGATTGCCTTCAAACAGAAGGAGAGCTCTTTTCTCCTGTAACATAGAGAAAAGTCTAGGTGGGCAGGTCTTGTTATATAAATTGTATAATTGCAACATAGTGGATTATAGAAGATTATATGGTTAATGTTCTCTATTTTGTCTAGAAAATGAGAGTCTAGGCATTCTGTTTTAATGAAAGGATATAAATTTAATAAAATAGTGGCAAAAAATAGGAATAGTTCAAGGGTATAAAATGAAACTGGAAATTGAGAACAAATAAAGCAATTAATGGGTAGATTGAAAGAACATTTTATGTTGGTTTTAGATAATTACAGTAAATGTTAGCATACATTACATTGTGACTGGATATTCACAGTTGATTATTTTCTGAAGGCAGAAATTATTTTTCTTTGATTATTCAATAGCTCCTCATGGCCATGACGTAATATGTGCAGAATTTGTATGTAAATCTATGGTAAACTAGCAATAGTTACAAAACCATAAAAGGACTAATACGTTTTAGAAATTATTTTTCTCTTTTTGTTGTTTTTAAATAGTTCTATATAGTACTTCATAGATGACTAATATACGTATTAAATCTTTCTCATTAAAATCTGAGAAAAAAGTAAAAATTATTTTTAAAAAATCATTTGCTGTTAGAATTTAAAATATATCCAGTTTAAACTACATCTTCCTTTAAACATAGCTTCTTGATATGAAAAGCTTTTTCTTTTCCTGCTGTCATTTTGTATGAGAAAGAAAGATGTATTAATTTAAGAGCAAATCCTTTTGTTCTGCCCATTTCATGCTCCACATCCAAAATCTCAACCTGTGGATTACAACAATTTTCCCTTCCCTGAGAATGTGTTTTCTTGTAATACAGAAAAAGAAATGAAAATGAAATTTAAAATGTCCAGCTGTTTAAAAACCAAAGGGAAACTATTTGCTTCAGCTCAAAATGTATGTGTTGGCCTTAAGTGAAGATTAGGGCAATTAATTTTGGTTGTTTCCCTTACCTGAAAAATCAATCAGGCAGTGATGATATCATCAGGTACATCAAAGGTTTTACAGAAAACACAGTAAACAAGACTTAATTATTGCACTCACACACAGGGAGTGCACTCTAGGAGCCTAAACTAGAAGGCAGATTAATTTTCCTCCTCTTATTTTTCTTTCCTGTAGCAATTGCTATAGCAACAAAATCAAACTTTATGTGAGGCCAACATCTACAAACTTTGAAGGCAAACCACTAATACACAGCAGTTTTTAGTATGAAGGGAATAATAGCCACTCAAACAAAGTGTTGAGTGATTAGTTGCACAAAAGGTCTAGTTTAATGTATTTTGAATAGATATCTCATTGTTTTAAAAGGAGAAGATCTTTGAAAAATCATCTTTATTTATGTGCATCATGCAAGTCATAGTCTTTCTTCTACACAACACAATACTATAAAACCTCCTCAATGAAGTTAATTAGATTTAATAGAGAGGATTATATGTGTCAGAAATTCTCCACTTATGAAAAGCCTACTCTAGCAAAAATAAAGTAATTAAAATAATATATTTTGTTATATGAAGGTGTTTGCCTTTTATCATTTTTATGTATATTATTTATATATATAAAATTCATTGAAGAAACAATGTGTGTTACATAATTGATTTTATTTGATGCAGACTTGTATATAAAAATAAGAGACTTCAATAATGCGATATAATAGAAATTCACTAATTAGAATGTAGAGATAGAACATTTATATTATTACAATTTTAATATAGCATATTTAATTTCTCTTGCACATTATAATTTTAACATTAAATATACAGCTTTTTATTGATAAATTTTAGGAGAAAAATCCAATTTTATAGTAATAAACCATCATCTTTGTGAGTATTTGTGATTGTGGGTCAAAATTGATAGGCTTTCAAAACCAAACATATTTGAGTGATATAGGTTCTGTCTTAATGAAAGCTGTTTTTACTGAAAATAAATGGCTGCATCTTAAAAAGATTCTTATTGAATATAAATAAACAAGAATTTTGAATATTATATTTCATAAGCTAATTTGTCAAATTTTCATATGATTGCCTGTGATTTGTTATAGGCAGCCAAATCTATTCAGGCTGGCTTTTCGAACATTTATATATTTACTTCTTCTTTCCTACAGGCTTCAGATGCTCTTTCTTTGAGGCAACACTCCATTGTATAATACTCACGTCGTACTTTAAATGAAATTCATCTCGTCTCAGATCTAAGAGGGGATCCCATTAGCCTATAGTGATAGATATTAATCCACAACTCTTGTCCTTCAGGCAGTCCATGGTTTTTCCTTGAACACAGTGATTGGTTTTGGTAAGAATGCCTGTCTCTGTTTGGTTACATTTCATCAAATACTAGTTAATAATTGATATTTGTTAATAACATGTGTAAATTGTTGACTGGAGATAATTATTGTCTCTTACTCTCCCTTTTTCCTCATGGATGAGCACTAGAGTTATGTATTCCTAAATTGCTAAGAGTGTTTTCAGATCATTAACAACGTTGGATTATTTTATTTAAGCAAAACTGCAGGCACAAATGTTTTACTCATTGCAAACAGCAATTCTACTATTGGCAAGAGTATCAATAGATTTAAATTTATTTATAAAATCAACTCATATTCAAAAAAATTACATCAGGTAAATGTTGAAATATATACTTCTTCAATCTTGTCACTCTCAGAGAAACACACTATTAATAATCTGGTACAAAAATAACTGGTTTAAAAATGCACATATTAATTAATTTTAATATTAAAGCCTATTATATGCAGATAGTTTTAGGGACTTTGTCCAGAGAGGTAAGTAAAATAGACTTTGTGGTTCTTGTATTAGAACTCACTGGCCACTAATAATTCAGATATTTAAAAATCAACAACATTGTATGTAATTATATAATGTCATAGTGCTCTGAAGAGAGTGACCGGTAACATGAAAGAACATAATTATTTGCTGCTCTGGAAGATGGGAGTCAAGGGTCTTTTCTGAAGATAGCCATTAGGCAGATATTTGTGTGATGAGCAGCAGTTAGAGAGACATAGTGTAGGTGTGGTGAAAGTATAACAGGCAGAGACCAACATGGTGAGGACACTTAGAGAGGACGAAAGCTTCCCTTAATCATGAAAATGAAAGAAGATAATTAAAGAGAGAGCTTTATAAGTAGTAACCAAGAGAGTTGCACAAAATGAGAACCGAGAAGCTAGCAGGAGCCAGATCACATAAGGGATAATAGCTTCTTTAATTGTTTTACCATTTTATTATAAATCTAGTACAAATTTATTGACAGGTTTAAGCAATAGGCTGCTAATATCCATGTAAAACATTAAGACATTCATCAGTGTGTTGGTTAGAAAATAAATTTAAAGAGATTAGGAGATAAAGCAAAAACATAACAAAACAAAAGCCTGTTAGAAGACTTCTACGAAGTGGTAAGCAAGAGCTGTAGTTCCTTAGGACTAAAATATAGACTCCTTATGGAATAGAAATTAAATGCACATGCGAGTATGTGTGTGTGTGTGTGTGTGTGTGTGATGAAGATATAGCCAAGGAGATGTGGTGAATTGCTCAATATTAGATGAAAGATAGATGCCAAGATGGAATTACTGTTTCTGCCATGTGACACTGGGTAGCAGATAGTGCTCTTTTCTGAGTTAGAGAAGAGAGGAGGAAGCTCATAAATGGAGGGTGAAGATTGGGAAGTGTGAGATCCTGTGTTTTATTTGAGTAATTAAGGGACACTTCAGTCCCATGATCTCCTGAGATGTCAAACAGGTAATTAATTGGATATTCATATATAGAATTTAGAAGAGAGATCCCAATTCAAACATGAATTTGGAAATCGACAGCCTTTAAGTTATTTATGTAATAAAATCATATTATCACTTTACACTACAATTAATACTATTTTTCTATTTAAATTAACATACACTAAGAGTGACTTTATCATGCAGTACAGTTTTATGAATTTTTACATGTGTATATTCATGTAAACACCAATATAATCAAGATACAGAAGAGTTTCATCAACTCCAAAGACACTCTTTTATTAGTCCTTTGCAGTTACACACTTGCCCCCCTCCTAATCCTGAACAGGCACTGATGTGTTCGCAGTCATTATAGTTTTGTCTTTTGAGAAAGTCATATAAATGGAATCATACAATAAGTGACTTTCTGAAACTAATTCAACATGATTAGTTATTCTTTTATGTAGACATGAAGATTCATCCAAATTGTTGTGTGTATCAACAGAACCTGCTGTTAGCAAATGTCTTAGTGCATCTAAATCTATCTCTTTTTCACTCATTATTATTCCATTGTATGAATGCATTGCAGTTTGTTTACCCATTCACCATTTGACAGACATTTGGGTTGTTTTCAATTTTTCAGTTTTATAAATAACTTCTGTAAACATTTGTGTACAGGTTTTTGTGTAAATACAACTTTTCACTTCTCTAGGGCCAGACAAGTGGTATTTCTAAGTGATATGATATGTGTATGGATAACTTTATAAAAAAACTGCAAAATTACATTCCAGAGTGGCTGTAAATTTTGCATTCCAGTGAGCTATGTGTGTGAATTCCATTTATTTTGCATACTCACTAGCACTTGATATTATCATAATTCTTATTTTTAAGCCATTGTAATAACTATATAGTAGAATCTCGCTGTAAATTTACTTCCCTAATGGGGAAATACATTTATTAATATCCGTATTCTACATATTCTCATATTCTCTTTGCCTTTGTCTCCCACATATACACACATCTTCCTTCGTTGAGGTCTGTTGGCATCCATTGCCTCCACTCTCCCCACCTTTTTCCCATTGCATTGATTATTATTCACCATTGAATTTTGAATCATGTTCATTATTTCTGTGTGAAAGTCCTTAGTCAGATATGTGACATGCAATTACTTTCTTCCAGTCTATAGCTTGTGTCTTCATTCTCTTAAAAGATTCTTCACAGAAAAAGAAAATTTTTTAATTTTTGATGAACTCCTAATTTATAATTTCTTCATGATTCATATGTATTATTGGTGTCATGTTTGCGAACTCTTTGCCAAACTCCAGATCATGAAAATTTCCATTTTCTCCTAAAACTTTTATAATTTTATGTTTTACATTTATATCTACCATTTATTTTAATTGATTTTTATAAAAAGTATGAAACTATTATTAAGGTTCAAAGGCATACATATCGATGTCCATTTGTTCCAACATCATTTTGTTGTAAAGATGACTCCTTAAATAGTTATTTTCTTTTAGACCTTGGTCATAAATCAATTGGTCTTCTTTGTGCGGCATTTTCAGAAATGTCTGTTTTGTTCTATTGATCTGTGTATCTCTCACTTCACCAGTAGCACAATCTCTTGATTACTATGGTATTATAGTAAGTTGTAAATTGAAGGAGTTATAAATTCTTGAATTTTAAAACTGTTTTACTGTTTTAGTATCTCTACTTTTCCATATAATTTTTTGATTCAGCTTGTTTATACCTATACAATAATCCTGCCCGATTTTTGGTTGGTGTTGTGTTTAACTCTGCAGACCAATTTGGAAGAACTGACTTCTTTACTAAGTTGAATTTTGAATCAATAAATTCAGACTCTCTCTTTAATAATTTAGATCCTATTTTATTATTTTTTATCATTATTTTCATTTTTATACTTACTTATTTTTAACTTTATAATTTTTTAACTTGTTAAGCTTGTTCAATGGTATTTTTATGTTGAATTTCAATTGACTATTGCTAGTACTATGTTTCCCTGAAAGTAAGACAGGGTCTTATATTTATTTTTCCTCAAGAAGACA
>VBSM01003176.1:46466230-46494727 GCA_008086735.1 Cheirogaleus medius | reverse complement strand
AGGCCATTCTCACTGGGATTAGGTGGTATCTCATTGTGGTTTTGATTTGCATTTTTCTTGATATTGGTTATATGTCTCTTTTTTTCCAGTCAGTCTTGCTAGAAGTTTATCAATTTTATTCAAAGATTCAACATTTAATTTCATTTACTTTTCTCTAATGCTTTCTGTTTTCAATTTAATTTATTTCAGGACACATAATTATTGTTGCTTTTCTCTTCTTTTTTTGGTATTCCTTAGGAAACATAACATCACTCAAATGAGACCTTTTATCTTTTCTTTTATAATCACTTAATGGTATATATTTTCTTCAAAATATATTTTAGCAGCAGTCTATACAGTGTGATATGTTGTGTTTTTATTTTCATTCAATTCAAAATATTTTTTTAATTTGCTTTAAAAATGTTTCTCTTTGAACTAGTGCTTACAAGTGTATTGTTTCATTGCAAGTGTTTAGTTTTATTTTTTTCTTGATTGTCATTTGTGTGTAGGTTTGTGTTTCTCACCAGTCATGGGTTGTTTCTGGCTATCATTTTCTTCACTATTTTTCTGCATCACACTTCTTTTTCCTTCCCCTCTTGGATTTCATTAACATTAAAATTAGCTTTTTTGTTATTGACCTACATGTCTCTCAGCTCTAATTATTTATTTTTCAATCTTTTGTCTCTCTACTTATTTAAATAATATTTTTCTTTTGAATATCTTTAATGCCATTGACTCTTACCTTATTATCTCAATTTTGTGTTTTACAAATCTTGTTAGATATTTTCATAGTTATATTTTCAGTTCTAAATTTTCCATTTGCTTCTATACATATTTATTTGCTGGGATATTTTTAACTCTTCATTCATTTCCAGAGAATTCCTCTATTTTTGAGACATTTTTATAAATAGCTATTTTAAAGTTTTTTTCAGAGAATTCCAACATTAGTGTCATCCTGTCTTTGACATCTGTCGATTGTCTCTTCTGATATTTGTAGAGATTTTCCTGGATCTTCTATTGGTATTTTTAGTTGTACCATGGACATTTAGAATATTAATATTAATATTTAAAAATATTAATATTATTTCGAATACGAGGTACTAAGTCTTGTTTACTTTATTTAAAAATTATTTATGTAATAAATAATTTTGTTTTGGCAGGCAAGCCACATGGTTGAATTTGGCTGGCATGTTCTGTTCAGGGTTCTTTCATTTTTGGTTTTAATGTTAGTTAAATTTTCAAAGGCTTTGAAGTGCTATTTTTACCTATTCTACATGTGCACTAGCCAGTAGCCACTTTGGAAACTGAGCTGTGGGCTATCTCTTAGTTTAGTATTTAAAGTGTTTTGGTATTTTCCTCTTTTAGGTCCTTCAACTAGAAATTTGGGGCTCTAATCACAGCTGCCCCACCAATACACAACTTTCCTTATCACAGTTCATTTCAAAACAAATGGAAGGAAGACACAAAGAGAAAAACATCAGTGGGATTTGTCCTGATTTTTGGCAACACATCCTTTTGAATTGAAGAGGAATTTCCCCCTAACTTAAAGTTTTAGGTCCTATAGGTCTTTGCCTGAAGAATCCCCTCCTTCACCTTGAACCTGAACTAGATGCTTCTCCTGGCACTCCTGACTGTGCTGCTGTCCAATTCTAGGTTTTTGGATTGCCTTGAGATCATATTGAGGAATACTAGAGGTGGGAGGCGGGGGGTGGGCAGGGGAGAAGGAAACTCACTGCTTTTCAATGTTACTTCAAATTCTGATTTTATCAATGTTTGCTACTATTTATTTATTTTCAGAGTCCTCCCATCACTCCCCCATGTGCTGTGTTTAGATTTCACATCTGTATTCACTAGGAGAGAGAGAGTATACTGTGCTGACTCGTGATCTTCAAGGTTCCTGAACTTGAAACCTGCCTAATTATTACAGTTTTACAATGTCACTAAGCATACTAGGTTGATATGGAAGTCTTTGTGGCAGGGATTAAAACAAATCAGTCTTAATTATACATATGCAAACCCGTAAATTTATTCTACATCATACAAAGTCCTAATGACAATTGACTACTTGTTTGTGAGAGAATTTGGACTTAATGGGGATCTGAACAATGCAGCACCCAAATTCACTCAGGTATGTCCTAGTGTCATCAATTTGGAATTATTTGGAAATGAGTTTTTAATAGCAGCTATTTCTAATCATGAAGATATGTTCTGTATAAGGATTCAGCCAGAATATAATTCTGTAATAAATTCCGACCTTAACATCATGAAGTTCATGGAAAACATAGCTGCCTGGACCAAGAATGTTGGCTAACAGAATGCCCCTGTAATATTCACTCTATGAAATACATAGTATTATAGTAATAGTAGGACTAAAAGGCTTCTAAAATGTTTGAACAGCTAGAATTCTCCAATGTGAAAATTTAAACTTAAAATATAAATGTATTAAAATACTATACTAATAATATACTTTAAAAAGAAATGAGGAGGGCTATGTTTGTCATAATATAACCACATCCCTAAGGCAGTAAGAGATACTAAACTTAATCAAGTATCTATAATCCCAAGAGTAGCTATTATCTTATGACAACTATGCACTAGATTCACTTTGCTTCTATAATAAATGTCTGTATTGTGATAGAAAATGTAGCATAATTTTCTAGACGATAAAATCAGTTTGACAGCAGTCTCAGTTTGTTTCACATAAAATAATCTAACATGTAAAATATTTTCTAGCCAACCAAGGTACTTCTTTTATAAGTCAGCATCACTTTGGAAAGATAGAAACCTGCCACTGAGGTTAATTCACGGGGCTTTGTGAGTTATCAACCCATAGTTGAAAAAATACTCACATTAATGCTTTATGATATGTATCATTTCACAGAATTTTATAGTACAGTGTGAAACTAGAATAAGCAAAGCACCAATTAGTATTTGTCTTTGGAGAATAAAATAGGTCTTTCGTCCTAAAGGTCAAACAATTTTGCTTTCATAGTAATATTCTATAAAGTTTTTTCATTAGTTTTGGATTATGTGAGGATTCCCATTTCTAAATTCTAATGTATCTTACAAAGTTTGATGGGATGTGTATTTGGTTTAGGAAAACTAAAACAGCTTTAGGTATTTCAAACTACCAGGGATGTAATATAGCGAATTACAGTCTTAAAATAATGTCAGAAATGTTGGGGTAAGAAGGTCAAGGAATCTATAACTACTGTTGCAGTAATCAGGCAGCGTGGATATCACCAGCAGCCACTGTGAATAAGATGAGCTGCCTGCAGTCTCCAGCTGGGGGATTTGAAGAAGATGCCCATAAGCTACCAGTAAAACCTCACATCTGTCATCTGTCAAAGCCAATGTGCTTACTCACCACTGCTGCTGGGGCAAACCTGGCTTCACTTTCCAAATCTTTACACAAGTGTCTTTTAACAGCTAAATTTAAAGTGGAAACTTTCAAGCAAGAGAGCTTTCCAGGCCCTGTGGTATAATCAAATGCTTGTAAATGAAGGAATTGTGATGAGAAATTGTGATGTTTGGCTACCAACAGACAATAACCTGCCACTCAGCATTTCTAAATACCCTTCTACTCCTAATTAAACTTAAAAGAAAATTAATACGGCATCGTACCTTTATTTACTGTATCCGTTTCCAAGGGCTCCTGTAACAAATACTGGGTGTACCACAGTGTACGCACTGGGTGGCTTAAACAACAGAAATGTGTTGTCTCACAGTACTGGAGACTAAAACTTCAAGATCAAGTTTCAGCAGGCTCCTTCTGAGATCAGTGAAGGAGAATTTCCCCAAGCCTCTTTCCTATGATCACAATATAAATAAAGCATTCACTAAGTCAACATAAGGAAAGGCTTTCAGAGCACTTTGGCAAAGGACACACATCTATGTCCAATATATGTATCTTTTTCAGTGACAAGAAATGATCCATGAGAAAAGCCATCTACTATAATGTACCTGCCAACTATGTGACTGCTCCAATGAGAAATGGTGCCATTTGCACCCTCTGCATTAATCTCTGCTTTTGTATATTGGAGACAGTTCTGCCTTTGAGGGGGAAAATTAATTTAGTTGAGTCTATATAACATTTCCACGCTTGATAACATATTTATTTTGTTTATGAACTCTTTGAGCACACACTAGATTAGCTGAGAAAGACACTGACTTCCACACAGTAAGTCATCTTTCCCACCTGATTATCGAGGGCCTCGTCATTATTGAGTGAGCATTCAGATGTGACGCAGATCTCTTTATATGTTGTATGTACCCTTTCTGACAGATCTAGTCATGCTCATTTTCCAAGACCCACACTTGAACAATCCTCTAATCTTGTTTTCCTCTGAAGACTCTGGTCATTTAGCCAAATTATCAGCCACTTCAAATGAAGCAGTGAAGAGACACATTTCTGACCACTTCCTCTTTAGGCAAAATAGGGACCAGGTATACATCTTAGGATCTTCTCCTTGGGAGGATTCACTTTTTCACTGTCTTTTACATTGATTATAAATTGATGTATAACTTTCTAGGTTAGTGCAGCTGTTCACCTCTATATGCTAACAGTTTAAGTGGATTCCAAAAGATTCCCTTAAAACCTGAAAATAGGGATCTCTCTTTTCTTTGATATTTCTTTTGGTGATTTTGTTGTTTTTATTGTTCTAGTGGTAAACCTTATGCTAATAATTTCATATCATTTCTTTATATATATTTATATATTTTTGTCAATTTCATTCTATGAGCAATATTAAGGGAATCATTGCCTCTTCCCTTTCCATTCTACTGACCAAGGTCCTGGAGGCAGTTCCATGTGCCCAGGGATCAAACAGGATCCATGCTGGCCTAAACCTATAATAACAGGCTGCCATCTGTGGACCCCACTGTGGACTTACTAACAGGTGTATGAACTATTTCTAATCCTGCTTGGCTGTGATCCTGGAGGCAAGCCCATGAGCCTATGGACTCAGTAAGAGACTTTACTTGCTGAAACTACTCTATAAAAGACTGGAAGAGGTATTAGCTCCTTCAAATGAATAGACAACAACACAAGGCTCCATGTATCATGAAGAATCAGGCAAACATGACAACATCAAAGGAAACTAATAAAGCCACAGTGACCAATCCCAATGAAATGGAGATCTACAAATTGCCTGATTAAGTATGCAAAATAAATCATAAAAAAGCTTAATGAAACAGATAGAAAATTAGATAAAATCAGAAAAATGAGCAAAATGAATAGTTTATTAATAAAATTAAAACTATGAAAAAGTGGTACTAGAACTCCACTTAAGGTGTGAGCTCCTGACACATTCCTTCTCATTCTGTCCATTACCTTTTCTTTATCACATACCACCAGACTTGCTGTATGTTTTCCTCATAAATTACATTTTATCACATAGTTTATTTATTCATTTATGCTTTATTTCTTATCACTGGAATATGAGAGGTTAGTAATAAACATTTGTTGAGTAAATTAATGAGGCAAAGTTCTCTTCTATATGAATAGACTTGATTTTTGGAATGATATTTGAATTTCCTAAAGCCTTTTTTTCTCACCAGGGTCCTGAAATTTTTTTTACTTTCTATGTTTTCTTCTAATGTGTTTGAATTATTGAAAATAGATACACGCTTACATTGTTTTCTTGGTTTTTAAAACAAACAAGTACAAGTAGCCATGATTTTTACAAAAATATGTGGTTGACATGACTCTGATTATTACAGCGATATGAAAAAGCAGTTGGGAAATTAGATTCCAAATTAATCTACCTGGACCAATTAGTGAAGAAAAAGATACTATTTGGAAAACACTGTCAACATAAATTAAAGACTGAACATGAAAAGTTTTGACTGGAATCTTAAAAAACTACAGAAATAGGACCCTTGAGAATAGACATTGGTCTGATTGTAGGATAATCAAGGTCAAGTAAAACTCAGAGCTAAATACAGACATAATATTGAGATATTATTAGCTCAGCTCAGTGACCAAACAAGATGGCCTTAATGATCCCCTCAGCTTGATTAAGTTTTATAAAGGTTTCTTTCTGACTATAGGCCCTGACCTCCCCTTTTCTTAGAACATTTACTTTAGAAAACTTGCGACTGTAAATTCTTTCTCTGGTTCTTTGAAATGTAAATCTTCTGCAAGCCAGGAATGTCTTTCTCAAGGACCTGGGAGCCATCCTTTTGAAATGTAATCATCCAAAAATAGTACTTCTATCTGCCAGTCACTGTGAGAAGGCAAGAGACTAACTTCCAAAAGCAACAATTAGTAAATACATATGGTCTAATCCCCCCAACTTCTTCCAATACTTTTCTACTAGTTTACTCCAGAGTTTAACATTTCTTCCCCCTCTTGTTGCAGTTGAAGAAAAATCCCTCTCCCTTATTGAAATGATCTTAAATAAAGTCTTCCTTGCCTATTTAATTTATTCAGTCCAAATTTTATTTTATATTAGTAATTGTCCAACATAAATTTGGAAGTCAGTGTAAATGAAAATGACTACATGTGTTTGCATTTAAGATTTGAACTATATCTTGGTCTGATAAATTGGAAAAGTAGAAATTATAGGTGGAGGGATAGATAAATAGAAGATACAGATATGTGTGTTATAGAATAATTGGAATACAACAGGTTAACTAACACAATATGTAAATATCTTCATATTTTCTTCCTATTTATGTATTTAATTATTATAGCATTGTTAAGTAGATAGTGAGGGATTCCCCCTCTCCTAGGGACAAAGGCTCTTGGTGCTGCCCTACTTTAAACCTTCCCTGAGCAGCTGCCACACCTGGGAAGAAGAAGGAATACCCTGTTAATCTGCAAAATAATGTGGGAATTAAGGGCCAGGCAGCCCAGGCACAATGGAATATGAATAATCTAGAGTAACCTAAGGCTAATTATCATGTCATTAACTGTCATCAAAGTGGTTCAGTCAGTGGTAACATCTGAACCACAAGGAGGGCCCAATCCAGACACTATAAAATAAACCCCAGACCATTACCAAAGCCCTCATGTTATGACAGAAGGTCTATGCATTGTCTGTGGCAAATATATCTTACTTTACTCAGCAAACTTTACTTCCTGCTTGCCTTATTTTGATATGCCTGGTCATTCTTTGGCTAAGAGCACTTCAAGAACTAAGAACTGACAACTACAACCCAACAAAATGAATTTCAAAGAAAAGCGATTTCAATATATATGTGGTAGAAACAAACTATGCAAAGCCAAACAAACTTCCATTATTATAATAATTTTTACTTTACTTAAAAAAATATTTTTTCATGAAGAAGATATAGCTACATGATTAAGTTTTAAATTCATGAACTAATTTTTTATCATGCAGAATATAATTTCAGACCATGATGATAACAGTGCCATTCAACTTACTTTTCTTTTATCTAGCATTATGTGTTCTAGATTTTATGAATAGTTGTTTATAATTTGGAGGGTTTTTGTTGTTGTTGTGTGCTTGTATTTATATTGATTTATATTGTATTATATTGATTTATAATGACTGAGTGCCTCATACATGATAGAGCCAGAGTAAATATTTGTCAAATTTTTCCATTACTTTATGCATATTTTACTTTGTATAGCCTTTTTTATACTATAACATTTTACCATATCCTAAACATTTGTACTCCCATAATATGCTGAAATAAAAAAATAAATTTTAAATTTTACACTTCAAATAAAAGCGTCATATTCAAAATGGCAAAAATTCTCAACTTTTTCCCATTAATGGAAAAACAGTAGTTGTCATCTAAAAGGAGGGCATAATCAATTGAATTATCATGTTCACATGTGGTTTCAGAGATTAAATACACTGAGAACAACATCCTTTCATACCTAGAACTTATTCTTTCCCTCAGAAAACAGCACTGGAATGCATTTGAGAGAAATGGGACAGAGTAAAACAACAATGTAAAACAACAATGGGACAGAGTAAAACTGTCTCAAAATTAAAATAACAACAATGACACATATTTTAAGCGTTTCAGGGGAAATGTTGTGGTATTGTCAAGTCAGAATCTTATCCTCAGTTCTTGGTGTGCTCTTGGCCAAAATATGACCAAACACACTGAAAGCAAAACAAGCATAAAAATGAGGTTTACTGAGGGAGAACAAGATAGGTTTATAGAGCAAGAACAAAGAAAAGGCCCTGGTTATGATCTGGGGTCCTTTTATAATGCTGTTTATTGAATACAAGTTTATTGAATAAAATAAGATAAGTTCACCACAGACAACAATAGACCCCCATCATAACAGGAGGGTTCTGTTAATGGTCTGGAGTCTTGTTTTATAGTGTCTGGGTTGGGCACTCCTTGTGGTTCAGACATCACTACTGAACTACTTTGATGACAGTTAATGACATGATAATTAGCGTTAGGTTAGTCTAGGCCACTTTCTAGATCCTATTGTGTTTAGATTGCCTGGCTCAAGGGCTGGGTGATTCCCTGTATTCTTTTGCAGATTAGTCAGTAGGGCATTTCTCCTTCTTTCCAGGTGAGGCATTTGCTGGGGCAGGATTAAAGTGGGGCAGCACCAAATGGGGAATCTGCCCTTGTTCTCCTTCCCAGGTGGGCAATTGCTCTAGGCATCATCAAGGTGAGGTGTCTGCTTTTGCGCCTCCAATAGCCAGATTTTCCTCATTATCTGCCTAACAGTATGAACTAAAGTAAAATCTTAAACTCTCCAGCAGACTGAATAGACCCCCCTCTTGTCCAAGAGGACCCCAGATAACCTTAAAGCTGAGTTGCCAGCCATGAGGAGAAGAGAGGTCTCACAGAACTTTGTCATTCCCTTTCCCTTTTGGAGTTACTCTTGCAACAATATGATACTAAGTCTTTAACAGGCCTAAGGCCATGAAAGACAAAGCTTAAACCACACCCGCAGGCTATCAATTTACTTAATAAATCACTTAAGCTTCTGTAAATACCCAGTGGTTTGTTTCTGATTAACAGGCATCTTTATCTTAAAACATTCCAAGCCTTTAGACAAAGCTTCATTTCTTTAACCTATTACGAATTAAAGAGTCTTTAAGCTCACCTATAACCTGTAAGTCCTCTACTTAAAGATGTCCCAACTTTTCGGACCAAACCAGTGTTCAACCTCCACATGTTGATTTAGAATCTTATGTGTAATTCCTGTCTCCATTAATGTATGGAACTAAACAGTAACCCAGTTGCTGGGGGAACATTTGCCTAGGACCTCTTGAGGCCAAGTGCTGCTGACTGGTCACCTATATGTGGCTTAAAGTAAACCTTTTTAAATTATTTTACAGAGTTTGTTTCGGTTTTTTTCCCCCCATTAACAGTAGTGTTCCTCACAATTGGTATTTGTATACTAATGTAACACAGGACAACTTAATTAACAATAATGGGATTTCGTATAATTTTTGTTACTATCAAAAGTTATAGAAAGCAAAAAAATCCTCTATTTTTCTTTCTCTCTCTTTCCTCTTCTTTCTTTTCTAAATTGTGTTTCCTATTAGACCACAGAAGCATTGAAATAGTGTGAGGAAAAATCACAGATCAGATAATTGCAAAATATTGGTCATAATTCATATTATATTCCAGATCAATTTGGTTTAAAAGCATGCTAGAAACTTAGAAACACTTACAATTGAAAAGCAAAAAGATCCAGCTATGTTAGAACTTATTAAGCCTTTAAAAGGAAGGTATAAATGTTGGATTTCAAATATTAAATTGTAATCTTTGTAGTAAGTCAGGCATACTTACTTAAAATGTTAAAAATGTGGTGAATGTCAATAGTGGGCATTTACAAGAAGCACTTTAAAATCATGCAATAACAGTATCGTGGTCTCTGGTGTTCTAAAATTTGAACATAGTTAATCTGTGAGAATTTATGAGAAAGAGGGAGTTGCTCCCATAACAAACCCTGTCCCTAAAACCATGGAGAAAGAGGGTTACAAGAGCAAGACACATGTTTAGGGAGTGAGCTCAGTAGGCTAACCTTGGTATATTGCTAGTCTACTGTGTCAGTAGTAAAGGGAGAATATAATTAGGAGAACAACAATCGCTTGTTTTCACAAGGAATTACGACAAAGACCCAGTGTTTCAACAAAAGATTTTAACAAAATCACAATGAATAATGCCTAATTCAATAATTTCCATTTGATTATAAGCACTGATAATTCACAAATTGAAAGTGAAATAAATTTTCTTTCAAACATGTTTAGACATTTTTAAAATGAAAGCATAATTGAGAATAATGACAACAACAAAGGAAAAAGTCATGTAAGAAAGCACTAGGTGGCTGGGAGGAAAAAGACAATGCAAGTTAAAATATAGGTTCTTTTCTTCTCCCTGATATTTCTATTTGCAATTCCTACATCAATGTATCTATGATAAACCTCTCAATAAATATTTATATGTTATGCCCTAATATTTCCATTAATATTCTACCTAATATTTCAAGAAAAATTAGAATGATTTAGAGGTCACAGCCCCTGATGCAGACACAGATGCTAGAGAGGGCAGTACTGCTGTCCAGGGTCCAGAGGGTGTGGCTGCTGAATGAATCACAGAGGAAGGAGCATCAAACCACAGAGGATTATTTTCAGACATCTAAACTTAATTCAATTTGTCCTGTTGGCTTAGGAACTTGCTTAGAACATACAAACGCTTTATTTCTACTAATTTCTCCCTATGGGAATAAGGATGCCCATCTCACAACCGTCCCATCATTGTATTTTTATTTTGAAAGCAGTTATAAATTGTTTTCTGTTTCACAGGTCCACAAGTGAGTGGAGAAGTATTTTGCTACAGACTGGACCCTACCCAGATACTCACCCATATTTGATTGAGATGGTAAGTTCTGGGACCTTTTCAGTTGATTACATTTAGATGATATTTTTGGATTTAGATTTGATGCTGAGTTAAGAGTTTGGGGGATTTTAGTATTAGGTGAATGTATTTTGCATGTGAGAAACACATGAAATTTAGGGAGCTAGAGGACAGACTCTTACGGACTGAATTTTGTCCCAAAAAATATATATATTGAAGTACTAATCCTCAGTACCTTTTATTTTGACTTTGTTTGAAAATAGGGCCTGTGCAGATGTAATTAACGATGTCAAGATGAAATCATCCTGGGTTTAGGGAGGTCCCTAAATCCAGTGATTTGTGTCTTTATATGCTAGCACTAAATGTTAAGTAAGTCATTATAATCCAACTAAATTGAAATGCCACTTCCATCATGTATTAAGTTCTCACATGTGTCAGGGTGGCAGTCTGCCCTTAGTTCTTAGTGTGCTCTTGGCCAAAGAATGACCAGACACACCAGAGTGTCAAGTCCAGACTATTATCCTGGTCTTCTGACTCTTTGCTTGGAAAAATCACCAGCAAGGCCAATGCTACGGAATCACCTGAGACATGAAGAAGTTTCACAAGAGCAGCTCTTTATAGTAAAACAAAAGGGGTCTGTCTCTGAGAGAGGAGGGAGACAGATAGACTCACTCACTGTTTGTCTGACTGACCCACTCTCTTTTTGAATTCTAGGACTGTTCCCTTTTATTAGCTCAGTCTAGGGGAGTGCTCTCGGGAGGTGTGGGATGTTATCAAATGATCAATATGTGTCCACAAAATTCCTTTTTTTTCTCTAGAATTCAGATGTTAGAATCAAAATTCCTTCTGCATATATGAGCTCCCTCTTAAAAGCCCACTTGGGGAAGGGGATGAACCATAATGCAGATTCAAGCTAATAGCATAATAATTACCCTTAGGTTACTCTAGGTCACTTTCTAAATCCTGTTATGCATGGGCTGGGGAATTCCCAGATTTATAAATCATTCTCTCCTTCCTGAGGAGTAGCAGTTGCTCCGGATAGGATTAAGGCTGGGGCAACACCAAAATGGAGTGCCCACCCTTATCCTTCTTCCTAGGTGGATCAATTGCTGGAGACAGTACCAAAGCAGGGCACCCTTGTCCCTAGAAGAGCCAGAGATCCTATCTACCTAACATATGTTCTTGGATATGTTAATGGACTCTCTAGTTTAATCTTCTGATTGATTTGTCTGTTATTTTGCCAAAACCATAGTATTTTTAAAGGCCATATATATGTTATAATGTGTAATATCTGAGCAGGTAAGTTCTCCCCAATTAGTCTCTGTTATTTCATTATTCTTGGCTATTTCAGATAATTATTTACCGTTTTAGTATCAAACTCATTTTTCCAAACTCCAAAAGTAGACTTCAATGAGGTTTATATTTAAATTAAAAGAATATATATGTTAATTTGGAAAAGATTGACATTTTATGACATCCATTCTTATTCAGAAAAAGGCACTTTTAATTTATTCATGCTTTATATGTGATTAGATCATTTGCTTTTTTGTAAGTCACATGCACTTTTTAAAAATTTTTCATAGGCTTTTTATAGCTTTCCTATTATAAATTATACACCTATATAATATATATTTATGTATAAATGTACATGAATATATAGAAATGCTATATACATATCATTCACTTTTTATTTATAACTAGTAAAAGCAAGCAAATAGAGTGATTTTGGAAACTTCAGTTTGCTTTACTTTATTTACCAAACTATTAATAATTTATAGTAAAATCATTACTATTCACTAAAAAGTAATAAAAATCACTTTGTATTCAGATACACAATCAAATCATCTATTAAAGGCAATGTAATTATGTCTTTTCATTCCCTATTGATAATATTTTCTGTAGTATTTTTTCCAGAAATCCTAAAATATTTAATGTCACTCAAAGCAAAAGTCATCTTTGTCTACTTCATTATTTAAAAAAATATTTCAGCAACAAATTATTCAATAATTTATTTAGAGGAGAAAGATTTTGTAAATGTCCTTCAACATATTCACATTTGTATTCAGTTGATATTGTAATATACTCATATTTTTCCTCTTTTCTTTTGAATGTAACTATCTATGTGGATTTCCTATGTTGAATTTATGAATTTCTGAAATAAGCCTTGGTTGAATTGCTAATTATTAGATCTCTTGTTACTTGTGCTAATAAAATGTTTGAATCATTACACATAAAATATATCCTTCACATTGATATTTTTGTAATATCTTTAAAAGATTTCAGTATGGTGATTGTACTGGATTTATTATTTTAAGGTAAATTAGAAAATCAGGAAATCCTGCTTAACTATCCTCTAAATGCAGCCTCAAGCTTATGGTTCAAAAATGCATGCTAAAACTGTAGCCATTGATACACAGCCAAACCAGAGGAAAATGGAAATATGAGAAAGCAATCCCCCTTTATTTAAGTTCCTCACTCCCACATAATTGCACAAGACTCACACATCTTTATTACCCAGAATTTAGTGACATGATCATAACAAATGCTAAGGAGACCACATAATGTGGCTCTTATAAAGTGACCATATGTCCAGAGAAAATATTAAAACTTCTCTTACTAAGAAATTAGCAAACATTCTCTGTCATAGTGCTCTTCTTTAACCTTCAAAAGTCCATGTGCACCTTTCCTCCCACATCTAGAATACACCCAGCCATTTCCCACAGAAGATGGTGACAAACTTCCATATGAATTCTGCATGCTAGTCAGATCTTAGGATCTCTGGGTGATGTGCAGCTCCCAGTGCTTTATGGATATAGATCTTTGTGTTATTGGAGACCTCTAACTAAAAGATATTTCATGTAACACTAGCATCAATTCACTTCCTACACATTGAAGTTGTATCTGGAAGGTTGATAAGACCCAAGTTTAATCTTACCCTGGAAACACAATTGCAGAAGTGTTTTGTATATGCATCAAGAAAATACAATTATTATGATATCCTGATGTTTATAATTTTATGGTGATGTTAGCTATTGGGGAGATCCCTTAACCTATTGGGAGATTAAAATGGTCATATTTTAAGTTAATCATTCATTTTCAATTACAGTTATGCAATGCATACTGACATTTTGGTCAGACCACATATACAATGACAGACCACATATACAATGATGGTCCAATAAGGTTAAAATAGAGCTGACAAATTCCTATTGCCTGGTGAGGTCATAGCACGACTCACTACTCATGTGCTTGTAGTGATGCTGGTATAAACAAACCTACTATGTTGCCAGTTGTATATAAGTATAGCACATATAATTTTTTATGGTTCATAATACATGATGATAATAAACAACTATGTTACTGGTTCATGAATTTACTATACTATATATTTTTTCTTTGTATAAATTTAGGGGGTACAAATGTAATTTTGTTACATGCATAGATTGCCTAGTGGTCAAATCAGGACTTGTAAGGTATCCATCACCCAAGTAGTGTACATTGTACCCATTAAGTAATCTCTCATCATCCACTCCCCCACTTCTACCCTTCTGAGTATCCAATGTCTATCATTCCACACTCTATGTCCATTGGTATACATTATTTAGCTTCTATTTATAAGTGAGACATACTATATTAGACCTCCTGGTTCTGAATTGTTTCATTTAAGATAATGGCCTCCAGTTCCATCCTTGTTATTGTGAAGGACATGATTTTTCTTTTTATGCCTGCATAGTATTCTGTTGTGTATATTACCACATTTTCTTTATTCAATCATCCACTGATGGACACTGATGGAACATTCCATATCTTTGCTATTATGAATAGTACAATAGTACATATGAGTATGTTATATACTTTTTATCATTATTTAGGAGTGTACTCCCTCTACTTATTAAAAATAAAGTTAATTGTAAACCACTCTCAGATACATTCTTCAGGAGATATTCCATAATAGACATTGTTATCAAAGGTGATGATAGCTCCAACATGTTATTGCCCCTGAAGATCTTCTGGTGGTACAGGATGTAAAGGTGGAAAGGAGACTGTGATATTGATGATCTTGATCCTGTTTAGGCCTATGCTAATGTGCATGTGTTTGTGGTTTAGTTTATAGCAAAAATACTTAAAAAGAAAAAAACGATAAAAATAGAAAAAGTTTATAGAATAAAGATGTAAAGAAGGAAAATATTTTCTACAGATATAAAATGAGTTTGTTTTAAGTGTTATTATAAAAGAGTAAGAAAGTTAAAAAAGATTTAAAAGTTTTTAGAGTAAAAAGTTACAGTAGCTAAGATTAATTTATTATTTAAGAAAGAAAGTTTCTTTTTATTGAAATTCTTCAGATACAGTGGGGCATCTCTTAACAATGAGGACACACTCTGAAAAATCTGTTAGGCAATTTGGTTGTGCAAATATCTTAGTGTATGCCTACAGTAACCTAGGTGTTACAGCCTACTATGCATTTAGGCTACATAATATAGCCTATTTCTCCTAAGCTACAAACCTGTACAACATCTTATGGTATGAATACTGCAGGCAATTATAACAAAATGGTAAGTATTTATGTATTTAAACATATCTAAACATTGAAAAAGTATTATAAAATACAGCATAATAGGTTAAAAAATGGTACACCTATATTACTGCAAATGGAGTTTTGACTGAAAATTACTTTGGGTAAGTCAGTAAGGGAGTGGTTAGTGAATGTGGAGGTATAAGACATTGCTATACACTAGTGTGGACTTTAAAACCACAGTATACTTAGGCTAAATTAATTTATTTTTTTCTTTCTCCTGGAAGGAACTATTCCTTCCAAATTTGAATTTAAGTTATTATAGAATTTTTCAATAAAACCATTTGTTATATATCTTATTATATAGCAGATAATAAGTATCTTATTTTTTTCTAGATTTGGATACATAATTTTAAAGTTTTCTCCTCTCTAATATTACACAAAGATGTACTTATATCTTCCCTTATCCAACTTAAAAAATAGTGTATCTTTTCCATTTTGAATATATACTTTAAAATAATAATCCCATTTTTAATATGACTGTCTAATTATCACTTAATAAAAAGTCCATCTTTCCTGTTTGACTTTAGTTTTTTTCTTGTTTTGTTTGTTTCGTTTTTTATAGATTTAGGGGATACAAGTGCAGTTTTGTTAAATGGATATATTGTGTAGTGGTGAAGTCTGGGCTTTCAGTGTACCCATCAACCGAATAATATACATTTTACCCAACGATAATTTTTCCACCCCACTCCGACCCTCTGACCTTTTGGAGTCTCCAGTGTCTATTATTCCACTCTGTATGTCTATGCATACCCCTTGTTTATTGTTATGTTGTTTCCACTTGTAAATGAGAATGTGCAGTATTTGTTTTCCAATCATCCTTTTATGATAAAAACCATCAACAAACAAGGCATAGGAAAAAATATACCCCCAACTTATAAAAACCATATATGACAAAAACACAGCCAATATCATACTGAATGGGGAAAAGTTGAAAGCATTCCCCTAAGAACTGGAACAAGACAAGAATACCCACTTTCACCACTTCTACGTAACATAATACTGGAAGACTTTAGCTATTTTGAAATGAACTTTGTAAATAGCTATCTTATCTTCATAGAAACACCAGTTGACATTTTTATTGGCACTGCATTCAATTTATCAAATCAGCTAGCACTGACCTAAGATGTTGAGTTTTCAAGCAAAATCATGTGCGTCTTCAATTATTCAGGTCTAATTCAATCCTTTTTATTATAGACTTTGCCATATATATACTGGAGATTTCCCACCAGGCTTACAGCTTAGTATATTATTTCCTCATTTTTTATAAAATAATAAATTTTCCCTTCTATTACATATCACGTCTTACTTTTTGATTTTTTTACTTTTATATTTGTATACTATCAATATTTGTATGTTAAATATATAACCTATTCTTTTACTAAATTAAGTAGGTATTATAATAATTTTATATTATAATACTTCTTTGGAATTTTCCAGATACATATTCCTTTATAATGAAAGTAGAAAGTGTTTTACTTAAGTTATTCTTTTCAATGTATAAACATTGCATTACTTTCTTTTTGCCAATTACATTAGTTTAAAAATTCAGTATTTATTAAACTGATCAGAACAGATACTGAACTATGAGAAATAAAGGACATGTTTTCCTTGTTCCTGACTTTAGTGTGAAGGCTTTTAGTGTTTCCCCCATTTTGCAAGATGTTGGTTTTGGGGCTAAGTAGGTTTTGGCATAGATATAAAATTGTATAATATATTACGTAGTACATGGAACATTTTGTCATATTTAGAGATTATCTACATATCCCACTTAAAGTCTTTAACCTGAATCAGCATCATCTTTTCTTAAACTATTTTTCTACATCTTTGGAGAGATTAAATGATTTTTCTTTTTGATTTGATTAACATTATGAATGTTTAAATTCTTGAGTAAGCAGTATTCTTAGAAAATTTCCTGCTTGTTTAAAATGTCTTGTTTTTAGGTCGGACATTGTGGCTCACATCTGTAATCCTAGCACTCTGGGAGGCCCAGGGGGGTGGATAGCTTGAGGTCAGGAATTCAAAACCAGCCTGAGCAAGAGCAGGACCCCATCTATACTAAAAATATAAAAATTATCCCAGTGTGGTAGCACATGCCTGTAGTCCCAGCTACTTGGGAGGCTGAGGCAGGAGGATAGTTTGAGCCCAAGAGTTTGAGGTTGCCGTTAGCTAGGCTGAGCTGATGCCACAGCACTCTAGCTCAGAAAACAGAATGAGACTCTGTCTCCAAAGAAAAAAAAAAGAATTAAAAACAATAAAATGCCTTGTTTTCAATGTCTTATTGGATATTTGTTGTTATATTATAATTAATATTATATTCATTATACTTAATATTATTCATTGATATTTATAAGTAAGAATTGTCTATTATTTTCTGTTTTTGTGGATTCACTCTTAGGACTTGGAACCTATTTTGTATAGATTTCTTTTAGCCCTGTATGGAAAGTGCTTCACCATGGTTCTGACGTTAATGGTTTCTGGTGATTAATTGGTGAACATTCCAATCATTGTTCCCTTATGTGCAATGATTTGTTTGCCTCTGGCTGCTTTTAAGATTTTTTTCTTTATCTTTCATGTTTAGCAGCTTTGCTAAGATATATCAAGGCATGGTTTCCTTTTATTTAATTATATTTGAAGTTTTCTGAGCTTCTTAACTATATAAATTTATGCCTAATTAAATTCTGGTTAGCTATGTAAATTATTTTTAAATACTTTCTCTCTATATTTTTTCTCCCCTTTTTATGGAGCTTCAATGATGCATAGGTTAAACTTTTTGATATGACTATTTTTTCTTTTTTTCAATTTTTTCTTTATTCTTCAAAATGTATAATTTCTATTAATACATCCTCAAGGTCACTTCTTTGAGTACACTGACTTTTTCTTTTATTATCTCTATTTTGCTAATGTATATCCAGTGATTTTTTTATTTCAGATTTTTTCAGTAATATAATTTTATATGACAATTTTAAATTTTTTAAATCTCTCATGAGAACTTTATCTTTCTATTTATTTCAAGTAAGTTATACTTTACCATGTGGAATATGGTTATAATAGCTGTTTTAAAGTTTTTAGTAATTCCAACATATGGAGTATATTTGGATAGGCACCACTGTCGTTTTCTCCAAAATAATTAATTACATGATAGCTGTTCTTTGCTTGTTGTACTTGAATTTTGACTTGAACATATTGAATGTTATGGTGTGTAGACTGTAGATCCTTTTATAATCCTTTGAAAAATGTTATGATTTTCTTTTAGCAGAGAGCCAACCGAGGTAAGTTCAGACCACTGTCTTACTTCTTTGGTCTCTGGCTCTTATATTCATTAAATTCTCAAAGATCTACTTCCCTACTGCTCTACTTGTGTGGGTCTGTCCCACATATGAACCACTCAATGATTTGGGATCTGGGTACTTATCTACATCTCAATTCAGTTTCTAAGCTTTTCTCATGCTGATTTGAAACTACCAATGCAAGTGCAGCTTTGGGTGAGCCTGAGACTTGTATGATTTAATAAACAAATCAGTGTGTTTCCATCTCAGTATATCTCCAATATGAAATTTTCCCTGCATATTGCATGCCCAAAGCCTCTATATTCTGGTTGTTCTGGGCAGACACACAGGATTCCCATCTCAGCTGTAGCTTTTCATGGCATTCCAGTATTATGGCTTACACTCACAGCTCCACAGGGAAAGCATCTGTGAGACTGTTTTTCTAAGTTTGACCGCCCCGCACCCTCTCACAATCCTCTTGCTGTTATCTAATTTTTAGAACCTGTAGGAAGTTGTTTTTTTGTAGTTGGAGCAGAAATATTAGTTGTAATATGTGTGAGAAATGGGCTATAGTGAGTTTACACAGCATTACTAGAACCACAACTTATCTTTTTTATTTTTTAAAATTTCTGAAATCCTTTATTTTAGATAAGTATCATGTATACAGAAAGTCTTAGACCTTCCACTGTTAGTTAATCTGAATGTTTTCTCTCAATAAATCTATGCAGGATGAGGTGGGAGGATTACTTGAGGCCAGGAGTTCAAGACCAGGCTGGGCAATATCGCAATACCCTGTCTCTAAAAAAAATAAATAAATAAAAGTTAGCCAGATGTAGTGGCACATACTTGTAATCCCAGCCACTCAGAAGGCTGAGGCAGGAGGATTGCTTGACTCCATAAATTTGAAGGGGCAGTGAGCTCTCATTGTGCCACTACTACTACTGCACTCCAGCCTGGGCAACAGCATAAGAACCCTATCTCTTAAAAAAATAAAATAAAAAATATGTGTCTCTCTATACTTTATGTTAAGCTTTTTCATCATGTGTGTTTTATTTCTTCTCTATTTTTTTATTGGAATTTTGGCATTTAGGAAGGTTGCTATTTATTTGAATTTTTTTTTTTTGATGATAGTGATACACTTATTCTGCTTTTAGGTGGGGATTAGGGAAAGTATATTTTTTACTGCTTACCTAATAGAACAATATTAAATTAGATAAGAAGTTTTTCTAACTTTTTATTCTGATGTTATTATATTTTTTTTACACTTTAGTATAGACTTGAATTATACATTTGCAAACACTCTTTTCCACCTTTCTGTGCCAAAAAAATTTATGTGTAATTCTTATAAACTTTATACAGCACATTCTTACAGTGTCTCTCTTTGTAGTGAAATTCTCTCCATTTGCATAATTAAATATTTATGTATTTGCTTTCATTCTTTTCAACATATTTTATATTCTTTGCTATAATTTTTTAATACTCACACTTCATTGTTAATACTCACATAACATTGTTCTTTCCCTGCTATATACACATGAATGTTGGATAAGCTTATAAAATCCAGCAGAGTTTAGCATCTCATCAGGGACTTAAAGGGTTAAAGACCTTAGGGATTTATAATCAGGCTTCCACCTATAGGGTTTTTTTTAACTCCAACTATCTCATTAATTTATATATTGATTTATTTTATTTGAATCTTCATGTTAGTATTACAGAAAAATTAGCATGTTTATATTAAATAAGTCTCATGCAATGAAAGTATAATGAACTTCGTGTATCAGCTGTGGTAATGTCACTTTATGGTATACATACATTAGATTTGTAAGATATCTCTTTCACATATTGCTCTGGACTTCTGAAATAGAAACAGCTTAATTCAGTTATTGTTCACTATTAAATAATGCTTTGAGAGATTTTTAATGGATATTTATAGTCTTTAAATGTCTTTATTCTTTAGTTTCAATAGTATCAGCAGTGAATTCTTGTACAACTGAATTAACATGTGTCATGTTTTAGTCTTTCTTCTTTCAAACAGATTTGCTGATAAAAAGCAATGTGATGAAATTGTTTTTGAATAACAAACATGACTGTTTATTAATATGTACATATTTGTTTGGTATCTTTTGTTATTTTGTATCTATTTATCTATATACATATAAAAATTAAATTGTCTTACATTATTAAAGATAGCGTAATTTCGAATCATGTTATGTGTTACTATTAAAGAAATGATCAACTTGAGTGTAGTGACAAGTTGGGTAAGATTTTATATATTTATGTAGATAATAATATGGATAGATAGATTACATTAAAATAGATACACTCATCTATTGTAGATACAATAATGTATGGCATTTACTTATAGAGAGCAAGCATAAAATAATAAGGAATTTCACTGACCAGAAAGACATTTCTTATTTTTTATTAATGTGAGAACAATTTGAATTAAAAAATAATGAGCAACAGTGCAGCTGTTTACCACTAACATGTAGTTGAGAAAGAGAACATCTAATCTTGAAGATCTTTGTCTCTGTGGTTCAGAAAAGCATCAGCAGAACTGAATCATCATCCACATACCTGGCTGTTTGTTGCCGGTACCCATAGTCATCATCACTTTGGCATGCTAAAAGAGAGATTTGGATTTACTATTAAGCATCTAAAAGCATTGCTATGTGAATCCATGCAAAGTAAATCCCCAGAAGACCCCAAACATTATTCAGAAATAGTTTGAAGAGCTGAAGTGCAAGCAGAACTTCACAGGTGAATTTAAGTAAAAACTTTAGTGTTGTTCTGATATCATTAGTACTTAAAAATAAGTATGCCCTAAGGAAGTGGAATATAGCAAAATATAAGGTAATGAATTTTTTTCAAATGGCTAATAGCTGGATAATAATATGATTTCAAATTATATTACCAATGATCTAACTAATTTCACCACTAAATTATGGTGATTTGTAAATATTTGTATTTCCGTAAGTATTAATCAAGAATAATAGATTTAGGGTGGCAGAAATAGATTTTATTTTATAACAGCTGTTCAGAACACCGAAGGAAGAGCACTATGGGAACAAATTGGATTTCCTGAAAGTATGTAAATAATGAATCTTTTCGTTAAGAATGTCAAGTTTAATTTAACATTGCTGTTGCATTGTAGTACTCTTCAACGTGTATTTATTTGGGGCCTCATGCCAGCTACCTGGATCAACTCCAAAGCCTGCTGAGCTAGAATCTGGCTTGGCTAAGGAATGATTTCAATGTATTCAGAAATGAAACACAACATAAACATCCTTCTGAATAGAGTTAAACTCTTTGAAAGCTCTTTGAATGATGAATTTTTGTTCACTTTCTAAGAGGTAATCATTTGCTTTATTTGGTGCTTATTTCAAGTTTATTCTTCCTCTTCACTGAGCATCCTTCCTCTTCATTAAATATCAATCTTTATTCACTCTATAGAGCTGACAAACAATGCTTGTAACATCTGGAGGTGTACTACCTGATAAAGTACCTATCATCACAAGTTGATTTATTTCCTTCATGTACAATTGACACTGCTTTTTTCCATACAATTAAAGAGGAAAAAAGTTTTGTGCATTCTATATAAGTAAATATCACGAACATAAAGTGATCAATAACTGAAATAATCCTTCAGAGTAGTTGGAGAAAATTATAGATCTTACATACTATCACACTATAAATACAAATAAGTAATAAGTGATTGATAATCCAAAACTATTGAGCTGAAATACTTTTAATAACATTAAAATATTGATAACATTCATTCTAATTATGAAAACCTTTTTATCTTAAAATTCCTTGCAGCTGTTTTAGAAAAAGAAATTGAGACCATGCTGCAGGAAGTAATGTTTAAAAGTATACATTCATCTATATATGGTATAATAATACCCGTCTCACAAAACAAGCAAGCCTTCTCTCAAAACTTAAAATCTGGAGTCATTTTGTTCAAGTTCAGGCAGAGGAATATTTAGAATTAAAGAAATATTTTTTCCTAAGTTTGACTGTGTCTCATTGTTTTAATGATTCTCCATCCTGGCCCAGCGCAGAGCTAGTCATACAGCTAGCTCCTTTCTGGGAATTCACAAACATAGTAGACTCAAGGTTATTCTAAAGCCTTTCTACAATAAGAAAAATGCCAGTACATTGCCTCTGAGAGACACTGAAATCTAGTCAAATATTTGGGCAGTAAGATGTTATTCACCCAGCTTCTTTTCGGAATGTCAAAGAAGCAGAGATTTACAGACATGACTCTTTGGCTGAAAGTATATGCCATAACCATTATGTCTATAATCTAAAACGTTAGAATTCTAAGATTTTAACAATCATACTCTGAGTATTACAAATTGGGATGTGCATTTTATGTAATGGCCTGCATTGTATGATATTATAGATAATGGGAAACCATGCATTGCCGAATATCTCCTTTATATTATTGAAATTGTACCAAAAGTGAGATCATATTATTAAAAATTCATATAAGTACTTTTTTTTAGTTCAGATTTAGTAAATTCCAATAGAACTAGAGACTATAAAATTACTGAATACTAAGGGAAAGAAAAGATGTGAATCAAAATGGAATTAAAAATAAAACCATTAAAAGTAAAATATTGAAAACTCATTTTTACTTCTTTTATATTTTGCACTACACTGACCTGTATTCAAATAATAGATATTGTCAATAAGCATATATATAAAAAAGGATATATTCACATTGATTTATTCTTTTCAGTATATTCTCACAAAAATGTTGAATAAACTATTAGAAGACATAGTATTATGAGAAAATAATAGTTTAGTATTTTGCCTGGCAAAATTACATTACAATAAACACTTGTGCATTTGGTGCCCTGGATTTTGAAATAACTTTATTTCCTGCGGTGAAAATGAAAAAAAATGTGGTTGATGATATCAGGTTTCAGGCTCACATTTTATATTGATTTGTCAGAATGAGAAGCAGTAACTACAGGCCTGGGAGACCCTGCTGCTCTGCCCTTCTGGCTTCAAATAAGCCCCAAGATGAGGAATAAATAGTAATGTGAATAAAGCAGACTCAGGGATTATAAGGAGCATTTACTATATTTTCTCTTGTCTAAGACACAAGATTGTCTTTGGAATGTTTAAGAGTAAATAAAGAACATGTAAAAGAATTTAATTTATTGAATGCATTTTTCAATATTAGATGTTCTGAAACTAATAATGAAAGTCTACATCAAATAAAACCTTCTCCCTACTATGTCTCAAATCATGAGAAATGTAATTTCCTGAACAAGTAATCTTAATCCAATGAAGATTTACTTTGGTCTTTTTACTTTATAAATGTAATTCACTTACTCAATATTAAATGTTACTAGGTTTAAACAGCAAGGGATATATCATAGATATATTAAAATATCTTAAATATGTCTATTTTATTGATGCTGCATTATGAAATATTTTAAAGTCATAAAGCCAATTTTCATAGGCCCATATCTGCAGAAAACACCAGGATAATGGATTCTTCAATAGTTATTTTATTTCTCTAATGACCTCAATAAATCAATAACGTGTCTCCAATACTTTCCTCACTCCGAGAATGATTACAATACACAGTATAAAATTAATTTTTCTTAATTTGTATAAAATTATTATGTTTTGTATATTATTAAAAATAAGGTTTATCTGTAAGGTCAATGACAGTGATTATCAAAGGAGGATTTTTAAACAACAGCAGCAACAATAACAAGCCATGGATGGACAAGAATGACAATAAAATTATTAAATAAAGATGTTTGATGTGATTGATGTGTGCTTGCAAATCAGTATTCCCTGCTCGTTAGGGAAAGAACAGGTAAAGGGAATCAAAGTGGAAATTTCATAATACACATTGATTAATAATACACATTGAACATAATACACATTGAGCCATCTGTTGGGATATAAAGTAGCCAGACAGAGATGTTGCACCTGGGCATCTTTAGAGTTACATGTTCACAGAGGTTAGGGCAGAACTGTAGCATCTTGTTGAAGATGCTGTGTTAAGAGACATATCCTGAGGTTCTTTTAAGTGAACAATATAGAGACTGTTGTAATTTGTTACCCTTGTATGTTATCTTTCTACCAAAATGGTTAAGATGACTCTTAATTCGGGCTTCAGGTGATTTTTTTAAAATTTTGTAAAACAAAATAGAACTGATCTTTTGCTGACATACAAGCAATCAAAGCAACTAATCTTTAACCCCTGTTAATGAATATATTGCCATAAACACAAAATCAATGTAATTAGCCAAATTTGCTTTAGATAGCCTTAGATAGCGCCACAAATTCCCGTAAGTTTGCCTTTAAACCAGAAAGATACTTGAACACCTGCATTTAACTCAGTTTTACTTCAAGAAGTTAAGTACTGGTTATCTGGGGGGAAAATAGCAAAACAATATAAACAACCAAAAAATAACACAAACACCCTTCTCTCTGATAAGGCTAAGAAAAAGAATAATCTTAGCTAAGTCTCCAGACCAGAATTAATGCCATAAAGTATTCTTATTCAGAGTGAAAGATTTAAGCACCCTATTCCTATCTCCTGCTTCTTTCACTCACAAAGGACAAATTGTATTTCGAAATTTAGATGTCACTTTCTCAACAAGTCTACATTAACTATAATCACTCAGCCAGTGTAAGTTACTGAGTTAGTGTCTACTTCTCTGAACTCAGAGCAACTTGTGTGTCATTATGGTGCCACTTACCGGCTAAGATGCCAGCTGAAATTTGCCCGATATCAGACTGAGAACTCCTTCAGTTGGTGGACAATCTTTGTTCTCTAGATTCTAACAATCTAGCCCATATGTTCTTTCTAAAGTTGTATTAAATGAATGAATTGTTAGTCTCTCCATGTGTGATTCTAGTCGGGATTGTTTTGTTCTCTTTTTATTTTTCCAAAATAACATATTCTTTCTCTGAGTTGAATAATTAACTTATGATTCTTATTTAAAGTATAATTCTTTTTGTGTATTTACAATTAATTTTACATTGATGATATTTTGCACTGAAAGTTTTCAGATGGTGTACAAGAAAGTCAAGGCGATCTTATTATGGTAATGTTTTAACATTAAGAACTACTTTTGTCAAAGTCAAAATACTTTACAGGTATATGGTATTTAGCATGTTTCTTTTGTGAAGAACTAAAAAAGTACATGGAATATTAAATATTCTGATAATACCTGCAGTGAACAAATTTGATTATTTTGTTCAGCCACACATTTCCCTAGCTAGTATGAACTCTGAACCATCTTGTTTGTATAGTTCTTATTAATAATGTGGAAAAAACACATTCTGTGAAACACATTTTGACAAATTCCATATTATATTATGATCAATTGTGATCAAATCACAACTTTTGTTAATATCTGTTAATATTAGTCAACATTGTCTTTTCTGATACTAGAGATTACAAAAAGAATTTTTCAAATATCATTTATATGACTATGACTACCATCATAACCAAATTAAATGAGTAGAGTGATAAGATGTCTGCCAGTCAGATTCTAATGTTTATCATTGCTTGTCTCCTAAGGAACACTACTTATATGCCAGGACTCCACATTATTCATGTATTATATGATAATGAGATACTACTAACATTATAAGAATGATTATTCATTCATTCCTAAGAAGTTTTAAGGTAGTAGTTTTTCTTTCATAACCTTGAAATTTCCCATAAATCATTCACTGTTCATATAACTTTACATATGGAATGTCTTGAAATCATTGTATATATGTTTTAATTTCTTTTAATAAATTTCAAGACAACAAAAGGTTAAATGTTATCAGAAAAGGTGTGTGATACAGGGCATTTTTTATTAGTACGAATAAAGTAAGCAATACAGAAGTCCAAAGAAGGGAACTAGTTTAATACTTGATGTTAAATTATATATGATACTATAATTATTATAATATATAGTGTGTATTGTACATTACATATGATGTGACATGTCACTTATTGGTTTTACATGTTGTCAGTTTATAGTTGTATATCACAAATTTTAATTATTGCATCTTATTTCCTTGTATGAATATGCCAAAATTCCTTCACATTTTAATTTATTTATTCAAATTTACTATCTGGACAAATCCTCTCCATCCTAGGCAATGTTTAAGACTCATGAGAACCAGTACATTAAAACAAATTACTATTATACTTTAAAAACATATTAAATAAATGTGAAATTATAGTGGTTATTATGTACAAACAAATATAGACACAAACACAAAAATATAGATTGTATAATATTGTATATCACATTATAATACATTAGTGTATTGGAATATGTATTATTATTTTATATTATGATATACTGATACAATATATGTACATAGTATAATTACTAGTATCACATGTAACATAACAATTGTATAGCTTGCATGACTATATGTGTGTATATATACACATACACATATACATAATAAGCATGTAAATATGCATATATAATTTTATATATCATTGCATCTGCTACAATGGTTATTTTATTTATTTATTTATTTTGAGACAGAGTCTCACTCTGTTGCCCAGGCTAGAGTGCCATGGCATCAGCCTGGCTCACAGCAACCTCAAACTCCTGGGGTCAAGGAATCCTTCTGCCTCAGCCTTCCAAGTAGCTGGGACTACAGGCATGCGCCACTATGCCTGGCTAATTTTTTCTATATAGTTTTAGTTGGCCAATTAATTTTTTTGTATTTTTAGTAGAGATGGGGTCTTGCTCTTGCTCAGGCTGGTCGCAAACTCCTGAGCTCAAACAATCCACTTGCCTCAGCCTCCCAGAGTGCTAGGATTACAGGCGTGAGCCACTGCGCCCGGCCTGGTTATTTTAATATATACCAAATTATCAAATTTGTGGGCACAGAGTTGTTTGTAGCATTTCTTTTTATTCTTTTAATGCCATGGAATTAGTAGAGATGGCTATTTCATTTCTGATAATAGCAATTTCTGTCTCATTTTTTTCTCAGTGTGGCTGGAGGTTGATAAACTTTATAGATCTTTTCAAAGAGCCAGGCTTTGTTGAGTTTTTTTCTATTAATTTTCTATACCGAATTTCATTTATACTTGATTTTTATTATTTCATTTTTTTCACTTACTTTGGACTTAATTTTCTCTTCTTTATCTCATCTTCTAAAGTGAAAGTTTAGGTTATTTATTTTTTATCTTTCTTCTTTTTTCATATATGCATTCAGTACTATAAATTTCCCTCTAAGCACTGTTTTCACTGTATCCCACACATTTTGATAAGCTGTTTTTCCAAATTTTATTTAACTCAGAATATTTTCATATTTATCTTGAGGCTTTTCTTTGACCAATGGGTGATTTAGAAATGTGTGCTTAATCACTAAGTATTTTGGGCTTGTTAACTCTCTGTTACTGATTTTTAATTTCATTGTAGTTTGATAGCAGTCTATTTTGTATGATTTCTATTTTTTTAATTCATTAAGGTGTGTTTTATGAAATGAAATCAACAATCTTTGTGAATTCTCCATGTGAACTTGAGAATAATGTGTATTCTATTCTTAGATAGAAAGATAAAATATTCTCTAAATGTCAATTAAATTCAGTTGATTGATAGTGATTTTCAGTTCAGGTATATGCTTACTGATTTTATGCTTTTATATTTTTTTGGTATTCTTCTGATATTACTTAAGGTCTAACATAACTAGCAAGAGAAAATTGGTGGCAAAATAATGTCTGTACTGTTCTCATTCACAGATCTCTCTATAAAGTAGAGAGTTGTTTTCCTTATATTGGTCACTTTTCTTTTTTTTTGTTTGTTTTTATTTATTATTTTTTTATTTCATTATATTATGGGGGTACAAATATTGTTAGGATTA
>VBSM01003176.1:46445937-46466130 GCA_008086735.1 Cheirogaleus medius | reverse complement strand
TCATTTCTTAGAATTGAGTAATATTCCATTGTGAACATATACCAAATTTTAATTTTCTAACTGGTTTATTTAATGTGTGGGTTTTTAGGGGAGGTGTTATCTCTTATGTAAGAAAAATAAACTGAATCTTCATAGAACAAATTATTTACTAGACAATTTAACATTATACTTTATTAAGAAAATCTCACCAAATCTCTGTCTCATAGAATAATGAGACTACACCTTATGTAGTGAATGGACCACACTCCTAAGGATAAGATTTCATACATTTTGAATATTTTTTATTCTTTGTATTCTAATGCCTAAATTTCACAGCTATATCATAATATTGCTAGGCTTTTAAATTTTGACATAATAATACATGCCTAATCCAGTTTTTCATTTTTTTCCTTTTTAGTTTGTAGAGTATGTAATAATATTGCTCACAGTCAATGTAATGTGTACATGGTCTATTTATCTATAAATGTATTTATATGAAGGAAGACATCAGATTACCCTTCTACTATCTTTGAAAAAGCTTAACTCAACTTTTTCCTAATGTTTATACATGCACTTATGTTGAGGAGTTCTAATTTTGTATGACAATGTCAAATTTACTTTACTGTCAATTATTCGTTAATGTTAAGATATAAGGTTTATGTATTATTTAGTCAATAAGTAAAAAGTGCCATAATATTATGTCCTTTGCAATACCTACAATTACAAATGCACTTTCTACTATAGATTGAATGTTTCTGTCTCCATGAAATTCATTTGTTAAAAGTCTAATTTCCAATGTGATAATATTAGGAGACAGAGACTTTGGGATGTAATTTGGTTATAAATGGGATTAGTGACCCTATAAATGAGAACTCAGGAATGCTCCCTTAACCTTCTACCATGTGAGAACACAGGGAGAAGATGGCCATCTATGAACCCAGAAGCAGGCTCTCACCATACAGTAAATCTGCCAGCTCCTTGATCTCATACTTCCCAGCCACTAGAACTGTGAGAAGTAAATTTTTATTGTTTATAATCCACCCAGTCTATGGTACTCTTTTAAAGCAGCCTGAATAGACCTAGACATTGCCACTAAACGTTTGTGAAATATTTAGATGCAATAATATTTCCTGAGAATTATTTTAATGAATAAAAATGTACAGGTCTTCTTGATATCTTAATATTAATTTTCTGATTGCATAAGAGTAATATTTCTGTGCAGTAGACTATATTCCTCATCAATACAGACTAACTCTTACCTGAATAGTTTTAACTAAAATGCATGGGCAGTGATGCAATTTTATTTTGAAGATTACCTGTTGCAAGATTGTTGATGAAGTTCCCCATTCAATCATTGGCCTTCTATGCATCTCCCCAGGAAATTCCTATTATTTAAGTACTTAAGCTCCTCAATAAATTTTCAAAGTCATAATTTTCTTTCAGATTATCCTGACAGTCAACTTGTTCACTGAAATAAAATCTTTGAATTTTGGTAAGATATTTTTGTATATATATTACTGACTGATACTGATATCCCACTGTTTCCTAAACTTAATATATTAGTCCTAAATGTTCCTTGAAACACATAAGCCTGATCTACCATTGGAGAATTAGTAGCTTTATTTGTTTGGGAAATTTTTGGCAGGTTCCAGATTATAACATGGGTTCATTAATGAATTTCTTTTTTTACTCATAAACATTTAATATTTAGGGCAATCTTGGTGTTATATGTAGTGAGCAGTGTGCATCTATGTGTCTTTACAGCTAAAAAAATCAATCCGTAAGGTAGCAGATACAGGTTCCCTTTCCTTTGCTATTTTCCAATATGCTCCCAATGAGGAAAAAAGCATAATTGCTTAAACAAATGGAACAATATACCTTGCATTTTCTTGTTAAATGAATGTTAGACTACAGAGGAAGATGCTTCTCTTAAAGTGGGAGATAAAAATAGACTTAAATGTGATTCCTTCCAAGTCTCATTTTCATAGTTAAATATTTTCAGTTTTGCTTTCTTTTATCTTGTGCTTCCAATTCTGTTTATTGGTGACATGCTATGTTGATATGTGTATGAAAATGTAGTGAGTAATGAAGAATAAAAGCTGTAAGTAAATAATAACCAAGAAAATGTAATGGGATGGATGCAAGAAGCAGACCAGGAAAGATCTTTTGACGTAAGGTACAAGGCTAAAAGAAACTGTTCTTGGATCAGATCACAGAATGCTATGTAGAAAATTCATCATAATGAATTTTTTTTCTGTAGTTGAGTTCTAAATGTGGTATAAATTTGTGGACCTGTACATAAAAGACATGGTATACCCCTTTCTCTTCTGCTCTCTACCTACAGAGTACTGTCATAGCAATTTATATAGATATTTACATTCAAATGAATAATTCTTAGTCTGATCAAGCAATTTGTTAAGCATATAGACCATTACATGAGTTGATCACCCACCTCTGTCATTCACTAGCTGTTTTATAGTGCTCAAGTTATTAAAACTCCCCCAACCACAGTTTTCTCACCTGTAGGAAGGAGCAATGTTTCACAGTGCCGAATATATACTAAGTACCCAAAAAGTTGATTTAGAAAAATAATATCTATTATGACCAAAAAATTGTTTATACAATAAAGTACAGTAAAATAAAACATGAATACTCATAATATTATTTAGATTAGAATGTGTAATTCTTTGTATAATTTTGATATTTCCAACAATAAATTTCCTATGGAATTAACAGTCATATTTATCTTTCTGTTTTTTTTTTAAACTAACACAAGAAAATAACTTCATTTTCTTTTCTTCTTAATAAAATGATGTACATTACATTTTCTTATGTCGTGGTGTGTTCTTCTGCTCTGTTTATAAATAAGATAAAAGGTGAATGCTTTTCACTGATTTTCTGAAAGAATGATATTAAGTTTAAGCAGAAAATATTCTATAGCCTTTTAGGCAACATTGCAATTGACATTTAAAACATTATTTTATAACTATAACCAAATGGACAACTGATTCCTTTACATATTTCTAAGTGATATATGTAGTTTGGGGTTATAAAAAACTCTTTGTTGGTTCTTAAATGCTAACAGAGATAACTGTGCAAATCCTAATACAAATGAATGCTTATATGTCATGCTGCTAGAATACTGGAGTACATGCAGAATTCCTTAATCAAACTTATTTTATCATTAACCATAATATAAGGTTTAGTACCTTAAGTTACCTTGATCTTCTTTCATGTCACAAAAAACTTGAAAAGATTTTTGGATAAGGATATTATTGAAATTGAACCTTAATTGGAACTTAATCTCCATAATTATGCATAATTGCCTGTGTTTATTACTCTTATGATGAGGACACATTTTTCTTTAGCTCTCAGGAAGTGAATGTTAAAGCAGCACAAATAGCATTAGATAATAGGATTGTATACACTTCACTGATTTTATTTGGTTATGCAGTATTATTATTTAAAGACAGACACAACTTTCAGTACAAAGCCCTGTAACTTTGCTAACTAACTTCAATAAAATCAAAGATACAATTTCAATATATCTTTTAACATATATTCACATTCATATTTAAATTAAATTAAAACTATATAAAATATATTGGTACTCCTATAAACCTCAGTTCTAAAATAATCAGTAATGCAAGTGTTTTGGGAATAAGAGATCAAGTAACACTGAATTGCATCAAAATTGAAAAAGAAGAAGTCAAATTATCCCTCTTTGTTGCTGAGATTATCTTCGATCTAGAAAAACCTAGACACCACTGAAAAACTTTTAAGATATGATAAAGGAATTTAGTAAAGTTTCAGGATAAAAAATCAGTGTACAAATTCAATAGCATTTATATACACAAATAACAAGATAGCTGAAAATAAAATCAAGAAGGAAATTTCATCTACAATACCTACAAAAAATGAATATACCTAGGAATGTAATTAACCAAGAAGGTGAAAGACCTCTACAAAGAAAACCACCAAACACTAATGAAAGATATTGTAGATGACACAAACAAATGGAAAAACATCCCATGCAACCAAAACAATTAATATCATTAAAATCATGAAAATACCCAAAGCAATCTACAGATTGAATACCATCCCTGTCAAAATACCAATATCATTTTTCACAGAATTAGAAAAAAATTCCTAAAATTCATGAAACCAAAAAAAAAAAAAAGAGCCCATACAGCCAAAGCAATCCTAAGCAAAAAGAGTAAGACTAGAGGCATCATGTTACCTGATGTCAAATTATATTACAAGGTTATAGTAACCAAAATAGCATGGTATAGAAATAGATACAACAGAACAGAATAGAGAACTCAGAAATAAAGCCATATATTACAGCCAAGTGATCTTTGAGAAAATCAACAAGAAAATACACTGGGTAAGGCCATTCTTTTTAATAAATGGATGCAGGTTTAATAACTAGATGTATAGCATATTTACTGTAAGTTGATAAGGGATAGCTGCCAGTAGGCATATTTATTCAGAAACTACTTAATTCTTTTAACAATTTCTTTAACAACAGTAAATAATGAGCAGCCCATCCAAATTATGCAGAAGGAACTAATGAGTGAGCTATGTACTGACAATTAGTTGAATGAAAGGTTAAATTGTAGAACATTATTTGCGTTATCGTACCACACAAACTTGAAAAATACTTAAGTGCAGAGGTATGTATTTGTGTATAGGTACTCAAATGAGTATAATGTTGATATCTATGAAGGTGCATAAATTTTGATTAATAGCCAATAGAATCATTAAGCTTACTTTTATTTTAAGGATCAGTTTATTGATATAATTAATTTAACATCTTAGTAGAGACTATATTAAAATAGGAAATAATTATATATTTATATGTGTTATGAAAGAAAAAAATACTAGACTATACAAAAGAAGACATGAATCTATAAAATAAAAGGCATATTAGTCTTTTAAATGAGTCAATATTTTAAAGTTAAAATTTCTCTCTACATTGGTTTATAGGGTCCATCATATTCTGTTTTAAATTCCCATGTTTTTTGTAACTTATTTCTTTTTTTTCCAAAGGGCTTATATCAATATTATATTAAGAACTCCAGCAAATGGATAAAGAAAAGACAATCCAAAAGAAAAAAATAGAAAGATTCGGAAAAGTCACTTCACAAAAAAGAATAGCCAAATGCCCAATAAACCTACAAAAAAATGTTCAGCCTCATTAATAATTCAGAAAATGCAAATTAAAACCATAATAAGATGCCACCACACACCCATCAGAATTACTATAATTTTTTTTGTTATTATTATCTCAAAGTATTAAGGTGGTACAAATGCTTTTGGTTACATGGAACGTTCATGGATTGGTAGAACCAACATTGGAGGGGGGAGGAGGGGATGGATATATACAAACATAATGAGTAAGATGTGCAACGTATGGGGGATGGTCATGCTTGAGGCTCTGCCTCGAGGGGAGAGGGGGGCATGGGCAATATACATAACTGTAATATTTTACCTCCATTATATGCTGAAATTAAAATAAATAAATAAAAAAAATGTCCATACTACCCAAAGGATTTACAGATTCAATGCAATCCCCATCAAAATAACAATGCCATATTTCACAGATCTAGAAAAAAATAATTCTATGCTTCATGTGGAACCATAAAAGAGCCCGGATAGCCAAAGCAATCTTAAGCAAAAAGAACAAATCTGGAGATATCATATTACCAAACTTCAAACTATAATACAAGGCTATATTAACCAAAACAGCATGTTAATTGGCACAAAATAGAGACATAGATCAATGGATCAGAACAGAGAACCCAGACATAAACCATCCACCGACAGCTAACTGATTTTTGACAAAGCAGACAACAATATACACTGGGGAAAAGAATCCCTATTCAATAAATGGTGCTGGGAAAACTGGATAGCCACATGTAGAAGGATGAAACAGTATTCATATCTCTCACCACTCACAAAAATGAATTCAAGATGTATAAAGAACTTCAATGTAAGGCATATAACTTATTTCTAAAATTTATCTAGAATAGAACTTTTAAGAATCTAATCTAATTTTGGTAAGAGATGAGATAGAGAGAAAAAGAAAAAGAAGTAGATTTGGTAATGATGAATGATTTGCACATCTAGGTGAAAAGATTCAATATGCTTAAGGTATTAATAATTAAAACTATACAAAAATAGTATATCAATAACTAAATTGATCAATGGAATAAAATCAAGAATATAGAATTAGACCTATCTATAGATGAGGTTTTAGGTTTTATAAAAAAAGACCTTTTAAATATAATATTTGGCAAAAGAATGTGTAATTCAAACAAATGTGTTAAAGAATTAATAATGTTAGCTATGCACATAACCAAAATAAATTCAAATAAAACATATAAACATGAAAATCATATTTGGCATTTATTGGATGATCATTATACATAAGATTTTCTTCAAAATTACCTCTATATATTAGCTATTTTATTCTTCATAACAACTTATAAAATTATTAATTATTCCTTTTAAAGATAAGGAAACTGAGGAGTAGAGAGGTTAAATAACTTGAAAAAGACCACATGGCTAGTAATTAGTTGAGCCACAATCTAAACTCAATAAATTTGATACCAAAATATGACTTCAGATTCCAAATAAAACAATAATATTTGAAAATACATTTAAAAGTGGTGCATTTTTAATAAGTGAGATGTAGAGAAATAGTTTCTATGGAATTAATGGTAAATCTATATGATAAAAATCTAAAATATTTGAATGTGTTGAAATGTCACCAATTTCTACATCAAAATAAATACCATAAAGTTAAAAGATGTTAGACCAGAATAAAGTATTTGAAAGATAAATGAAATAAAATACTTAATATGCACCATATAATTTTATTTTTAAATAAAATTTATTTAAATTTTTTATTTAAATCATTTATTTAAATTATTTAATAAAATTATTTTTATATACTCTCACCATATAATTAAAAAATACTTCACATAGAATAAAATATATAAAAATTAAAATATTTCCAAATATTTTATAGAGAAACATCTATTAACCTATTCATTCAAGAAATACTTTTGAGGGACTATTGCTGTGGGTATGCAAAGATGGGTAAACAAATGCATAGCTCTTAGCATCAGGATGATTATAGTCTACTCATCCTTATTAAGCAGCACAGTAGTGAATCATATCTGGCTTAAGTACAATGAGTAGCTCTTATAAGTTTATTCTTGTACACTTTGTAAGTCACTATTCAAAAATGGTTTACACAATAAGGAATGTTTTCAACAAGAATATAGTATATAGGTTACTTATTCTAAATGACTACAATTTTTGTCATTTAACTCATGCATGATTTACATTTAGATTCATCACACTTTATCACTTTAGTAGAATCAAGAATAAAAATGGCATAGAAAATGTGGTAGAATTTTTTTTCTTCTACCAGACTCTTTGTTCAAGTCTCCTTTTATCCTGGGCACAGACATTTTCCAAACTAAAAATAATGAGAAAAATTAGAAAACAAAAACAAAACGTTTTGAAGAAAATCTAGTACACCTCCTATCAAGCTAAAGAAACACTCTGTTATCTTTAAATTTAATGTGGTGCTGAACTGCAGAGGAAAGAAAATGGATCTCAATGTTATTAGACATGCTTCAGAATGTTTGTCCTTGACATTATTACATAAAATAACAATGCAGAAATCTAAAGTACATTTATGATTAGCAAATAAAAATTGTTGCCAGAGATTGAAATGCCCTGAAGAGGACAGTTTGACCTTCTCTTATAACTGAAGCATATCAGTAAACAGCAACGATAAGTTAAGATAAACAGTATTGTGAATGAAAGTAAAGTATGTGAATTTAAATGAATCTCTTTTCCAGTAAAGTCTGTGCAATTAAATATAAAGAAATAATACAATTAAATTTTATTATTTCTAAATAATAACTATTATTTCTAAATAATAACTATTATTTCAGTAGTTTTTCAAATTTTTTGGTCATTTATGTTTTAGTGGCATACTTTGACAGAAAGCTCTCTTGTATTTTGTAATAACTTGTCTCATGGCATTTTCTATTAATCCAGCATAGATACCATGATCAGGATATTACTTCCACTGGAGAGTATTATTTCCATATGTTTTGGAGATCAAGATTATATAATATTCATAGTTATTGCAATTATCTAAGCAATATAAAAAAGGGCTCTATAAAATTGAATCAACAACCATTTTAACAATGCAGGCTTGTCCTTCACATTTTTTATTTTACTAACAGGGACATATTTCGAGAAATTGGAAGTTTCATTTGTATCTGTTTTACATTTAGCATAAAGTTAGCTAATATAATAAGAAGAATACGTTTTTATTTTTGTAAAGTTTACCCTACAAGATGCAAAGTAAGGTAATTGAAGAAAAATACGTTCTTTGAAAAGTTGGTTAAATTAATTGTGTTATCCTCGCTTGGATACTAAAGAAGAAAATAAGACAGTTGAAAAACTGGTAAAATGTGAATTTAGTCTGGAATTTAGTTGATAGTAATGTACCAATATTGTTTTCTTAATATTTTAAATGTACCATGGCAATGCAAATGCTAACAATAAAGGCAAAATGGGCACAGGACATAAAAATTTCTCTGTATTATCTTTTAACTTGTAAATATTTCCCAATTTAAAATATTCAAAAATTAAAAGTTTATTTTAAAAATGTTAGAATAAAATTTTATTTAAAAAATAAAACATAAATGATGCCCAATATTTGTAAAAATAAACTTAATGTATTTTAAAAAATAAATTATAGATAATTACATTGTAGATATGTAGTCAAATGAAATAATGAATTAAGGGATTTCAACACAATCTGCTTCTCTTTAATGTATATATAAGGATTATTTTAGGTAATAGGGGTAAAGCAAAAGTCTCAAGAAAGTAAGTATATTGTGGTACAAATATATGGTAAAAAATTCTCTAGTTTTTGTTGAAAGTCCCTAAGTGTGAAAAATTGTGGTAGCACCCACATTTTACATATACTTGTATTGACATAAATAACCCATCTGAATGGAGTAGGGAAAACTGTATCAGAGTGAAAAGTCTGAATGCAATCTATGGTATCAACCAAGAGTCAATAATTAAATGTTTTTTGTCTTAGATTTTCATCATTTTACTATATAAAAGCTCTCCATATAAAACAGAGACAAAATTTTGCCCTGGAATTGTTGCATATTTTTTCTCTCTACCAAAGATTTATTTTTACTTTCCTCCCTCTTTTACTCTGTGACTTGAGCAGTAGTTTTAACAATAATAAACTGTAAACGGATATTCAGATAATAAACTAGAGCCTTGTAAGGAAGTATCAAATAAATAAATAAATAAATAAACTCCAAACAAACACAAATCTGCAAAAAAACCCAAACCTAGAATGAAGCATAAAAGCAGAGACTCAGGAAGGAATCTGATTTTCTCATCCAGCTCTGATCTTTCCATTACCAGAATACATGCAAAGGAGGAGAATGGAGGTTCTGGAAAGGAAGACTCTTTATCCTTTTTCTCAACTAATAATTTAGCTCTATACTCATAAATTGTTCCAATACCTCTCCTCTTGTGGCAGTGGCAACTTAACATCAACTGCTGTAAATGGCTTGAATTTACTTATTTCAACATAAATGTCTAAGCTTCTTCTGTTTTCAGAGGCACAAGACCAAGTAAGGGTAATGGTAATAGTTATTGGGGAGTTAAGGGAAGAGTTAAATTAGCCAGAGGAGGACATCCAAACTGACTACTCATGAATAAACTAATAGTATCACCTAATATTTATTGAGTCTTTATTACATATCAGTCATTGCCTTAAGAAATGTTCTAGTAATATCAAAATTATAATATTTACCATAATCCAACACTATTTTTATATTCCATTTGCAGATGCAGTAACTGAGACATAGATATATCAAATAACTTGCCAGAACATTGATTTTGTAATGATGCGATTAAGATTTCAGCTCAGAAGACTTATATCAAGAGACATTTCTAACTTACTACACATGAAAATAGATAATAAAGGTGGTCAAAAAATTAGAGGTAAGAATGAATAGAAAAGAAAGCAAATGGGTACTCTGAGCAGACATTTGAGACAATAATTAATTCAATTTTCAATATTTAAATGCAAAATTGATTCTATGAGTGGTATGACATAAGAGATAGCTAAAAGAAAACTCATAATAAGGGAAGAGGGACTTAAACAGACATATTTTATCCAGTAGCATAATGGCTGATGCTTCTAGCATGTAGTGATTCAGTACAGTATGGGAACACCCACTTAGAAGTACCTTACCCAGTGGTGTGAATTCTTTTGTAACTTCAGAGACTAGGAATAACAATGAAGGGCAAGTAGATACCAAAATAATTGCTTTACTAAGTCTCTGTAGGCCTCTGTGGAGAATAAGTCCTGCTTTTTAAACAATGTAGTAGGAATGGTGAGGGAAAAAAGTATCTTCCCTTTCAGAACTGTTCTAAGAGTGAGGACATTGGATTAGGAACACTGCACATTTTATGACCATGGAGTGAGTCAACCTGCAACTGAAGCAAAGAAAAAGCATTGAAGGGCATCATGCTTTGATGGTTTTATAGCAACATCCCTGCAGCTGATAGGTGACTTTAGCATATTTTGGCAAGAATGGAGACTTCAGTGCAGAATTATTGGGTGGGATGAATCATCTCCCAAACTGCAGTAAGAAAGAAAGAAAATTGAATATCTCTTTAAACTAGTGAAAAGATTACTGGTTTGTGTGCACACAGAAACAATCCTTAGAAAACCAAGAATTATTTAAGAAATTTTAAGAAAGGTGGAACCCGTGCAGTGTGACAGGCAGTGAAGTTTTTACAATATTTAATTTTTCTACCTTTATTGTGACTCAACCTACACTCATTGTTTTCTGAGCTCTGAAAATATTTGGGTATATTTGTGATGGTGCTGGAAGTGCTGTATAAGAGATCATACTATACTCTGTAAGGGATATTCCTGTAGTCTTGGTAAGAATAATATGTTAAAAAGAAGATATGTCACAATTCTCAAGGAAATCACTTGAAAATTTTTTTGAAAAGATAATCCATGGTACATTCATTGCAATTTTATGCATGAAAGTCAATTTATTCAAACTTTAAAATTCCTACCTATTTCTTTTTTATTTTAAAATGGTGAGACTATAGATTTAATTTGATAAAATGGTGTGTGTTTCAAAAATGTCATACAAAAATAAACAATATAAAATAAAATATCCTCAAAACTCATCATTAAAAGAGTAAGAAATTAGACAATTTAAATGCAAATTTTCAAGAAGTAGTTGATGTAGATAGAAATAGTTTTATGTAAGCAAGGTAGTATTATGCATGCTATTAAAATATCTTAAATTTATTTGCATTTGGATTAAATGCAGAAAAATAGTAGAAGAAATGAAAATACTAAATCTAAAATTATTTTTACCACAAATGTATTCATATATAAATGATTCCTCTAAAATTATGCAGAATGATTATAAAACATTTGGAGATCATGGGGTTGTAATGATTTTATTTAACCTGTGGGATGTAATATCAGAATATACCAATTCAATTTTTTTCTTCCATTTAATCCCAAATAAGCTTGTGCAATCATAGCAAAACTAAATAATGATGTTCAAATAATATTTTTGAATATCATATAAACTAATATATATTTACATATATGATGTGTTTCAATCAATTGAAGTCATGATTATTTTTAACACATTTTCTCATTATTGGATAGTGAGAACTACTGGCCTTCAGTAATCTTTTGATATCAACTGAGAAGATAATATGCTTTTTAAACATTTTTTTTAAAGTAGAGAAGTATAGGCTTTTAATAAGCCCATCACTTAAATAGCGTACATTATACCCAATAGGTAATTTTTCATCCCACCTCCCTCTCCCACCCTCCCCCTTCCGAGTCTTTAATGTTCATTAAGTCACTCTGTATGACCATGCATACCCATTGCTTAGTTCCCACTTATGAATGACTAAATGAGGGATTTGTTTTCTTATGTTTTTTGTTTGTTTTTTTCTGGGTTACTTCACTTAGAATAATGTCTTCCAGTTCCTCCCAAGTTGCTGCAAAAGCCATTATTTCATTCTGTTTGATGGCTGAGTAGTATTTCCATGGTAAATATATACCACATTTTCTTTATCCACTCATCCATTGGTGGATACTTATGTGCCCAACTGGAAGGGGTGCAGACAACTTTGGATCACAAGCCAGGGGCTGTCTGATGCAACAGAGTGCATATTCTGCCTTTCTCTGGTTTAAAAAGCATTCATGGCACTGCGCAGTCTCCCTGGGGCACCCCACCATAGGGGTCAGAACTCTAGGAATATTGCTGTTCTCCTGTGTCTCCCTGTACCTTTGTGGTTGTCAGAGTCCAAGTGAGTACTGGGAAATGTTTGTGTGGGATCCAGTGACACGGAGACGGAGGGGCTGTGACTTCCCAAGCAGGTGACAGACACCCAATGTGTGCACAGGCAATGTGGTGCCTGCCATCTCAGCGAGAGTGTGTGGTGTGGTGAGGAGAAATGACTCTCCACGTGCCTGCAGAACAATGCTCTGCTCGCCCAAGGAGCTCTCAGTTAGCCAATGGCAGCAGAACCTGGGTCCGTCAGGGTAGAAGTGCTCTCTGACAGACAGGGATCAGACAGCCACACATTTGAAGGAAAGAAAAATAAACACTTCCACTTACCCTTTTTGTTGGACTCTGAATCCCTCTCAGGTCAGTCTCTGCCAAAATCTTGCTGCTTCTTGTTTTGCTCTGCAACTTCTTCCTGTGGCATCTCCAGTAAGGGTAGGTTCTGGCACCATTTCCCTCAATATTTTACCTGGGGCTATGCGTTTTCGCCTGAGCCTTTTTCTTATTTTTGGGACAAGCTGGCAACCTTGTTTAACTCCAAGTTCTGACTATGCTCAAATTGGATATATTCACCAACACATACTTGCCTTAAGTTTTGTGTGATTCTCTTGATAGGGTTTAGTAAAAGCTATGGAAATGCTTGAAGGCTGAACTGACCCTAGTACCTTTTGCTTTTCCTGTGGTCCCTCAGCATTTCTCTGAGGCCATTATTATTATTATCATTATCATTTATATTTTGCTATTAACAACTGTTGAGATGCCTTTTTCAGCAACCTTCAAACCTGTGTGTCAAGAATAAGACATTTTTTGGGGGGAGCTGTTTACAATTGTGATTATGGGTACCTTAGCTCACAAGACAATCAGGGAAACATTGATTTACAAAATGTATCATGGGTCTAGGCAATCTCATATAGTATTTTATGTTCTGGAAAATAATCTCTATGTTCAAGGACAGCTATAAATGAGGCAAATACAAAATCATGCAGTTAATATTTTCAAAAGATCTAAAAATACTAAAATGAAAGAGTCATATGGGACAAAGGAAAAATATTGTTTCTCTCCAAAAACATTAGAGAAAATTGTATTATTATCTTCCTTACTAACAAGCTTATAATTATTTGGGACAACTTTCAACTTTTTGGACAAATATGATATTAGTTAAGTTAATATGTTGATATAGACATGGTAATTTAAAAATGCTTGGGCTCATTTAGATTTTATACATTACAATTCAATTCACATACTTTTGAAGAATTGCAATTAACACCACACTGAAATGTACTTAATTCATCCTATTATAGAAATCCTCTGTATTTATTTAACTTTTTATTTTCTAACTCTACAACAAAATTATTGAGTTCATGTTTCATATTAGCTTTTTATTAAAGCCTAATATACAAAATACAATGTATACAAATATTAAGTTGTCCAGGTTAGTGAATTTTCAGAGTAGTCAAACCTGTGTAAATAGCATCCAGATTAAGAAACAGGAATTACCAGAATCCCAAAACACCTTTAATAGTCACAAAGTAATTACTATCCTGACTACTAAAAGAATAGGTTAGTTTTGCATAGTTTTGACCTCTACATTATATATAAATGGTTTATGTTTATATTAATGGAATTATTCAGTATATAATCATTTATGTTATTTCTTTCACTGAACATATTTGTGAATTTCAATTTATATATTTGTCAATTTGCAGTTTTAGCTTCTCATCTAAATGCCAAATGGCATTACATGAAATGAATGTGCCATCATTTATGCATTCATTGTATTGTTGATGGATTAAGCTTTAGAAAGCAGGTATAATAATAGATAAATAATTTATCAGATCATGTAACATGAGAAATTTATAAATATGTAGTTTGACTTAATAAGGTCTTATAAATTTCAGGTGAAAAAAAAGGACCAGTATTAAAACTTAGTGCTTACTCATAAAGCATGCATGTTTTGCCGCTGAGGGTTTTTATACATTATCTTATATAATTCAGTTCTTGAGACTATGGAGAGAACAACTTGTATCATAATCTTCATTGTCTGAGTGATGAAAATATGCCATGACTATTTTAGTAAATTTTCATAGCAAGTAAATTGTAGAGATGATATTCAACCCAGATCTTTTATATTACAAAGACTGTTATTACAAAGACTGTACTCTTATCACTAAAGTATAATACCATCTGTAAGCATTGTATTGCTTGAATGCACAGACAATACTTTTTTTTTTTTGGCACTACTTTCGAACACTCTACAATGTTATACAAGTCCCATTTCTTTATTGAGTCTCTCCTCATTGAAAATTAGATCCTCATTGAAAGTTAGTCCCTGGGGCAATTATGATGCAAAAATCATTGTTTCTGAATTATAGGGTCTCCAAATAAATTAAAGACAATAGACACATTAGCATCTATTTAATTGCATGCATATGGTATTTCAGCATAGGCATAATTACATACAAATCAGTTCTGATGAAACTTTATACTGATAGAATGATATACTTTCCTGTTTTTTTCCATATTGGCCACTTCAGCATTTATTGTGGTTATATCATGTTTGTCTTTTCTCTGTCTTCCTCTGCATTTATTAAGACTACTTTAACTAAATCTGTATTGTACATGGCTTGTGAATCTTTTCCATTGTTTCATCTCCACTGATACTATCCAATTTAGCGTCTTATGTTTTCACGTCTGATATATTTACATTTTTATTGGCAATAGAAATCCATGATAGCAACTAAAAGTTAGACAAAAAATGTGTAGATACTGTGCTAAATCACTAAGTGTGAATGTTTTATTTGTTATCTTGCCTTTTCCTATGTAATACAAGGTCTTATCCGTTGGTAACTTTCTTTTCCTTTTTCCTCTTACCACAAATAGCAATACACTGAGCTTCTTGGTATTCCTTACATAGGTATCACAGAACACTGCACTATATGGTTAAAGTTTTATTTATGAATAGCCTTTATTCCACGAAGGCAGCAATTTCCTGAAAAGAAAAAAATACAAATCAATTTTAACAAAGAGTATCATGTGAAATCTGAAAAATAAACAAAGGCTCTTTATCCCTTTGTTCCTAATCTCCATTTTAAGGGGGAAAGTATATATATATATATGATTGTCTTCATATATTTCTTATTGCTTATTGGTTGTGTTTCTTTGGAGAACCCAAACTGACAACAATATTAAGATACAAAGTGAGATAACAGGGACAGCAACTAGTCAGTTACTAGATTGTTTCCAAAAGTAGAACAGAGTAGAAACAAAAAAAGTTGTATATGTTATACATAATTTATAATGTAGATCAGTAGGGAAAAATAACTATGTTGCTAATAATATAAGTTATTAAGTTCAGATACTTAGTTTTAATCTGAGGCCATTAACAGGATCAAAGCAAATTAAAATTTTGTGAGACCACTGTTGATAAGTTTTTTATTATTTAAGTGGTAATTTATATAAGTTTTATTTTTGTTTATAATTTTAATAATATTTAATATACTTGCTAAATGTGTGATTTTTAATAATACTGTAGGTTAAAAAGTTGGAATTAATAAGTTTTGTAATTATTTTTATATGTTGCTGGCAATCCTTGGTGTTTTTCAGTTTGCGGCAACTTAACTTCCATCTCTTCCTCACTGTCACATGTTCTTCTTTCTCTCTGTCTCTTCTTTTCACTAAACAAATTCTGCTTAAAAGCATTACTAGTTTGTACCAAGATAAATATAATGGAGACTCACTTCAATAATTTAATTGTAACTTAACACCACAATTGTTAAAAAGTTTTGCTGTGGTCACTATAATCCCACAACTCTTTAATTTCATTATAAACACATCTGTGAAACTCCAGGAAAATAAAGTCTAGAAATAAATAGATCAATTTTATTTCTGTCTTCTTTTAATATAGTCCATTAGCTAAAAATTATTAAATTATTTTTGATTGTGCTCAACTTGAGGGTATAATTATTAAAATGAATATTAGTATATATATATTTACAAATAATTCAGAATAAACAAAGGAAATGACCTCTTAATACTTAAAGATGGCATCGCACAATTTACCATTTGGCTCATAGTCATAATTGGGCCTCAAGTTTGACTTGTTATGGCAGTGGAGACATTAAAATATTGCCTTATTCCTTTGGAAAATTAGAGACAAATTCATTAATTGTGAAATGTCAACAAAAAATATGTCGGTATGAACATTGGGAGAATGGGAGTGTAAAAATCACATTAAAAAATCACTCCTAGGGAATGAAAGTCATAACATAAAATGGGAGCAGAGTGCTCGAGTTCAGAAAATAATTTGCATAGCTCCGATAATATTTGTAAGTTGCCAAAGTATTTAAAATTTTTAGCAAATCAGTTTTCCAAAAAATATGAATCTACTTTTACATGCAGCTGTAATACAGAATAAATGAATAGAAACAGTATGTCTTGATGGCTTGGGTTTTTATCATTGAAGTAAAATATTCTTACAGATTTATTATGAAACAAGTTACTGTTACTACAGAACTAAATCTAGCTTATAGTAAAGACATATCTTTATTATAATGTCATATTTTGGCCCAAAGGTCATGTCATAAATTAAAGCTGAAATTAGTCCAGCAGAGTCCCATTATTTTTTCTCAGCATGAAACTTTAATAATATGACTTTGACTGACCTTTTCACTATTGTTTCAAGATATCTTGTTAATATTTCTCTTTTGCATTATCACTTTCTCTCCAACATATACTTTTTTCCTCTAAAAAATATATATTGTAGCTCCAGCTGCACTGTATTTAGCTTGCCATCTGTTGAACATTTGGATTCAGTTGTAAGTGTTGGAACATTTTCCAAATGACCATTCTTTCTTGATATAATCACTCATAAGACCATAGTCACATGTGGATGCTCAAACATTTGAGAAAAACAATTTACTATATAAGAAAATAATGACTTCTATAAATACATAAATTATTATTAAGAATATTTAATAAATATCTCCATGTGCTAAGTATGTGTTGAAACTGTCACTAAAAACTGTGGGCTTTTTGTGTATTCTAACTGAAATAAATATAATATTCAGAAAATCAATATTATTACAGTTCCCTAAAAAATCAATTTATCTGCAAGATAGCTAGTTTTAAGGACTTATATTTACATTTTATATTATTATAAAAATGTAAATTTTATATTAATGTTCTGTTATCAACAAACTTATATAAGTGATTTTTTTCTTCTCCTAATTTTACCTGTATGATTTTGGGAGAGTTTGAAAAATGTATATTCAATTAGTATTTGAAAAAAATACCTATAGTTTATATATATTTATAAACAGAAAATCCTTTTAAAATACCATTATGTAGTTTGTTTTTATCAATTAAAATAATTTGGAGATTTATTTACATCTAAAAATGTAATTTGTTAATAAATATGTTCTAGTCATTTACTTAATCTCCAAAGTCTTTTAAGGTATTTGCCATATCTTTTGAATATCTACTGTGTAAAAGATTTATAGGTAACAAGTATCACTCAAAGAAAGAAAATATCTGGTATAGAAAAAAATTCATTTCCAATATGATGATTGGGTTATCATGGAAATTTTATTTTGTTGTCTTTCATTCATTCTATGAGGTACGAGTAGTGGATGTTTATTGTTGAACGTCTAATAATCTCATCATTTTGGGAACTGTTTCTACCCAACTTAGGGTTAGCAGTGGCCAACATCCTTGACACATGGAGAAAAATTGCCTATAGGGGCAGAAGTATAAACTTACGATAAACTAAGTAAGGAGACTGAGAGAGTAAAAGTTATAAGCAAGAGTGCGATATTTTGAGTCCTTGAATCTAGTCATGTATAAACCAGTCTGACCTCTTACAGGCTTATCAGACAATAACTTCTATTTCTGGGATAACATAGCTTGAATTCCTTTTCTTTCACTTACTACTCTGAGATTATTGATTAAAACTGGTACATTTACAAGTTTTGTTTCAAGTGACAGATTAGAAATATGGCGCTGGCATCTAAAGAAAGGAGACAGTGAGGTTCTCATATTTCTGGCTAAGAAGTTGATCTTTGTATGCAGCGGAAAAGCAGCTGGTTAAATCACTACTTACTCTGTCTCTAGGCTTAGCCTACATGTCCACCCAACTGATAATTTAAAGCCTATGTTGAAATATGACAAAATATTGGCATATTTAGGCAACTTTCAATCTTCAGCTTTGTCTTACGGAAAAGATAAGGCTCACTTTGAGTTGACAAAGAGACATTTTGTGTTTGAGACCAGTGATCTAAACCCATTTAGGGCCCACAATCTTATGAGGTTTCAAAGGTTGGTTTTTGGTTCTGCACTATGGAGATTGAAAGTATTGGGTAGAGGAAAGGAACTCACAAATGAAAATAAAAACGAGGCTGAGGGAAAAAAAAATAGGAGAAGTCTAAAAGACCAAGTTCATCCCTGTTATTTCCTGCAATCTACTCCTATGCAAAACAAGTAATGTTTTCTTCTATTCTAAAATGACACATATAAAGACACAATCTTATCCCAAGTAAAACAAATTCTGAGCACCAAATTATGGATGTATATTTACATGAAACAGCATACAAGAGAGAATCTGTGAAGCTTAGTGCTACAAGAAGGGCTAGGAGACAAAAATGGCACAAATAATCATCATGTTCAAAGGCCTTGGAAAAATTTCTGGCATTTTTTTATTATCAAACAAAGCAACTAAAAATCAAATCGAATTGAGGCTTATTAGGTTTTATGGGGATATTATATAAGAAAAACTCAAGTCTACAAAACAAGGCTTTGATTATTTTTTATACAGAAAATTTACCTAATTCTCTATAAATACTAACAGGGGAATCCTTCTGCATTTCTCTTTCAGAGATGGACAAGAAGAATAATGAATAGAGAACATCTTCTATTGTTTAGAAATGAAAGACAACACTACCCACCTGACCCTAACTTTCTCAACCCCTGGTAACCACTATTCTACTCTCTAGTTCTATGAGGTCAACTTTTTTAGATTTCACATATGGGTGAATTCATGCAGTATTTATATTTTTGTGTCTAGCTTATTTCACTTAACATAATATCCTCCAGTTTTATCCATTGTGTCACAAATGACAGAATTTTCTTTATGCAAATGCTGAATACTACTCTGTTATGTATATATACCCATTTTCTTTATCCATTTCTTCATTGATGGACACTTATGTTGATTCCATTCTTAGCTATTGTGAATAATGCTGCAATAAATATGAGGATGCAAATATCTCTTTAGTTCAAGAGATCTATTTGTATAACATAGTGATTATAGTTAATAACAATATATTATATCCTTGAAAAATGCTGAGAAAATGAATGTTGATTGTTCTCACAAAAAAAATAACTATTTGAGGTAATTCATATATTAATAGGCTAGATTTAGTCCTTCCACATGTATATGTGTTTTAAACCACCATGCCATAAAGAATAAATACATATAATTTTATCTGTCAATTCAGAAAATAACAACAAAAATAAATAAATAGGACCTTAAAAAGTTTCTGCACAGCCAAGGAAACTATCACAAGAGCAAACAGACAACCTACAAATGGGTAGCAACATATCCGATAAAGGGATGATAACTAGAATCTATATAGAAATCAGGAAAATCAGCAAGAAAAAATCAAACAACCCCATTAAAAAGTGGGCAAAGGACATGAAAAGAAACTTTTCAAAGTTTCAAAGAAGACAGAATAATAGCCAACAAACATGAAAAAGTGCTCACCATCTCTAATCATCAGGGAAATGCAAATCAAAACCACATGAGATATCACTTAAC
>VBSM01003176.1:46399267-46432656 GCA_008086735.1 Cheirogaleus medius | reverse complement strand
TCGCTAGGACTTCAAGCACTATGTTGAATAGGAGAGGAGATAGTGGGCATCCTGAAAGGAAACCTTCTTAATGTGAAGTCTAGCACAAGGCTGCTACTTTATCCCACTAAAAGGTTTTGCAAAATTTTTGTTTTCCAAAGCCTGTTTTCAGTGTTGGTTGTAGTGGTTATTATGATGATTTCATCTTTGGATTTTAGAACCAGTCACATTGTTCAAACTGAAATGCCTTTGACCTTAAAACATCACTATTTCTTGCTTTCTACTTGAAAAATAGAATAGTATTGTTGACTTAATTATTATAATGCTTTCCCTAAAGTATTCAATAATAGCCAAAAACATTTCAGACTAACTCCTTCTAACGGTTTTTCCTACTGATACAACCACAGTAAATATATGATTTGTCTTGAAAATTAGTACAGGAGATAGTTTTACCAATGTTTGGTAAGGCATCAGAAGCATCTCTATATTTTCCATCCAGAAATATCTTTTGTGTTGCCCTCTCCAACCAGAACACTAAACCAATGGTACTAACCCGCCAAGGAGGTTTCTCAATATAAGTGCCAATTTCTTTATTAATTGGAATTACACTATTTTCACATATACACTTTAAAATCTTAGTCATTTAACCCCTCAAGAGTCATATTTGGGTGACATCACAATCAGTAGAAAAATTATTGGTGGGATGGTTTTCTCTAAACAGTGATTAAGTGGCAAAGCTTCTTTAATCTTCCACCATCTTCAGTATGTGGCACTAAGAGAGACTTTCTACTCAAAAGCAATTGGGAAAGATATATCAGAAATTCCTATGGGTAGGCATCTGCTCAATGCAATATTCAGGACATGATTATTTTTGTTGTTCTGCTATTCTCTACCTATAGTCTTCTAATAGATCCTCTCCATTTAACTGATAGATATAAGTAAAGTAACTGGAAGATACAACCTGGAAATTTTACAGGCCAGGTTTGGAATAGTGAAGAGCTTTATATCCAAATTCAATTGATCCAAACTCTGTCACATGGTTACACTAAACTACAAGAGAACCTGAGAAATAGATTCAAATAAAATGCAGAGTGTGAAAATAAATAAGTTTTAGTAAGCACATGATAATATCCAATACAGGATATGAAATAAATTGTTTGATGACCATATGGGTCTTAATAAAAGGAGAGGCATATAATATGAATGTTATTACAGTATGCTAATTTTTATGTTAGACTCTCTGCTAATCATCTTTTCCTTGAAGATAATTAATTCCAAAAGCAAGTTTAGAAGGTGCTTTGAATCATTAATTCAGCTTTTAAGGCAGTGAGATCTGTGTGCAGTAATTAAGTCAACTGCTTCCTACAACTGCAAGCTGTGACTCTTATGGCAACCATGAAACAGGTGGTCTCATAGGGGTGCTTGGGTCCTTCAAAGTATACTTCTGAGAAGACAGCTTTATAGGTCACTAATCAACCTCAAAAATGACTAGTAAGGTTTTCCTACAGTCTTATTCCCTCTAGTGTGATATCATTACAGATTCTTACTCTTAGAGCTGCTTGATAATGAGTTATTCTGTAATTTCTTGTAAATTTACTTTCCGTCTTTTATGTGATGTGCTTACAGTTAGGCCAGATTGAGACATTGTTTTGTGGCTGCAAGGGCTAATCAGTTCCAAAAGGAGATGTTAGTGTCAGTGAGAAAAAGTTGGTCATAATTGATTGTCCAAATTGTCCATCCTTCCCCAGCTTTATGAACAGGCCCAAATTGTCCATCCTTCCCCAGCTCTATGAACAGGTGATATGTAAACTATGAACAGGTATATATAAATTAAATAATCAGATAATGAAAAAGATCATCATTCTTTATATGTCACTCTTGAAATAAAATATGGATAGAATTCTCCTAGCTGATCAGATGAATAGATTTGCACTCTAATAAGAGTATGACTTTGTGATACAAACTATACTAATATATTGATTGGTTCTACTTCCTTATTACCTGAGTAAACTTTCTACCCAGGTAGACTCCACACTATTAACAATTTATCTATGAATATTTCATTGATTCCAGCATGATCCAGAGCACAGGTAGAAATATTTTATATCCATCAAAGTGGCCACCTTTAATCCCTAGAATAATGGTGGATATGACTGGGTGTGCATAAACAAATCTTCCACTCCAATTTTACAAATAAATTAGTTGAATTATAATGCACTTCCTGTATTTCCCAAAAAAGGGTAGACCAAGTTTAAGTAACCAGATATATCTGGGATGGTTCTGCTCTTCTGTCTTAAGCTTATGCCAGAGCTTGACATAGAAACACTATACTGTATCTAATAAGTACCTGACTGAAATTAACTGTAGTTGTTTCCTTGTTATCTATCTAAAGATTGTCATGCTATTATAATACTACAAATTTCTGTTTATAATGGCATCAGTATATTTTCATATCATGTTATGTATTAGTTAATATAACACTTATTATTAGAAATCTACAGTAGTTCTTAGGAGCTTTTCATTTCCAAGTATAATTAATTAGTATAATTAATATTTCAATAGTATAGGTAGTTTGTGTACTGCATCGACTACATAAATCATATAATAACCTTGACTACTTTAAGAGTCAAATATGAAAAGGCACAAAATAAGGTTTCTAGTCCAATTGCCAAAGATGATCTGTCATGGAAATACCATAAATGAGGAAGTTTTGCTAACCAGTTATATAAGGATTTCTGCCCCAACATTTATAAGTTAGAATCATTTACAGATGAATGTTTTGTAAAGTTAAAATAACACTGAAATATGATTATGACTAGTTGATTCTAAATCTTTTTTATAGGTTTAAGAAAAGGATATATTATGATGGATTCTTTAATCAATAGACTATCTCACCAATTGTAATCATTTTGGAAATTGGGATCCACAAAGAAAATTGATCAAAATATGAAAGTGTGTGCCATTTTACTACAAAAATTAATTAAATTATATCATTTTCAATTTTCAATGGTGGGGCACAGAATAGAAAGAGGCAGACATAGTATACCAGTGATGTAATATGTAGAGTTACAATATTAATTTCTCCAAATAAAACCATTTTGTCATTGTTAAAAAAGAAAAAAAACCCAATAAATGATAATACATAAATGTTATGATAAAATAAGATTCTCAGCCCAGATATCTTGTCAGGATGATCCTTGCCTTGATTGAATGGGCTGAGTTACTCAGTTGCATAAATGAGATACCTGGTACATGCAGGGTTATTCTTCCTGAGTTCTCTAGAGGTGAATCCAATTCTTTGTCTTTTCCAGCTCTACAACCTGTTTGTATTCCTTGACTCTCATTCCCTTCCTCTATCTTCAAAGCAAGCAATGATGGGATGAGTTCTTTTCATATTACATCACTCCAACCTTCTTTTATGTCTCCCCTCTTTCGTTTTTAGAAATCTTTTGATTACATTGGGCACATCTGAATAATCCAGAACACTGCCTAATTTGAAGTGAGTTAACAACTTTTACTACATATGCAATCTAAATTCTCATGTAACCTAACATAGTCTCAGGTTTTGGGGATTAGAATGCACATATCTTTAAGGCAGTATTATCTCACTATCTTCCTACCACAGGTACCTTTTTCTTAGCATTTCCAACATGAATAGACTTTGAAATGTGGAAATAAAATCAACTTTTACATTAAGATTCATTTTATGAACTTTTAAAAGTATTTGCACCTGACTAAACTGTGATCTGGACTTCAATTACAAGCAATTGTGAAGTTAGTGAAACTAAAATTTAACAAGAGTATTTTATCTTTTAACTGGATGTATAGTTTATTTAACTTACGTGTACCACATACACACACAGTCACATACACACATAATCTCAAAACAAGAGAGACCTTTCTAACTTGCATGTTTTAGTTGAATGTAAATGTAACAAAAGAAAAAATGAGTCATGGCTACCTAAATATACCTGCAAAGTTGATTTTACTTTTTAAAGTGTTTTTTATTTTAGGAAGTTATTATTTTATCCTGCATTCTGGACAGCTCAATATAGTGTTTGGGTCTATTATCTATTTGTGGGTATAATACTGTGAGTTTAACAGCCAGACTTCCAGAGCAGGGTAACCTGGGTGGTAAGGGTAAACCAATCAAATGTAAGAACCATAAGCCATGGAGGTGGTGTTTTTAGCTTTGAACCTAGGATGAAAAATTACAAAAATGAGTTGACATCTTTCAAAAAGACAATATTTGAGTTTAAAATTTGGTCAATTAAAAGTATTACTTTACAAATTGCTGTATATAGATAGGATATAGATTGTTGCCTTTACATTTCCAAGTATAATTAATTAGTATATTTTAATAGTATAGGTAGTTTGTGTAATGTATCAAGTATATAAATAGTATATTATAATAACATTAACTATTTTAAGAGTTAGAATATGAAAACGCACAAAATAAGGTGTCTAGTCCAATTACTATAGATGATCTCTCATGGAAATACCATAGACTGAGAGAATTCACTTTTATTCTTAGGCTTACATTCCTTTGCAGCCATTTAATCATTTTGAATAATATATAGCACACTATAACAATGTAGTCAGAACATTTAAATCAACAGGAAATATATCTCATTGTAAAAAATGCCTCCTTTAAAAGGATTATTTTCTATCTAATAGCACATGTATAACCTGATAAAAGTCATAAAAACCTGGAGGAAATTTAAATTAATTTACTAAGTATTTAATAAAGTTTTAATTTAGAAATGAAGACAATTCCTGAGATAGAAATACACTTTTTAAAAATGAAAATAAACATGTAAGGTATCCATGTATATATTACTAGAAACTATACTTATATTGTTATTTTGTAATTTATATTATTTTATAGAAAAATATATCTATTCTCTTAATCCTACTGATTTACAAGTCAATTAAAAATTATATTATTCTGTGCCCTACATTTTATTATGTCTCTCATTTCTTTTCTGTCTTATTAGCATTGAAAAATAAATAGAAATGATAGTCTTTCCCTGAAATAAAATTGTACCTCTGTGCCTATAGTATGTAAATGTGTTTCTTAAATAGATACTGTCTAAATATTCACTTAAGAAAATTATTTGGCTGGGTTGTTTAGTGTTATCTGCTTGATTGAAAGATATTATTTCCTCTAAGATCTGTGGTATAGCCTTAATATATTTCAGCTCTAACATTATCCAAAAATGCTACTTTATTTTTATTATATATCTGACTATAATGGATGGATGCATTAGCTATGTTTACAGTTGTTTCCTATTGTATAAATAATACTGTGGAAAGACAATTACAATTTTTGTAGTTTTCTTTTTATTGTTATGTTCTTTCCTGACTTTGGTATCAAGGTGACACTGGCTTCGTGGAATGAGTTAGGGATGATTGCCTCCTTCTCAGTATTATGGAATAATTTCTGTAGAATAGGTACCAGTTCTTCTTTGTAGGTGTGGCAGAATTCAGCTGCAAATTGTCTGGTTCTGGTCTTTTGTTGTTGTTGTTGGCAGATTTTTTATTACTTTTATTATTTGCTTCAATCTCACTGCTTATGACTGGTCTGTTCAGGATTTCTATTTCTTCCTGATTCAGGCCTGGGAGTTTGTGTGTTTCCAGGAATTTATCAATGCTCTAGATTTTCTAGTTTGTGTGCATAGAGGTTTTTGTAGTATTCATGGGTGATAATTTGTATTTCTGTGGTATTAGCTGTAAGGTCTCCTTTTTTATTTCTGCTTGAGCTTATTAGAGTCCTTTCTCTTGTATTTCTGGTTAATCTGGCTAGTGGTATATTGATTTTGTTATTTTGCCGAAGGACCAACTTTCAAAAGAAAATAGACAAATGGCCAACAAACATATAAAAAGAAGTTCAACATCACTAATCATCAGGGAAATACACACTAAGACCAATGAGATTCCACCTTACACCTGTCAGAATGGCCATTATTAAAAAGTCAAAAACAATAGATGCTTGTGTGGACGCAGAGAAAAAGGCATGCTTACACACTTTCAGTGGGACTGCAAATTAGTACAACCTCTATGGAATACAGTATGGAGATTCCACAAATAAATAAAAGTAGACTTACAATTTGATCTAGCAATTCCACTACTCAGTATCTGCCCAAATAAAAAGAAGTCATTTTTTGAAAAAAGACACCTGACCTTGAATGTTTATCTCAGCACATTTCACAATTGCAAAGGCACGGAATGAAGTGCATATCAATTCATGAGTGTTTAAGGAAAATGTGGTGTATATGTGTTTCTGTGTTTGTGTGAAATACGTATATATAAAAGGGCTGTCCAGAAGTATCCAGCCATTGTTAATACTATATTGATACTTTCTGGACAGCCCTCATACATACATACATACACACACACACGCACACACACACACACCATGAAGTACTACTCAGCCATAAAAAGGAATGAAATAATGTCTTTTGCAGCAAGTTGGATGGAACTGGAGACCATTATCCTAAGTGAAATATCTTAGGAATGAAAAAACAGACACCGTATGTTCTCACTAATAAGTGGGAGCTAAATGATGTGTACACTTAGGCACAAAGAGATGTAAAGGACGTTGGATACGAAGAAGTAGGGAGGGTAGGAAGGGAGTGAGATATAACAACTTACTTATCAGGTACAATGAACACTATTCTCGTGACAGGCACATTGAAAGCTCTGATTTCTGCATTACGTGATGTATCCATGTAACCAAAACATTTGTACCCCCTTAATAGTTTGAAATAAAAGAAAGAAAGATAATTGAAATTTTTGAAATAAGCCACAAAATACATATAAATATATAAAATAAAATATGGGAAACTTTTAAAAATCAATTTAATGAACACTTAAAGTGTTTAAAAGTAAATTTATATCCTTTTCTAGTTTTGAATTAGGGCTGTTTTGGTGATTCCAAATGATATCTTTAAAAATCTTTAAATTTCTGGCAAACTAAAATCAAAAGATACAGACAATGAACAAAGGAGAAAAGGAAGAGAAAATAAAACTAATTGCAATAACCATAATTTAGAACTTCTCATAAATTAATACTTCAGTATTATTTCAGTAAAATCCATATCATATTTTGCAAGTGCTAGGTTCTTTAAATTTTAATTCTATGTGTAGTTAGCTAATATGTTAGATAATCCACAGTATAGAAGTAGTGAATTTGCATTATTTCAGAAAAAGACATACTGCATAGGCTGTTCCTAATAATATCTATCAAAGCCAACACTACACACAAACACACACATACACTAGTAACTTGTTAATAAATATGATCAATGATAGAAATATGTTCTTTTTATGAAACTAAAGGTAAACTACAATGTGAAACTAAAGGTTATCAACTTAAAGTAGCTCATAAATCCTCCTTACCTGTGAACAGTATATAAGAATCCACAGAGTCTTGTAAATAATTTTTTTTTAGGATGGTATTCTAGAAGTCTTTCTGGATTGGTCTTCTTTTCTTCCATTAATCAAGAAGATTGCTGATTGAGGCTGTCCACTATACAAAGTCTTTTTTTCTTTAATCTTGTCAACTGCTGTGTGTTTAGAGAGAGTGTGTTTATGGTGTATATTATTGGGAAGCAGATGGAGGTTATTTTGTATATTTATGGTAGCTCATTGACCCAAAGTCCTGGCAAATTGTTGATGCATGTTAAGTTATTTGAGTATGATGCTGACATCAGCATCAGACATTTATGGAGAATCTTTAAGGACATGATTTCTATTCTGGGTACAAGTGTAAAACAAAGACACACCTTGTAGTCTTCTGAGTCATCCTTCTTCTAATCAAGATCCCATTCACCATGGTATTTTCAGGCATTCCTACACAAAGTCTTGCTTGGGGAGTGCTGCTTGGTCTGCAGTTGGAGTCCCATTTATAAAGAGTGTGCTGAGACCATCTAAAGGACAGCAAGTGGGGCTTCACTAAGTTTACAGAACATATCTTATGAAATGTTTTGTGACTAGTTGCCAAATTATATTTAACAAATATCCCTATGAGATGCAGAATTTGTCCTTAGACTTACTTTCATAGAATCTATTATTGAAGTTGTGTAGCAGAGTACCAACATGTTCCACATCATATTTTTGATAGTGAATGCCACCAATATCTATACATATAGCCCTCTAGTTACATAATTACATTGATTCAAATCAGTACGCAAGAGAAATTCAATAACTTATTGGTGGAATTGTTGAAAGGAAGCAAACTCCCTAACAATAGACACAGAAGTCAGTGAACTCATGAAAGGATGACAAGTAAGGTTATAGAATAATCATATTTTTCAGGGGAAGAATCTAAGGATTTTCAAGATAAAAAAGTTCAGGCAATATAAGCTAAATGTATTAGTTTCTCTTTTTTCCCAAATCTTCTACATTGCTGAGTGTTCTCTTCAATTTTATGTCACATCAGAAAAGAAGTATAATTTTATCAGTACTATACATTTACATGGATTATTAAAAAAATTCTTCCTTGCTCATTTATGCCTTCATGGTGTTATAACTAATGTTGCTATAATAATATGATTATTGTCATACATATTGTTTGTGTTTGTATGTATACAAATATGTATAAAGTATTTTTTTATTTAATAATATTTTGATCTTCATTCTTTTTTTTCTCTCTCTCTTCAGGTCATATGCCTCTTAGAATTTTTTGGCAAGTTTTATTTTTAGATCTCCCTTAGGCATTACTTAGCAGGAAAAGAGTTTTAGTTTGTTCTTACTATATATACCATGATATTAAGAGTTATAGAAATTCCCCCTAAACTCAAAAATCCTTCTCAAACTCACCCTGTTATGTTCCTTAAATTTCTCACATTTCCTATTCCCTAACATCACATGTCCTTATTTATATAGAAATTGGTTTCACAAATTAAAAATATAATCTCATAAATTCATTCATTTTCACACATTTAGTAATGCATCCAATATCCTTTGCCTAATTAAGTAAAATAGTTAGCTTGAAGTATACAAACAAATAGACAAAAGGACATTTTAAAAATAAATAAATAAAGACAGCAAAAAGTAGTTTTAAATTTGTTACTTCACCTCAACCTTACAACTTTGAAATGGAGGCAAAACACAAAGGAGCTAAAGTAACAAGCAATCTAGATTAATTCAATCAAAAAAGCCTCCGAGGAAAGGAAATTTCTTCTGCATTTCTCAACTTTCTACTTTAAGAAGACAACCAAAAAATATTTTTTTCTAAAATATGTGTGCAGTATGTTTGAATTTAAAGGTTTCTTAACATGTTAGATGTAAAAAAAAAAAAAAAAAAAAAAGAAAACTAACTTAAATATTTATCTGAATGATCAACTTTTAAAAATTTTTCAATTATTATGGGTACATAATAGTTGCATACATCTACAGGGTACATGTGATATTGTGATACAGGCATACAATGTGTAATAATGAAGTTAGAGTAATTGTGGTATCCATGATCTCAAGCACTTATTTCCATTTCCCTTCCAATTCTACTACTTTAGTTATTTTAAAGTATACTATGACTTATTCTTGACTGTGGTCACTTTGTTGTACTATTAAATATTGTTCTTTCTATCTAACTGAAGATAGAGAGTAGAATGATAGTTACCAAAGGCTGGGAAGGGTAATGGGGATGGGGGATACAGTGGGGATGGTTAACAGGTATGAATGACCATCTTAAGTGAAAAATAAATCATTATAAACCTTATTCATGTAAAAAACTTTCATGTTTTAAAACATACAGGAAGTATGTGATTTGCCTCACTTTTCCTGAATATATGAAAACTATGCTTTTTCTACCTTAATTGAAACCTTTAAATTGACGTAAACACATAAACACATAAAATCCTCATGTACGTATATATATGCCATCACACATAGAGCATGAAATCACTGCTTCCCAATAGGTACAAAGTGGTTTGAAACAGGCAGAGTTATAAGATATAAAGATAGGGATATCCCAACAGATATATACATTATATGTATTTTATAAATACATATATAAATATATATGGAGAGAGAGAGGAGGGGAGATATATACTTACAGTTAAAAAAATAAAATGTTAAAATTACATCATGGGCTTTTGAGTTAAAATGGTTTTGCTGTCTCTTTGTCAAATTATATTTCACTCTATAATTTGGGATTATTAAAGTGCATGCATTAACTTTCTATTACTTCCATAAGAAATTACCATAAATTAAGCAGCTTAAAGTAACACAATTTACTATCTCATGTTTCTGTAAGTCAGTAATTTATATGGGCTGGGCTGGCTCATCTACTCTTGGTTTCTTAAGACCAAAATCAAGGTGCTGGTGCTCCTGGGCTATTACCTTGAGGCTTTTGGGGAGAATGTTTCCAAAGTCATTCAGACTGTTGGCAGAATTCAGATCCCTCCTGTTGTCGGGTTGAGGTCCTATGCTCTTTCTGACTATCAAAGGTATCTCCCTTAGCTCCTTAAGGCCACCTGCCTTCCCTGTCATGTTATGGTTCCTCTTCCATCTTAAAATCAGCAACATTGCATTGAGTCATCATGATTTGATTCTCTCTGACTTTCCCCTCTGCTGCATCTCTTCTGCTACCAGCTGGAGAAAGTTCTCTGTTTTAAGGGCTCCTGCCTGGAGCATCCGGGATAATCTCTACCATAAGGTTTCTGTCATTTGCAAAACTTAATTTTTTCCTGAGATGTAATATATTCACAGGTTTGAGTGATTAAGGCACAAACAGCTTTGAGGTGGATGTGGCATAATTCTACCTATCGCAGAACACTTTGCTCCAATCTGTAAAACAATTCTTTCTTTTCTTTTTATAACACAGTTTTAAGAAACATTCTTTTGATTAGATTTCCATTTGAAAGGTCTAACAATCCTTTTTCTTTAATTTATTTTTTCCTATCCGAGGTTGATTTGTTTTGGCTTCAGTGAGACTTGATATTATATCTGGAATGGATTTGCCATTGAAATGTTTATGCTTAGTGGGCTTTTGCCATAATTAGTAATCTGAGCACTCCTTTGAAAATTAAATTATTGGTATATATTAAAGATAAAATTATTTTACAATGAGGATTCCATTTACATCTTTATATTTCACATTGCTTTAGAACAGCATTTAACCTGGTTTTGTATAAGGATTCTCAGTTTTCGCTTCATATAAATATAAAAGCAACTTCCCCATCATTCTAGTCCATTGTACTAGACTATCCTTTCCGGCTTCATTTTTCTGTAGGGTTTATGTGTTGGCTTTAAACCCTAGAGAATGTTTAGTGATGTCTACTCTACCTGTACCCTGGATAAAAAGTATCCGGTCCAGACACTTTTGGGTGATGACCATGAAGAAAAGGGGGCATGTAAACATTAACAATCTTAATTTCTTAATTAAGTGCTGTTCTTTATGTAATTCTTCATCTCTTTCAACAAATGCCTGGAGCATAAGAAGCTTCAAGCATCATCCTGATAAAAACCGGCACAAAGTCTCAATGGACATAATCAGGGGAAAAGGAAATATAAAGTTGGGAAAGGGCTTAGGCCATCCTGTCCGGGGCCACATGGGAAATCTTTATATTCTGAGTTTTGTTTTTTGTTTGTTTGTTTTATTTTTCGCCTTGAAATTTTTCTTCTAGGTATATATCTAAAATAAAGATGGCTGTCTTGATTAGATGTACAATACAGAAGTAGGAGAAGTCATTTCCATTGACGCAAAGTCAAACAGCTTCCGTGTGTTTGAGGCTAAATTATAAATAAAACTAAACATTACCCATTCATGGGGGTAACAAACTATAATACATTCACACTTTGGGAAGTTACCACTAATTTTATTGGAAACAAATCAATTAATAAGTTAATATATTTTCCAAAACTGACATAAAGCCATAAGCATATAATTTTTTCAAGTTGCTGTTTATTCACTTTATTTAGGCTACATAGCAGTAAAATAATTTTAAAAGTGTGCTTTACTCAGTGATGATCTCTATATTTTTTAGCCTTTCAGATTATTTCCAATATTAAAATTTTTTCTATAGAATTTTGTATTGCTGCCAAAATAATATTTGCTTGAGTTAGCAAAGCTTATAAAGTTTGATACAGGAATGGCAAGCCAGATCTTGATTTAAAATTCATTAAAACATCACTGGAAATAATGAACTAAAAGTAGAAATTTGTTTAGGAGAGTATTTCATACAATTTGAATCATTTTATTTTATACAGATACATGAAAAAATGAATATCTTCAAGGAATCCCAAACTAGTATCTAAGAAGGATAATATCTGATTAACTCCGGAGCTTTTCTTTTTATAAATACAAATTTGCCAAATGAGGTATGTCAAATGAGTTGCCCACATTCTCTGATAGAATTAAGTCTATTTATCTAAAAGTAAGATTGTTTTACAGATGTTTTTAAGAAATATAATTCCAGATTCTGCCTATGATGCATATATTAATAGCTGAAAAGAACATTATCTCATTCTAGCAATAAGAAAAAATCTGAATCCGTTACAAACTCATAACTTTTCTTGAACCCATCAGAGAACTGAGGTTGCTGCGTGAACAAGTAACTCGATACCTAAGAAAATACAGGTCCAATTCAAGGTGAGATTGGCTGTGAGCACTGACTCACCTGAGGCAGAGAAGAGGAGTAAGAGATATGGATACCATATCAGTGGTAGTAAGCTATTAATATAAGAATTCAGCTAAATTGTATAACAAATTGCTAAAAGGTAAGTATGTGCTAGCTTGTATGTATAGAAATCCTGAGAGCTGCAAACACCGGTGGAGTTTGCACTCATTCAAAGGTTATTCTTCATTGATATCTATCACTTATTCATTGGAATGTTCAGTATCAGTATCAGTATTCATTGGAATGTTCAGTATCAATTTCCTGAACATTTTTCTTTATATTTCTTATAATAATGTATAGTTCCTACTCGTAAGTTTAGGTTTTTCATTTATTTTGAGTTAGTTTTTGTATATGGTATAAAGTTAGGTTCAATTTTTATTCCTTTGTTTGTGGATAAATGAGAAAGATCTATCCTCTTTTGGTGCTTCCTACCACAGTGGGAAATGCACAAAGACATTACTGAGCTCTTACTTCCCACAATACAAAAGCTTTAAGCTACTGGAACTGACTACCCATGGAACACATAAGAATCTGTCTGAGAATAAAAGAAACTAATAAAATCTCTGTTATTCAGGAAAAGCCAGTATAAAATCCTAGGACCAAAATTCTATTTTACCATGATAAGAGGTCTACCACTAGGTGAAGAGTCGGAAACTCTGTACAAAAAGACCCAGGTAAGATGCTGAGATGTCGTGCTGCAACTGAGATGACAGGAAATATCACTGAAAAGGGTACACCTCAGAGAATCAAGCAGACAGGCACACCTAAGCCTAATATTGAAGCAGGAAAACACAAAACTATCCTTGACCCCCAAAACATCTTAGATAACCTTAGCAAAAACAGTAACAGTAGAACACTGGGGATGGACATGAGTATGGAAGAGAGAACACTTCTGTGGCACAGAGAGTTAATACCAACAAGAAAGAGTGGATAAAGAACATTGAAAAAAAACATCTGGTGCCTCAGCCACTAACTGAAGTAAAGGTAATGCATAGGAATTTGAAACCTGTTTTACTGTGAAGGTAACCATAACAACATGACCCAAACCCATCAAAAATCTTGATTAGAATCAATCAAACCCTTACACAACAGCAAACAGAAAAGTTAAGCAGGCACATTTTTAGGGGAAAATAATTTTCTCTGCAATTAATAATAATATTCCAATAATAATATTGATAATAACGTTTGCCATTCTAAATGTAATGCTTACATTAAATCAACAGTACAAGATAAAAAGCAGGAAAGAAAAATACACTATAAAGAGTAAACAGAGTTGTAAAGCAAGACTCAGTAATGACACCATTGTTGAAATAAACAAAAAACTTAAAGGAAATACAAATAAAAATCTAATGGAAAAAGGTGCACAATATGCATGAACAGATGAGAAATATAGAGGGAAAAATCTACTCAATTTGAATTTAGGTAAATATTAGGTTACTGATTTTTGTTTGTTTGTTTCTAATAAGCTTTCAATGTTATACATTTACCTCTAATCACTTATTTCACTGCATCTGACATATTTTGATAAGTTGTATTTTTATTTTCGCTTAGGTCAAAATATTTCAATTTCTCTTGAGACTTCTCTGCTATTCAGAAGTGTGCTATTTGAGTCCTTTGCCCATTTTTCAATTGGATTGCTCATTGTTTTGTTGTTGAGTTTTATAAGTTGTTTATATATTTTGGATATTCATCCTTTATCAAGTATATGATTTACAAATATATCATTCATATGTTGTCATTTTGCTTTCTTGATTGCATCCCTTGATACACATTTTTTAAAATTTCTGATGAAATCCAACTCATCTATTTTTTGTTTTTGTATGTACTTTGAAGCCATAATCAATCATTGCCAAATCCAATTTCCTGAACATTTTTCTTTATATTTCTTATAATAATGTATAGTTCCTACTCGTAAGTTTAGGTTTTTCATTTATTTTGAGTTAGTTTTTGTATATGGTATAAAGTTAGGTTCAATTTTTATTCCTTTGTTTGTGGATGCCCAGTTTTCCCATGGATGCTCAGCACCATTTGTTGAAAGGACTCCTTTATTTACTAGTCTTGGCCCGCTTGTTAAAAATCAATTGGCCATATGCCTAAGAGTTTGTCTCTGCATTTTCTATTCTATTTCTTAGTCTGTATGTCTGTTTTTATGTCAGTAACACATTGTTTTGATTACTATATCTTTGTAGTAAGTGTTGAAATTAGAAAGTGTGAGTACTACAGCATTACTATCCCTTTTCAAGATTCTTTTGGCTATTCAGTCTCTCGCTATTTATTATGAATTTGAGGATCAACATTTCCATTTCTATGAAAAGGCTGTTAGAATTTTGCTAGAGATTGTATTAAATCTGTGAATTGTTTTGGGTAATATTAACATCTTAAAAATGTCAAATCATTCTATTCATTAACACAACTATTTTTCCATTTATTTGGAACTTCTTTAATTTTTTTCATCAATGTTTTGCATATTTCGGCATACATGGTTTTCACCTCCTTCTCCTTAATTAGATTTACTACTGTTTCCTTTAGGTGCTATTGTAAATGGAATTGGTGTTTAATTTTTGTTTCCAATTATTCACTGCTAGTATATAGAAACCACAACTGATTTTGTGTTGATCTTATTCCCTGTAAATTTTCTAAATTTATTTTTTTAGCTCTAATAGCTTTTTCTCATGGATTCTTTGGGATTTTCCATATATATGGTTATAGCATCTTTGAATAGACATAATTTTGTCTCTTCCTTGATAATTTAAATTTCTTTTATTTCTTTTTCTTGTTTAAAATATCTGGCTAGAACTTCAGTTAAATGTTGAATAGCAGTAGTGAAAGCAGGCATCCTTTTCTCATTCTTGGTCTTGGAAAAGCTTTCAGTCTTTCACCATTGAGTATGATATTAGCTGTAAGCTTTTTATGATTAGCTATTATCATGTTAAGGGATTTTCCTTCTCTTCCTAATTCTCTGAGAGCTTTTATAATATAAGTGTATTTGATTCTGTCAAAACCGTTTCTGCATAGTTCAAACGATCATGTGCTTTCTTTTTCCCATGCATTCTATTAGTGTAATATGTTTCATTGATTGATATTCTCAGTTGAATCACCCTTGCAGTCACAAAATAAATCCCACTTGGCTATTGTTAATAATCATTTTAACATGCTGTTCCCTCAATTTTCTAATACTGTGTTGAGAAGTTTTGCATCTATATTTATAAGGTATAGTGATTGGTAATTTTCTTTTCTTGTCACGTCTTTATTTGGCTTTGGTATCAGAGTAATGCTGACTTCATACAATGAGCTAAGATGTTTTCCCACCTCTTCATTTGTTTGAAGTAATTTGATAAGGATTGGTTTAAATTATTTTTTAAATGTTAATAGTATAAACCAGTGAAGTCATATGATCAAAGACATTTCTTTGTTGGGAGATTTTTGATTACTGACTCGATCTTTTTACTTATTATAGGTCTGTTGATATTTCTGTTTCTTCCTCAGTAATTTTAGGTAATTAGTATATTTTATGAAATTTGCCCATTTCTTGTAGTTTATCTAAGTTTTTGATGTACAGTTGTTTATAGTGACTATTATAATTCTTTTATTGCTATAAAGTCAGTAGTGATTTCCCACTTTTATTTCTGATTTTAGTTAGTTATATCTTTTCTCTTATTTTCTTTGTTAATCTAGCTAAAGGCTTATACATTTTCTTGTTTTTCAAAGAACTGACTATTAATTTTATTGATTTTTCTAACTGTTTTTCTATGCTTTTTAAAAAAAAAATTCTTCTCTAGTCTTTATTTTTATCCTTCTTCCTGTTTTTCTCTTCTTTCTGTAGGTCCTTAAGGTGTAGGATAAGGTTATCAATATGAGAATTTTTTTTTTTAATTCAGGGACTTGCACTATACATTTTCCTCTCAGCACTGCTTTCTTTGTATTCCATATAATTTTCTAGGTTGTGTTTTCCTTTTAATTTGTGTCTAAATGTTGTCTAATTTCCCTTGCGATTTCTTTTTTGAGGCATTGGTTGATCAATAATGTGTTAATTAGTTTCTACTTATTTGTGAATTTTCCTTTTGTCTTTCTATTGTTGATTTCTAACTTCATCCTATTTTGATCAGAGAAGATACTGCTTATGACACTTGTTTTATAAATCTATTGAGACTTGTTTTGGGGCCAAATGTATGGTCTTTTCTGGAAAATACCCCATAAGAAGTTGAGAAGAATATGTACCCTGGTATTGTTGGGTAAAATGCTCTGTATATGTCAGATAGATTTAATTGTCTTATTGTGTTGTATAAATCTTCTATTTCCTTACCTATCTTATGTCTGGTTGATCTATCCATTTTTCAAAGTGGGTTATTGAGGTATTTGGCAATTATTGTAAATCTATTTCTCTCTCATTCTGTCAATTTTTGCTCTCTATATATATTGTCTGTTATTACATGCATAAGGAGTTATAATTATTTTTTGCTATATTAGACTCTTCATTAACATATACTGTCCTTCATTCATTTTTGAAAAATTTTGGATTTAAAGTATATTTTATCTTATATTAATATACCTACCTAGCTCTATTTGGTTACTATTTGCATAGAATATATTCCCTCTTTACAATTTAACCTACATATACTCTTAGATCTAAGGTAAATCTCATGAAAGCATCACGTGATTAGATCATGTTTTGTTATCCATTTTGCCAATGTAAGTCTTTTGATTGGAGAGTTTAATTAACTTATGTTTATAGTGATCACTGATAGAGAAGTATTTAATTTTTGTATTTTGTTATATTCTATGGCTTATAGATTGTCCCTTATTTCATTCATTTCTGTACTCTTCTATATAAAGTTGATTTTGCAGTAAAATGTTCTGATTCTCTTCTCATTTCCTTTTTCGTATATTGTATAAATATTTTCTTTGTGATTACCATGGGAATTACAAATAATACCCTCAAATTATAATAATCTATTTTGATTTATATGTATAAATACATGGGGTACAGGTGTAATTATGTTACATGGATAGATTATGTATTGATGAAGTCAGGGCTTTTAGGGTATCACTCATCCAAATAAAGTACATTGTATCCATTAAATAATTTATTATCATCCATCCACCTCTCACTCCCTCACCCTTCCAAGGCTCCGTTGTCTATCATGTCATACTTGATGTCAAAGTTCACCCATTATTTATCTCCCACTTATAAGTGAGAACATGTAATATTTGTCTCTGTCTGAGTTGTTTCACTTAAGATAATGGCTTTCAGTTCCATTCACATTGCTGCAAAACACATGATTTTATTCATTTTTATGGTTGAATCATATTCCATAGTGTATATATAATCGTCTTCCATAGTGTATATACATTTTCTTTATCTAGTCATCCATTGATGGACACCTAGGTGGATTCCATAGCTTTGCGATTGTTTATAGTGCTGCATTAAACATGTGACTACAGCTGCCCTTTTGATATAATGATTTCTTTTCCTTTGGGGAGACACTTAGTATTGGGGGTGATGGATTAAGTGGTAGTTCTGCGTTCTGCTTTTCATTCATTGAGATATCTCCATATATTTCCATAGAGATTGTGATAATTTAAATTCCCACCAACAATGTATGCATTCCTCTTTCTCAGCATCATTGCCAACTTCTGTTGTTTTTTGACTTTTTGGTAATAATCATTCTGACTGATGAAAGATGGAGCCTCATTGTGGTTTCGATTTGCATTTCCCTGATGATTAGTGATGTTGAGCACTTTTTCATATGTCTGTTGGCAATTTGTAAGTCTTCTTTTGGAAATTATCAATTCATATCCTTTGCCTACTCTTTAATGGGTTTTTAGATTTAGTTGTTGTATAAATTCTGGAAATTAGTTCCCTCTCAGATGGATAGTTTGCAAATATTTTTGCCAATCTACATGTTGTATGTTCACTCTATTGATTATTTATTTTTCTGTGAAGGAGCTGTTAAGTTTAATTAAGTCCCATTTGTCTATTTTAGTTTTTGTTGCCTGTGCTTTTGAGGTCTTAGTCATGATTCTTTGCCTATACCAATGTACAGAGGTTTCCCTGGATTTTCTTCTTGTATTTTTATAGTTTTGGGTCTTATATTTAAGTCTTCAATCCATCTTAAGTTGATTTTTGTATATGGTGAGAAAAAGAGGTCCAGTTTCATTATTCTGCATATGGTAATCTAATTTTCCCAACATCATTTACTGAAAAGGGTGTCAGTCTGAACTTTAATTTTACCAGCTGAATTGCAATCTTTATTTATTCCATCCCCCTCCTTTATGTTATTGATATTACAAATTACATTTTTATACATTGTGTACTCCTTGATATAGATTTATAATTATTTTTATATATTTGTCTTTTAAATTCTGTAGAAAATGCAAAGTGAAGTTGCAAACCAAAATTACAATAATACTTTATATTTGCCCATTAATTTTTCTTTACTAGAGACCTTTATTTATTTATATGGCTTTGAGTTAATTTCTAGCTTCTATCACATCAACCTGAAGGTTTATCTTTAGCATGTCTTTCAGGGCAGATCTAGTAATAAATCATTACTCTTATAATTTATATATTCATAAATATTAGTTTAGTTTTGCTCACAGTGATGTTTGTGCTTGAAAAATCAGTCCTCAAGCAATTTAATGTTACTTTGTTTTATATATTTACTTTTTCCTCCTTTAACTTTCATTCTCTGTTAGCCTTTTAAAATATTTTCTTTTACTTTGCTTCTCTGTAAGTTCATTATGAAATGTCACAATTGATGTTTCTCAGCAGCAGCTCTATTGATTTTTTAGGTTAGATAAATTTTAGTTGTGTGGGAAGGATAGTCTGTCATGTAGAATATTTAGCAACATCCTTGGCCTGTACCTATTAGATGCCAATAGCATATACCTTTCCCCTGCCCTAATTGTAACAATCAAAAATATCCCTAGACTTTGCCATGTATCCCCTACAGTCAAATCATCTCAATCAAGTATTACCATTTGTATGTGATTTCTTTCTTTTTTGTTTTTTTTAAGTATTGAGTTTGTCATTTGTGGGGATCCCTGAATAGATAATTGATTTATTTCAATTATTACAAAACAATTAAGTCTTTATCTTTTCAAAATATTTTTACTTCTCTCTTCTATTATCTTACTGTGGAACTCAGGATAAGAGTAGATTCTATATCCCCTAATACATATTTTATATATTTTCCATCTTTTTGTCTTCTTGAATACAATCTAGATACTTTATTTTATTTCCTTTTTACTACTTCTTTCTTCATCTCAGTCTATATGGTTGAAACCTATTGTTGTCTTTACTTATTTATTTATTTCTAGATTTTTTATTTTTCCAATTCTGCTATTTGTTCTCTAATTCCTTATGTTCTTGAGCATACTCTTAAATTTCTCCTTTTACATACACATGGACACATATAAATTATTTATTTATATAATGACAATATATTTTAAAAACTGTATTCTATTTTTTTGTTTTGAACTTATACATGTAAGTTTTTTGCAATCTGAAATAAAATTCCATTTCTCCAGAGAAGATTTGATTTTTAATCCACCAGGTAAACAGGGTTATGAAAATTATTTAGACTATTTTAAAATAATTTTCCATGTGGGAATTTTTATTTGCACTACATAAGAAGCATGGATCTCAAGCATCAAGGCCAAAGGTGGCTGCTTTGTAGTTATCAATTCTAAAGAAACATTTATTCACGCAGCACCAAGTTTGAGATAAGTTTTCTTGCTGTCTTTTCATCATCTTGAATATATTTCTTTTCACGGCAAGCCAGACATTATGTAGAGACTTTCCATTATAATGCTCCCTCTGGACAGTTGATAAGATTTATCAAGGTCTCAATGACTTGCCACAAACACTCACAGTAAAATACAATTATCTTCATAAATATTGCTGCCACCTCATTTGTAACATCTTAAAATCTTTCATTTTGTACCTTGAATAAAATTTTAAAACTATTTATTTAAATTTAAATTTCTTTTGATCAGCAAGGGCATTCACAGCATCTATTCTGATATAGATCTAGAAACAGAATCAAACTTATTTTCCCTTAGTTAAAAAAAACAATATATGTCTACTTTCTGAAAGCATTGTCCAATTAACTGTGATCAACAGAGAAAATAGGCTTTTTTCTAATTTTTCAGTTCTTCAGTGAACCCCTTAGAATTTAATTTATGAAAAAGGACATGATGTCTTGGATAAAAACTCTGATTTGATATGTTAGTTATACTCATAATGTTTTATTTGAAAAACTATACTACCTTTTATAAGAAAAAATCAGCAATTTTAAGTGTGTATTCATTGAGTAAAATATGCAAGGTAAAGTAAGGAATATTAATATATATTTGCAGTTTTAAAAAGACTTAAGATAGGTTTATGGTGTCTTTAGAAAACATTTACAATTCAAAATGGGTTAGATGGCCATTTTGGAATGATCACTTTTTGATTACTATTACAAATCATCTTGTTTGTAAATAGTTTTCCATATAACTTCTAAACATGTTTAAAAATTAAATGCTTCACTCTTATTTAACAATATAGTAAGAATTGCCTGAAAAAATTTTTCTCATTTCTTTTTCTTTATTTCCTAATGGTTCCTTCTTTTTTAATGAGATGTTTCTCTGTGTTACCTCCTCATTTTGTTTATATAATAGCTGATGGTACCTGCTTAGTAGCCAGTTCTCTGGAAGAAAAATATATGTATGTGTATGTAGGTAACTGTATTATAAATTTTCTTGATGTAAAGAAAGTATAGCACATATTTACAAATATTAATAAACTATACAATCCTATTTATTTTAAACTTCTAATAGCCAATCACTTCTCACAGAAGTCTTTTAAAATATTTTGCCAAGCTATTGTATACACACATGCAACTGACTAATGAAAATAGTTTTTACATGAAAGTTGACTGATATTTTTGTTTAAATTAATGAATATGATGAAGAAATGATGACATATTGGAAATTCATAAATTTGTCAATGATGTGTGCAACTTTTTTGCTGAAGCATACTGGATGTCTTCTATGATAATTAAAATGTAATGGAAACAGACATGCAAGTTAAACATTTTCAGTTACTTTCTTAAGTCTAGAAAATCAACAAAACAATAAATTATATACTGATTTGTACAAGTTGCCCATTTTAATGGGATAAATACTCTCACATGCACCTTTTTTTAAGGTACTAACTTCATATTACCTGGAGTTAAGAAGAGATGCATAGTAGCATTATTTACATATTAATAGTATTTTCATTATGGAGTTAGAATAAGCATAAATAACCTTGAAACAAGGAAAATAGTAAACTGTTGTAGAACAATTAGGAAGTAATAAGTTTCAAGTACTTCTTATCTTTGTTTTTAAATTAACTGAAACAATTTAAAATCAGTTTAATTGTGGCTATGTTTAGCAACTGGCTTTAGCCAGCTGTTATGATCTGCCTTCTTCATAGCACAATTTGTGTACTAATAATACTTACTATCACTATCAGATCTTTATTACCAAGCAGGTGATTGTGTGACATAGAATTGAACATACATCTGGCTTCACAAATTCTTTTTTGTTTGCATGCTTGTCTGTTGTTGTTGTAGTTTTGTTTTCAAAAACTAGATTTTCCTAAAATGATGGTGAACATATATGATCTCTCTTACTTGCACTGTTCTTGGTGAGTGAGAAAAGAATATTAGAAATTTCAGTAATTGTTTTGGAACTATTTCTTTTGAAAACAAAATATTTGTAAATTTAATGGATTATTGTGGATTTGTTATATAAATTAAATCTCTACATTTTAAGAAAAGTGAAATACTCTCTCAGAAAAATATAGATAATACCAGTACCCAGGGCAAGGCTTGGCAGTAATATTTAGTGAATATACTTGAAAGAATGTGTTAATATACTCAGTCCTGGATATTTGTTCTGGATTTACAATATGGAATAAAAACACCTAATTTGGATTGTCAATATGATCTTCAGGTATAATATAAAGAAAATAAATAACACCAAAAAATCACGAGGCATCTGTTAAGTTAAAGAAAAAATATGTCTTTATACCTTGTATGTCATTTTCGATCAAATTTCATTCTAATTCAGTACTTTTTACAGTTAAAATATATGTTTAGAAGCTATCCATATCACCTTTTATGTTGCTTTATTCCCAGGAAATTTTTGTCTATAAAAACATAGATTTATTTTTTCTCGTAAGAATCATGATAATAGCAGAGTTGGTACATTATATTTTATAATAATGTGTCATCTCAATGCTGCAGGGAGTCCTTGAACACATGCTACCCATATGCCCAATGAATTTACCCTGTGCACATCCTTCTAAATGACTAACTGACTAAATAAATTCTCTCAAGACACATCCCATCATAATGCTGATCAGCTATGGTTCATTTATTGTTATATAATTGCAAAGGATGTTTATCCTTTTTTGCCCTTTCATGCTGCACAAGCTGTGGTAATGTTCTGGGTCACAGATAGGATGAAACTGTGACTAAGCTGTTTTATGATTCTTTATAATTTGGTACTTGGCAAAAAAACCCAAGTAGACAAAATAATGTGTTTCCTAATTTGTAAATCTGAATGCTGAAATAGAACTAATAATATATTAACTTTATAAAGAGTGATTTAAGCTTGTCAAAATGTCTTACGAATGATTTGCTCCCTTCTCTTCTTCATAAAATTATACATACAATTTCAGTGAATCAAAGAGATTAAAGTACTTTAGAAATTTCCAATATATTATTCTTATTTTAAAATTGCATGGAGTATTTAGAGAATATGAATAGATCGTATAACATTGTACAGATTATCAACACATTACAACTGAATGCTAAGCCCTCAAAGGGCAAATGTGGAGATGCTTTAACTTACAAAAAAGTCCTCCTTAGTAAAATTTGGAGAGAACAATGTATTTCTACCTGATTAAAATTTTAGAGACAAGTGGATGGGTGCAGTGGCTCATGCGTGTAATACTAGCACTCTGGGAGGCCAAGTCAAAGATTTACAAAGACTTTGTAAACAATAATTATTAAAGTTTCTAGTTATTTGTTTTCCATAGTTACTAATACATCTGTGCTTAATCCAGCAAATTCAGTTTTTATTTGGGGAGATTGTTATCAGCTATATAGATATAAGCATCTTGGAGGAAAGCAAGGAATAATCCCTGATCCCAAATGCACAACAGTTTCCTCTCCTATCGTACTCAGAGCTTTCTCATAAAATGGAAAGAGGTACTGATCTGTGGCTTTAGATTCTAGAATAGTTTTGATTATATTTATCAAGAAACAGTGTCAATGCATAAGTGTAGGTTCAACTCAGAAGAATCCAAATATGATACGATTCTTTCCCTCAATCAATGTTAAATTTTTACAAATCTCTTACAGTCCCTTAAATTCTTAGAAAATTTTGTAACTTGAAGTTTATTATTTTAAAATTAAAATTCATACTTTGATCATTATTGACTTTTCTCCTCCTTCTTCATGCAATAGAAAAATATAATCTCCAGGGATTTGAGTGAGGAAGGTGTATGACTTCCATTTTACTCTTCCTCTTACTTATGCCAGGACTCTAGAGTGGAGATAAATAATATATTTTGATTCAGAAATTCCTCCAATTTCCTTTATCATATTCTTACTATTTTTTCAAGAGGTTTAGGGGAAAACAAAGCTAAAGAATGAGCAAACACTGATTTAATAAACTTTCCATGGATGTAGCTATTCTTGGTTGGTTATTCCCTATAGTCTGGCTTACTTGACCATCTATTCACACTGGCTATTGGATATTGATAGTTGTTGGCTCTTTGGTGGGCACATGCTTTTGTAATTAAGGAAGGCCATGGGGCTTTCAAGTAACACAATGAACTAAGTTTGGACATCTGTCACCAAATGGACCTCTTCCTTCACCTTGGATTCTGCCACGAGAAGTTTTTCCTAGAATCTCTTGCCCTAGAACACCCTCTCACAGTAAATCCTTCTCTGAATTTCAAAGATGGCTCAAGATCAAGCATTTTGCAAAGGGAAAGACATCTTTGTCACACCAGGAGGTAATTTTGCAGGGCATTTCATGTCAGGAAACAATCTCCTCACCTCCACCACAATCCTTTCTCTCTCTTTTTTTTTTAATATGCAAGGATTTTATTAGGAATGTGGTTGTGAGAAGAAAATTATGGAAAGAGCCAGAAAAGCCTGGGAAAGATTTCAGGCAGTGAGACAAGTGTGAACCCAAGTGAAGGGGTGAAGGGGTGGGGGGAATGTTGGGTGGAACCGTCCTAGGCTGTCGTGCGATCTAAGGAAGGTTCAACAAAGCCAGCAGGGGTTCCTTGAGCTTAAGTTGGCCAACAGAGGAGTTTTCATGTCTTTCAGAAATGAGTTTGCTGTGGTGTCCCCACCACACTCAGTCCTTCACTGGGGAGCAGACTGTGGGAGGTGCAGCCCTGGCCAAAATGAAGCAATGGATTTCAAAGCACGGCATCTGGGGTCCTGGGTCAAATTGCACTCCTTCTAAAGTGGGAAGTCTTCGAGGCACAATGTTATGACTGCCACGTAGATTCAATGTAAGTTCAATCAGAATCTTATCTGTTTTTTTTTTTTAAGAATGTGACTAAAGTTCCTTTAGGGTGACAAAAATCAGCAACAACAAAAAACAAAACAGAACAACAACAACAAAAAGAAATTGACAAGCTGATTCTAAAATGTATATAGAAATGTAAAGGACCTAGAATGCCTAATACAATTTGGAAAAAGAACAAAGTGAGAGGACTTACACAACCTAATTTCAAGACTTACTGTAAAGCTACAGCAATCACATGTACAGTCATGTGTTGCTTAATGATGGGGATACATTCTGAGAACTGCACCGTTAGGTGATTTTGTCACTGCATGGACATCGTACAGTGTACTTACACAAACCTAGATGATACAGCCTCCTACGTACCTAGACTATATGATATAGCCTACTGCTCCTAGGCTACAAACCTGTGCAACATGTTACCATACTGAATACTGTAGGCGATTGGAATACAACGGTAAGTATTTGTGTAACTAAACATATCTGAACATAGAAAAAGTAGGGTAAAAACACAATATTATAATCTTATGGGACCACCATCAAATATGTAATCTGTTGTCAACCTAAATGCCGTTAGGCAGTGCATGACTGTATACATAAGTTAATGAAATCAGTCTAACAGTATAGTCCAGAAATAGACCCAGGCATATATGGTATTGGTTTTTTAAAAGGTGCAAAGATTACTCAATGCGGAAAGCATATTCCTTTCAACAAATGATGCTGGAACAATTGGATATCAAATGTGTAAAAATGTAACTTTGATTCTTACAGCACATTACATACAAAAAATGACAAACTGGATCATAGATCTAAATGAAAAATCAAAAACTATAAAATTTCTGGAAGAGAATATGAGATTATCTTTGTAACCTTAGGTTAGGCAAAGATTTCTCAGAACATAAAAATCATGAAGGAAGAGAGAACACCAGACAGGACGAGGAAGAGGAGACCAGACCAGAAGAGAAAGAGGAGACAAGACTGGAAGCCCTCCACCACAATCCTAATGCCTCTCCAATTTTTGTGGATCTGGGCCAACAAATGCAGCTCATTAACTCCACTTCTTAATCAGACATTGCTAGTAGATGAGATGTCAGTCTCCTTTATAAATATATTCTAAGTAATTATCTTGAAGGAACTTCTGTTAGCTGTAATTGCCAGAGTTTGGCAGTAATCTTTACCACAAACACTACCCTCCCAAACATCCAGATAAATCTCTTCTTATCCTTTGACCTACTCTTTTGTAGGTCAAATCCATTTCAGTAACACTTTATGTATTAATATAATACAATACAATATATATTTATTTATAATTTATACATTTTTGTGATTAGCATACTATTTAATTTGTATTTTGTGATATTATATACCAAATAAGAGTATCAAATGAGCACCATTCAAATTATTCATGTTTTCTTTTGTTTTTTAACCTAGGAGTCATAGTAATGTATTACCTCTCAACAAAAGACTATTTCATGTGTTGTTTCATATATTTTGAAGCAAAGACATCAATTGCTAATTTATATTCTTTTTTGTATGTGTGTGCGTGAGACGAGTTCTTGCTATGTTGCCCAGGCTGGAGCACAGTGGTTATTCACAGGCAAGAATACAGTACACTACAGCCTCAAACTCCTGGGTTCAAGTGGTTCTCTTGCTCCAGCTTCCCAAGAAGCTGGAAATACAGGTAGAAGCCACAGTGTCTGGTGTATATTTTTCACAGTACATCTTAACACTATAAATTATGAATCCACAGTTTTAAACTACTGTTTGACCCTTTGAACCAATTGCAGTCATAACCACAACATTCCTATTTGAATCATAATTTTAACTACATCAAATTTTAATATTAATAACTCAGATCCCTTCTGCTACTTTCAACCCAAACACAGGATTGTGTTTCTGGAGCATTTGTAATATTATTTTCTTGTTAAATGATTCAAAATTAATAGCTGGGTTTTCTTATGGTCATAGAGAGCTGGCAAGTAGCAACAGTCTCTTTCTGTTTAATGCAGAGTCATTTAACTCAACTGCTTCCTCACCCGAGGATCTGACCCAGAGATAGGCCAGTCTGCTCTCAGGCTTGTGATATCTGTCATTCCAGCACCAGGAACAATGCTTCATAGAAGCCAAGCATCAGCCAAAATAACTGTAGAGCCTCCTTGGATTCCAGAACTTCAGAGGTGTGTGGGATGTCTGCAAGCGTCTAAATAAAATTATGCAACCCCACCTCACTGACATGCTAAAACATAAACTGATTCTAACACACACACACACACACACACACACAAACACACACACACAAACACACACACCCATACACATGCACGTACAAAGTTCACCTACTAATTTAACTCACATAGCTAACACTGAGAGAGGAATACTGAACTTAAACATGCCTTTAGGAAAACATGGATTTGTCAGGAAGTTAGTTTGCTTTAGTGTATAATAAAGAGTTAATAGATTTACATTTCCTAAAAATGTTTGCTGGTTTTCACAAAATAATTTATCGCTTAGTGCAGGAATTTATTGTATTTAGTACTGTTCAATGTGTCACGCTTTATTATAAAACTATTTATATTCTATGCTTAAATACTCTCTACTCCCTTACAGTATTTTAATTATTTTATCATTAATCAAATATTCACTTTAACATTCAATTAATTTCCAATAAATTATTTTCACATGTGAAGAACTCTTGTAAATATCAACAGCAATATTCCCTATCATTACAATTCTATTTCAATATACTTGACATTTAAGTGAATTTAGTTTTCTAGACAATATTTATAATACTTCTACCATGTTAAAAAACATTATAGTTCAATTTTGATTAAAAATGTGACATCAGTACATACAGGTTAATTGAGGAAAAATTTTAACAATTATAATGTCTATAAATATGATATGTTTCTCCTTATATTTTTATTATCATAAATGTTAGATTAAAGTGAACCTCAATTATTGATAGACTGAATCATATTTTTACACTCTCCAAATAAATCCATAAGCTATCCTTTTCTTTTCTTTTCATTTTTTTAAATCTTTATATTCCAGGTGAGTCATTCTAATTTACAATTTCTCCATTGCAAAAATTTTGTCATTTAATGTATATAGGATCAATTTTTATTTCCCTTACCAGTTTACAATTTTTAATGAATACTTGTATTATTCTTTTTCTTTTTCCTTTTGTATATTTTTACACATTCATTACACATGTTATAAAGTTGCATAAATTTTATTAATCCTGTAATGTTATCAGTTTCATTTCAATGTCTTACATATTGTTTTGATCTGTCTTTCTGTATTTTAAACCTTTCCTTTGTCCTTTTGAATTGTGTTTGAATTCCTTTCCTTTTGAATTGTGTTCAACACTCACTACATATATGCAAATAATAGTATAACATCTTCAATAGGGACAAATAATATGCTTAAAGTTCTACTTCATTTCAGCCAATAGCTGAAACAACCTGGAGCCAAATTTGTCTTAAAACAATCATAGTAATTCTAAAAATGTGCTCTAAAACTATTTACTGATCCTCACATATTTCTAAGAATTTGTAAAAACATCTACTCATTTTGAAGTCTTAGAATCTCTACATAGTAGTTTATAGATTATATATATATACATATATATATATATCTTTTTTAAGTTTCTTTCTTATTGGTTTGTATCTTCTCAAAGAAAAGGAGTTGTCATATTCATCCATCTAAATTCCATGTCTGTCCATCAGTAATAGCATGTTAAACTTAGAGGAAAGTTATAAATGTAAGCCATTGTTTCCAGCACACAAAAATGAAGGGTTATTAACTATGTAATTACATAGTTAATTAGAATGTATTTGTGAGAGTAGGTGGATTACTGTGTAATGAGACAATCAAGTTTATTAAATTATTCTTATATTGATAGCATTCTACTGCATCCTGTGTCGGACTGATCTCCCATGATGAACATCTCCATCTGTGCAGTTTATTATTAATTAACTCAGGTAATCATTATGAAAAAGTGATATCAGGTGTAATATTTCTTTTTCCTGGCATTTCTGGAACTCTCTAAAATGTGAAACTTGCACCAGTTATAGTGTCCTTTAATATCAGAAAATTGCATTCAAATTGTAACTATTTTAAATAAAAAATAAATAAATGAATAGATTTATAAAAAATATCTGACTCTTAGGGAGTTTCATTGTCAAAAATACATTTGGAAATCCCGAACATATTTTTTTCTTCTTAAGTGGGCATGTGCAAATATATAGTGTGTGCTTATTTCCCTATTCATCTCCTCTGTTTCCCCAGAGCTCCACCGTCTTGCTGAGTTTTTAAAATGGCCAGAGCTATCTTATTTGTACAACTGCAGGCTATTATTTTTTTTTCTTCCTTGTCAGTGCTCCCTTGATGCTCAACATTATCAGACTTCAAACTTTTTAATTTCACATCTACATAAAATCTAACAGACCTGAAATTGCAGATGCTGCTAAGTTCCTACCTGATTTGAGCCACAAACTTCATATCTTAGTAAAATCACAGCATTCCTGTCATTTTCTTGACAGTTGCCAGATTCACTGTTCAGTTCAGTTGATTCACTTTTGTTAGAGTCGTTTCCTTTTTTACTGTGTCTGATACCAACATCTCCACTACTGAATCTTTCTCTAATCTGCCTCATATGTTGAAACAGGTATAACAGGGGGAAATTATGTGTTGCATTTTTATAGGTAATTGATGTGGGTTTCCCTCCTTGCTACAATCAGTTTACCTGCTTCAAGACAGTGAGAAGATGCTAAATATACATGCTACTATGTTTTTGCCATTCTTTGCCCTAGTAACTCAGCTCAATCTCCATGGACATGTTCCAACCATGATCATAAATCACCTTTAGTGATTCTTTTGGTGAAGGTTTGTTGAGCATCTGCTTGCCTAATGGCCTCTACCAGGTATTGGATACAGAATATATCTTTTTAAAAGTCTATGCTTTGATCGTTTACATTCAACTTACAAATTAAAATTATGGACATATATAACTGTGGACATACATAACTTATTCGTAATTTTCTGTGATAGTACGGAGAATGAGCATGTGGAAACTCTCATGTAATATTCATTGTTATGTTTGTTTGCATCTGTCCTTATCATCCTTCTCTCTCATTTCAGTCATTCTGCTCCTATCTATCAATAAAAGAAAATTCCTCCACTTGTTTAAGGATTAAAATCTCTTATGAAATTTTCTTTATAATTAACTACCCAATCTTTAATATTTCCCTCTTAACACACTTCCCTTATCAAATATGAACAATCCCCCAAAGAACTAAGTTCATTGTTTTGCTCTATCAGCTGACTCACTCTCTATCCCATTTCAAGTAGACATTAGATGGAATAGTATGCACAACTCTCCTTTTGCAACTTCAGTTTCTAATATCTTATTTATTCTGTAAACATTGTAATTTTATTTCTATCACCAAGTGTACACATGATGAAATGCTTGTTACCAACTGACTTACACCTCATGGCCTCAGTTCCTTTTCATCATTTACCACCACGAACCGTCCATTTCCTCTTGACAGAAATATTACGTTCACTTGGATTTTGTGAATATTCACTCTTCTGATTTGCTTCCTAAGTCTCTAAATGTCTCTTTTCATTGTCAAGTGCAGCTTTCTCTTTTTCTTCTTTCCCTTAAATATTAAATATGGCTTAAATATGTCTGCAATCACATCAACCAGTCCTTCAACTTACACATGTATGACAAAAATTGTCACGTTACTAAGTAAATTAATTAAATTGCAAATAAAATTACTTTGCTGGATTATTTTTTGCTATGAGTTGTTCTCCCATATAGTAGCAATTTTCTAAATAAGTGATGCTAATAAGATCATTGGAAGGTGATACTTGAGCTACCTTCATTTTTGCAAAATCACACAGTATTTCAAGGAAACATCTCTGATGAAGTCTTCTCAGCAATTTTATATCATCTATATATCTAAGTATCTATGAATATATCCCCTGCCTCTATCTGTTTATTTATGTTGTCTTTTAGTATACTCAAATGTTATTTTATACATCCACGAAACACTAATATCTATTTGTGAAAGAAATACTGAACAACTGCCTTTGTCCATTTCTTAATCTAATAGTCTTTATTCATGGAATTCCTGTGGATTTGATTTTTTCTGTATTTGTTAAATAAATGATGTTTACATTTTGGGAGTTTTGTTTCATAAGTCATAAACATCTGCATATATTTAACTATGCTTTTAGCACTTCACCATCAATTATTGCTAAAAAATCAAACTCAAGACTTATAAGATTCATCTTCTGAGTAAAACTAGAAAGAACTTCATAGACTGTCATTTATTCCAAATCAATTCAATCATAATAATTTACTTGACTACAACTGAGGTATTGTGAAAAGCCATATTTTCAATAAATAAAAGAAAAACACACAAATCATATGTCTTTTTTATAGAGCATCTTTTGTTCTTTTGGGTAGATGCTCAGTAATGGGATTGCTGGATAAAATGGTAGATCTACTTGTATTGCTTTAAGGTATCTCCATATTGCTTTCCACAGATGTTGAACTAGTTGAAATAAAAAAAGAAAAAAAATACAAATCAAATGAAGTTTGTCTTTTATCAGATTAGAGTAAAAATGTAAATTTTATGTTCCTAATTATCAAATAAATTCAAGTTAAACATAAATGTAGGTTTAAATAAAGTTAAAATCATTGTAAAAGTAGCAACTTTCATGAATAAATACATTTTCTCAGATTTTCAATCACCTTTAAAAATGACAAACACAAATATCCTAAATATTATAATAAACCTAAAATGCCATGCATATTATTGGGGTCCTACTGTGAAAGCCTGATAAGCAGGTCTTCCCAATGTGACATACCATGTGACATTGATAACACCTGCAATGCTTGGTACCCTCTCCAGTGACACAAGTCATCCACTGTCTGTATTCTGGGATATTGTGGCAAATCGATTTTGGTAAATGTATCTCACCCCCAACTCTCAATTTCTGTACTTATCATGTGTTAGCAAATATTCTATAAGCTGGTATCTGTTGGAAGTCCACACTTTTGGGTAATATCAACCAAGTTTAGTGCTTTAACCTTTTGATCACACACACAAAAACAAGATCCGTTGGAATGTAGTTTTCAATTTTGTTGTTGTTGTTGAATATTCTATCTTCTTCAGCTCAGTTAATATATAGACAATTTACCTGGTACTGCAATTTTGGTTTCAGTATTATTTTTAAATCTAAAACTTCTTATGATCATTTCTCTTCTTATCTCTCATTCTGGATTAAAACCTTTCAATAGCCCACCAATGAGCTTTACTCTTTTCACCTATTAAAAAATTCTATATACTGGACTCACTCTGGTTTGTCTTTTAGGGTTCCACTTTCTCCTGGTAAGATTCCCTGAGCCACATAATATGAAGTTAATCAAACTTCCTGCTTTCTGTTCTTCTTAATATCTACATACTTCAAATTATCACAAAACTTAATACATCTTACTACAATTGACTATGGTTTATGTGTATTTCCCACAAGAAAATAGATTTTTTAGAACATCTGTGTATGTTTACTTTCTAACACACTATTGGGCACACAAAGCTTGTTGAAAAATCATGCCTTTTTTGTCAAATGAAAAACTTTTTATAGAAAATTTTACAGAAATAAGTAAGCATATGAGGAATTTAGTGTAGGAAGAAATGAGACCTACAGTAATAAGAAAAATTGAATCAAAAGAAGTATTATTATTCTCTAATTTCTATGCTAACAGAATGCCATATTCTTCTATCACTCACAGAATTGAATTCAGAGTGCTGGAATTTTTCATAGACTAAAAAATTGAATATGTGATATATTGAAAAAGTTTAACATAACCCCCAAATTAAATTTGAATCCACTAGAATCTCTGTTTTATTATTCTAGTCTATTCTTTATAGAGATGATTACAATTTGTTAGAAGGACTCACAGGATTCAGAAGGTGTTACATTCATGCAGTTTATCATAGTGGATGAATGCAAAGCAAAATTAGCAAAGGGAAAAGGTACATGGAGTAATGTCTGGAGAAAACCAAACACAAGCTTCTAAGGGTCCTCTCTCAGTTGTGTCAAAAGGAGCACTTGATTCTACAGAAATGAATTGTGACAATACATGCAAAGTGTTAGCTTCCAGGTTAGCTAAATTCAGTCTCAGCA
>VBSM01003176.1:46386285-46399167 GCA_008086735.1 Cheirogaleus medius | reverse complement strand
GTTTATTCTTATTCTGAAATGTCAAAAGAGTATCTAGTGGCAGGAATGCAATATGAAATATAGTCTTAGTATGTCAATAAAACCAAGCTCTTAAAGTAATTTTTAACCATGTGAAATTTAAAATAGCTGCCCTTTTATTTCGAAGCAGAAATGAGCATGTATCTTATATGATTTCTTAAGTTCCTAGAAAATTAGCTAATTTTACTCATACATTGACTTATCATCTAAGAAAGAATGCAACTGTATCTGCTTTTGAAATAATTTTTCTGTAAAATACTCTGAATATTATTTTATAGCATGTTCTTAATTTTTAAATCATGCATAAATTCCAGTTGCATGTGTCTTCAGAACCTATGTAAAATATTTCACAGGATGACAAACTAGAAGATGGTGATGCTACATGGCCATTTTGAGCTCCTTAAGCTAGTGAATCAGTAGGAAAAGAAGGTATTGTTCTATATTCTCGAGTGATTCTTCTGATTGCCAAGGTGATATTGGGTTTCTACCACACAATGGATGTAAGTAGGAGTATGTCTGGAACACAGGGCATCTCCTGGATACCTTATTGTACTTCCATTCCTGGTTATTCAGTCAAAGGAAAATTACAGCAACTCAAAACATGCAAGCCTACTGATAGGCTGAACCCTTCAGTAATAAAAATTTGTATCAGTGCAACAGGCAAGGAACCACTATCAACTCAGTTACTTGCTTAGTGCAAAGAAAACATAGAATGGATAGTGAGAGAAAACAAATGTAATTAATTACCAGGCATGGCTATATGACCACTTGAAGAAAACAGAACTATAATAATTATGAATACTTTTTACTTTTAATTTTACATGGCTATATTATTAATAGTATATATATTAATAATTTTTATTTTGCCCTCTTCCAGTCCCCCATCATATAAGTAGTATTATTAGTGGTTAACCTTGAATTTCAGTATTTAAGTTACTATATATCAAAGGGGCATGTGACTTAGCTACTAACAACAACAACAACAACCAGAAAAACAAGGCCCAGAGATAGATATAAAGCTTTTGAGAGAGACTTTAGAGGCATCTTTTGAAGAATACATTTTTTACAAAATATTGTTATTATAGTAGCCCCTTTTTATATAAAATTTCACTTTCCACAGTTTCAGTTCCTTGTGGTCAACCATAGTCTGAAAATATTAAATGGAAAATTTCAAAAATAAACAGTTCATACATTTTAAATTGCCACTCTTCTGAGTAGCATGCTGAAATCTCACCCCTTCCTGCTTCATCGCCCTGGGCACAGGAATCATCTCTTTGTCCAGCTATCTACACTGTATGTGCTACCTGTTCCTAATTCACTTAGCAGTCTTCTGGATTATCAGATTAACTGTTGTGGCATCACATTGTGTTCAAGTGACCCTTATTTTACTTAATAATAGCCCCAGAGTGCAAGATTTGGGCAATTCAGATATGCAAAGAGAAATTGTAAAGTGCTTGATTTGATGGCCAGCAAACATATAAAAAAGTGCTCAATGACTCTAATCATCAGGGAAATGCAACTTAAAACCACAATGAGATTTCACCTAACTCAAGTGAGAATGGCCTTTATCAGAAAGTCCCGAAATAACAAATGCTGGCGTGAATGTGGAGAGATAGGAACACTACTGGTGGGACCGTAAATTAATACAAACTTTGTTTAAAGTAATTTGGAGATATCTCAAAGGATAAAAGTAGAAATACCATTTGATCCAGCAATCTCACCACTAGTCATCTACCCAAAGGAATAAAAGATGTTCTATATTAAAGACATCTGCACTCGAATGTTTATGGCAGCACAATTCACAATTGCAAAGATGTGGAAACAACCCAAGTGTCCATCAACACATGAGTGGATAAATAAAATGTGGTATATGTATACCATGGAATACTACTCAATTATAAAAACAATGGTGAACTAGCACCTCTTTTATTATCCTGGATAGAGCTGGACCCCATCCTTCGAAGTGAAGTATCACAAAAACGGAAAAACAAGCACCACATGTACTCATGTATTCACCATCAAATTGGTACCAGGTGATCAACATTAAGGTGCTCACCTGGAAGTAATATTCATCAGGTGCCAGTCAGGTGGGAGGGTGATGCAGAGCACACTGTATAAGGGAAGGGCACACTTGTAGCTCTGGCTTGGCCAAAGAAAAGGCCTTATATGTAACCAAAATGTTTATAACCTCATAATATTTGAAAATAAAAATTGAGTACATTACGGCCAAAGTAAAAAAACAAGTAGTTGACTTAATAAGTAAAGAAAACAAAATAATATGTTTCAATTGCTAAGCTCTATAGTAAAAATGAATTTTCTATCTGTGAAATTGTGATGAAGGAAAAAGGAATTCATGTACAGTAGATACTGAGTTTATTAACTACCCAGTTTCAGGCATCCATGGGGTGTCTTGGCAAATATTCCCCACAGATAAAAGGGGACTACTATATATGAGGAAAAGTTGCATTATCTTGGGTAGAGGTATGATTCGATGAATGCCTTTACTTGAAGTTAAACATTAGAGGTGCCATATACACAGAGCCACGGACAAGACTTGGACTGTGGTATGTTTATAGTGTGTTAACACAGCTAAGTTGGAAGTATATTTTTCCAGTGCTCTTTTTCCTATTCATGTAGTTACAAGGAACATTTTCTGTAAGATATGGGGAGTGCAAATGAAATAGTAGCTGTATTCTTCTTACATTTCTAGTTTGGAGCAAAACACAAGATACTGTTTAGCTGACACAGATTGCCACTTACCAATTGGACACTTTTCTACCTCTCCTCCGTAGGACAACAGGTGGATCTGCTTTCAGTGCAGCCCCTGCTGAACCTTCCTTCAGCTTCTTTGACTCCGCAACCACATGAGTTATCACATCATGGTGAAAGTTTTAACTTTCCTGCAGATCATTCCATAAACAAACTTGAAGCCTTCAAAGTGAGAGAGAAGAATTTTGATTTATATACATCTTCATGGTCCCGCACATGCCAGTAAGTTCATTTCCCTTTCTCTTTCTGTTTTGTTTTCATTTTTATTTCCCACTTTCCAACTTCCTAGTGGTTTTGATTCTGATTAGATTCTAACTCATAAAACTAATATACAAAAATTATATGTGCATAAAACACACTGGTGTCACAAAATTTCAATTCTAATCATTAATGAGCTATCTAATTGGTAAAGTGGCTTAAAATTCTTAACACTCCAATTTTGTTTCATGAAAAATGAGACTAATACTATCTAGCTCAAAGAATTGTTTTGAGATATAAATGGGGTATAATACACAAAATGTTTTTGTTATTATATAAACCATTCGGAGAGCATTCAGACAATGTCAAATACAATCTATTATGCTAAAAACAATGAGGATAATTTGCTTTGAATTAAAGTAAAAGTGAAAAATATCCCAGTTATAATTTTCCTGGAAAGTCTCCTTTATGTATATGGTTCAAATATTTGTATTTTCAAGATCACCTGATTAAGAAATAATACTGTCTTACTTTATATGAAAATTAATTTGGTATCAGAAGAATATGAGAAATACAGGAAATCTTCAAAATAAGCAAACTTTTATGCTTAGAAATGAAGGAATGAATCACTTTTAAATTTATTAGGTACATTAAAATATAAATATTGTTTCATCTGGAGGATGAGTATGATTAGGAAGGCCTGAAAATATCAAATGAAAACATCAAGCTCTGTTAAGAGAAACTATAACAAAAACCAGAGAATGTATCTTAAAATATTATCTATATTCAGAAATGAAGAAAAATTCCCTAAAAGGGAAATATTTTTAAAAATCATTCATTTACTGTATTTTCAATATATAGAATATTTTTACTGTTGTACTGTATTTTTTTTCAAATCTTCTCAATATTGTGAGATACATACTATTATTTCGATGAAGAAGCATTGGGAATTTAAACTGATAAAAAATATTTTGGTATTTTTAGAGACTCTACCATTTACTAGTATTAAAGCTATGACTTGTCCCCCCTAATTCATTTCAAAATAATTGTATCTTAGCATCTTTGTGGCAAGCATAAAATGTATTATTATGGAAATTATAAAATGTTAAACAACAATTTATTTTCAAAATGAATATTTAAAAATGAATAGAGGGAATGCCTTTTATATCTCATACCACAAAGAGAGTTGCCTTTCCATTAAAACATATTCACAGTAATTTTCACACAAAGAAGGGGAAAATGTATAGATACATTTTGCATGACAGCAAAAGGCTATGTTGTCCTGGCTTGTGTTCTCTGGTATAGGAGTAGACTGATACATGTTATACAGTTTAGGTGAGTTTCTGTTAATGTCACATAAAGATATACTAATATGTTTCTGAACTCTGCCTAGAACCACATCACTGCCAAATACAAAGGGTAACAAACTTTTTTCATGTGTGTGGAAAAATCACTCGCTGTCTTGCACTTATCAGTGTTTCTTTTATAAGTCAACCTCATTTTTCTTAGTGCACTTAGGTGTACTGCACCTCATGTTAAGCTGTTTTACCTATTTTTATTCACTAATTCACTTATCGAACAACATAAAAATAACTTAGGAAAAATATGTCAGTTGAATAACATGTTAAGATTATTACATCAAGCCAAGAATGAGAGATTAAATAAAGTAATAAAGTGACACATTTCACAAAAAATAAAAAAGAAAAAAGATATTTCAATAGTATACTAGAGATGATTTGCCATGAGAGAGAGAATTAGGCAGTAAATGAGAAAGGGGTGGGCTGAAAACTTGGAGTGAGTGAAGGGGCGATTTCAAATGGCATAATAATGTATTGCAACACAAGATCTGAGAACTGCTCTGCAGAGGTAATTTTCTTTTTTACATACTAACTGTTTATAAGTGCTTTTCATGTGCATTCTCTTATTTTGAAAGTGGATGTCTCTTTCCATTTTGTTTTAAAGATCAACATCTTAGCAACTGTTATCAAAGGTTACTATGCATCACTTTCTCTATAAAAGTGAAGAAATGCATCCTATTATCCTATAGCATACACTAAAATAAGTATGAGGCAGAACTTTTTCATCATAACTTTCTGAGATAATTAGACATTTAGAATCAACAGAAATTATATACATTTTCATTATCTTTATATTTGGTTTGGTAGAAGATCATTGCACTCTCATCTCTAGTATAATTTGACTACATAAGGAAAGGCTAGATTTTATTGTTTTACTTGATACTACACGATAATATAAAATTTTGACAAACAATAGAACACAACAATACACAGCTTAACTTTAAACATAACATCTCAGTTAAAGAATGGTTTGCCTCTGATGTGTATTATTTTTCTAATAAAGTTTGTTAATGAACATAGCAAGTTAATGTCAATATTGGCCAAAATATAGAAAATACATAAAATATTGATCTGAAGAAATAAAACTATTTTATGTGTGTGTGTGTATATATATATATATATATATATCTACTGTTGTAGTTATTGTTCAATCTATCTCCTTTCCATCCTGAGGATTAATCCGTTTGATGGGGCAACTCAAGGAAAATGATACCAAGTTATTGGTGTGCCTGTGCGTGTATGTGCACATGCATACCTGTGTGTATTAATAGTGTTTCATAATATAGCAGAGGGTGTAGAGGCGTTTTTGATCCATTTTCACTTTTAAGCCTCATGGCCCACTCAGAGCTTATTGGCATTGTTTTACACACCAAAAAGCTGAGAATCAGAGAAGCTATTTTTCTTTTATAAGATCACACAGCTAGTGTGGAGAAATGAAAATTTAAAACACAGTATTTATGGACCAAAGCTACCTGTAGTTTTACTAGTACACTGTGCTCTATTATCTGTATAATTTATAATTATTTCTGAAAGAAAATAATTTAAAATGTCACATTTGAAAATACTTTTGAAAGCAAAATATATTTTATTTTATTATTTTTTTAATTTCAGAATATTAGGGGAGTAAAAATGCTTTGGTTACATATATTGCCTTTGCACTGCCCAAGTAGGAGCTGCAAGCTTGCCCAACTCCCAGACATCACACACTGTACCCATTAAGTGTGAATTTACCCATCCCTTCCTCCCCACTCCCATCTGCCTGATGCCCTATGAATGTTACTTCCATATGTGCATATAAGGGCTGGTCAATTAATACCAATTTAATGGTGCGTATATGTGGTGCTTGTGGTTCCATTCTTGCGATACTTCACTTGGAAGAATGGGCTCCAGCTCCATCCAGGATAGTACAAGGGGTATTAGTTCATCATTTTATATGGCTGAGTAGTACTCCACGACATACCACATTTTATTAATCCACTCATGTATTGATGGACACTGGGGTTGTGTCCACATCTTTGCAATTTTAAATTGTGCTGCTATGAACATCTGAATGCATATGTCTTTTTTTATAGAATATCTTTTTTTTCTTTGGGTAAAAGTTCTTCATCATTATTTAAACATTTTTACCTACATTACATGGTTGCACTATTCAACTATTCAATAGAAATTAAAAGGGTTAAGATATAGAATATTTATCTAAAAGCAGAGTTAAAAGTAATCAAAATTTTGAGAGTAGATTTGAGTGCTTCATCTTTGGATGGTGCCTTGCTTGAATTTATTCAAAATTATTTATGATAAAAAAATTCAATGAATATTTATAAGGCTACAGTATTCAAAATAGCATGGCTCTGTTACAAAAATAGGCATATAGATCAATGGAACAGAATAGACAACCCAGAAATAAAGCCATATATGTGTGTGTGTGTGTATATATGTATATATAATGTATATGTATATATAATGCTAACTGCTTAGACAAAGTTGAGAAGAACATACACTGAGGAAAAGATACCCTTTGTAATAAGTGGTGCTGGGAAAAATGGATTACTGTATGCAGAAGAATCAAACTGGAACCATATCTCTCACCGTATACAAAAATCAACTCAAGATAAATTACAGACTTAAATGTAAGACCTGAAACTATGAAAATATTAGAAGAAAACTGAAAATCTAGGGAAAACTCTTCTGGACATTGGCTTGGCAAAGAATTCATGACTAAGACCTCAAAGGCACAGGCAGCAAATACAAAAATAGACAAATGGGACTTAAATAAACTGAAAAGTATCTGAATGACAAAGAAATAATCAACAGAATGAACAGACAACCTGCACAATGGAAGAAAATGTTTGAAAATTATGCACCTAGCAGGGGACTAATATCCCGAATTTACACAGAACTCAACTTGACAGCAAAAACATCAACAAGAATCCCATTAAAAAGTATGCAAATGACATGAATAGACTTTTTTATTACTGAAAAGACATAGAAATGGGCAAGAATATATGAAAAATTGCTCAACGTTACTAATCATCAGATAAATATAAATTAAAATCACAATGAGATATCATCTTATACCAATCAGAATAGCTATTATTAAAAAGACAAACAACAGATGTTGTTGAAGATGCAGATAAAAGGGAACTCTTACACCCTATTGGTGGGAATATAAATAAGTACAACTTCTATCAAAAACACTTTGGATATATCTCAAGAAACAAAAAATAGAATTACCATTCAATCCAGCAACTCCACAACTGGGTATCTACCCAAAAGAAAAGAAATCAATATATCCAAAAGATATCTGTATATTTTTGCAATAAACATGTGTTTATTGTAGCACTATCCACAATGTATAGATATGGAATCAACCTAAGGAGCCATCAACAGATAATTGGATAAAGAAATTGTGGTATATATGAACAATGGAATACTATTCAGTCACTAAAAGGAATGAACTCATGTTTTGTAGCAACATGGAAGGAAATAGAGACCATTTTCTTAAGTGAAGAAAGTCAGACACAGAAAGACAAATTTCACATATTCTCACTTATAAGTGGAAGCTAAAAATGTGTTCATATGGAAGTAGATTATGGAATGATAGACAAATGGAGGTTTGAAAGAAAGAAGGGGTTGGATGATGAAATATTACATAATGGGTACCATATGGTATATGGGTGATGGATATCCTAAAATATGTGACTTCATTACTATAGAATCAACTCATGGAACAAAATTGTACTTGTACCCCATAAATTTATCTCAAAAATTTAATCAATAAAATAAAAAAATTAAAAATCCATTCACATAATCCCTTCCCTTAAATGTTACAGCATGTTTTAATTTCACTCACTGGAATAAGTTAATTCATTACTCCTTACTACATTTTACAAAGTGCTAAAAACTCAAGACCCTGCTTACTTATCTTACTTTTCTGTCTCCTATTCTTCTTATTTATTAAGCACATAAATTGAACATTATTTCTATTTTTAAAAAATGATAATAATTTTAATGCAATTTCCTCAGAGGGGTATTACCTGGCTATTGTTAACTGGCTGTCTCATCTAATTTGAATTACTCTGAAACATATTATCTTATTAAGAGCATATTTATGCTCTTCATAAAGCTTATCTTGAGAAATTACTTGTTTATTATGTATATGTCTAAACACACCAGATTTTAAATTTTCTGATAGAAGGAAACTTGTGTGTAATCCACTTGAAAACAGACTTCAAGTTTTATTGCTACATCATTGAAAGCCTAATAATAACCAAGTTATAGAGGTTAGTACCTTACCTAGGTCTTATTATTTTAATACATTAGAAAGTATATTTCACATTTATTGTCAAGGCAATTATTCATCTTGTCAAATCATTGACAGTAACAGAATTTTAGAAAGGGATGTGTGTGTATGTATGTATAAATATATAAACATAGATGAATATAAATATGTGTAAAACCAGGATTTACGTGACCTATATGAACTGTTATTTAATATTATCTCACATTCATGTATTGTTTAAATTTTATAGAGAAATTAAAATTACATATGTTTTTACTTTCTTTTGAGAATCTTATTAGCTCTTCTCAAATGTGGATGAATTATTTTGCATTATAAATCTTATAGTGCTATAAAGAAAAATTTTTGAAATATGATATTGGTAGCTCTGAATAGTGGTGAAGCTATACCCCACTTTCCAGGATAATAGTAATACAGATTACTAGCATATGTCAGGAGACTTTGTGAATATGAAAGAAAAATCAGCTGTAATACAGTTGACTTAAAAAAAGGGATAGAAACTAAACCACAAGTAGGTACCAGGATATAATAATTAGGAAAAATTCAAATAGAGTTTTAAAAGCTAAACTAGAGGAAAGCAGGTAAGGAACTCATCTTCAAAAACATTGCTAAACCCGGTGTGAAAAGAATTTTAAAGTTAGGCTGACAGATTCCAAAGCAAACAAGCAAGGGGATATAGACAGATAAGAACTTGAGGAAAATAGAAAATGAGAAAGAAAATAAAGGTCTAACAACTGGGACTAGGGATAAGGAGACTAAGAAAAGCAAGCTAAAAGCTTTTTATCAACACAACCTACCCTTGAAAATCAATGGACCCAAGGGAACTATACATATGTTTTCTTTTGTGTCTCTTGTTTCAGATCCCCATATTGGTTACTAAAGGGAATTTTCATTTCAGGGGAGAATTTGAAATTTAAATGTTACATTTTTAGCAAATGTGAATTAGCTATTCTGTATCAACAAAACACAATGCACATTTAATCACACAAACGTGTGTATTTTGTTCATAAAATAAGATAAATATGGAGGAAACATTGACATAATTGTTTTTAATTATCTAAGAGAGTGAGAAGATTTAAAAAGCCTTCACATAAGGAAATATTTCACCATTGCAAATGGCTCTGGAAGTTATCATCTTAATCTCTGAACTTATTACATAGCAATTCAAGTGGGTCCGTCAAGTAAGTTTGTAATGCAGCAACCTCAACATCTTTATTCTTTTAACATTATAATTAACTAATTAGATAAATTCACAAATTTTAAGGCTATGTGTTTGTTAAACTACTAGCTAAAAATATAACTGCTGCACCTCCACAAAAGAAAAATGATTTTTAATGGTTATGAGCACTTACAGTATATCTTCAAAAATTACATATGAGGTGCACAGCACTTTAGAAATATTATATTTTTGTGTCCATAATTTATAACACATTCAAATGGAACATAATGCATAAATTGTAGGGAATTCCAAGTCCTAACAATTATTATTCATAGATCCAAGTTTAAGAAGACTGCATATTCTAATAATTAGGGCTAGTACAAATATTTTGAAACTCTTCTTTGTGGACACACAATAAGATTGTAGTTTCCCACACACTTTAATGTTAGATATGGCCATGGTGTTTGCTTAGCCATTGGACTCTGCATAGAAGAAACCCATAGCACTTGTGATTATAAGCTATTGAGAGCCAGTGTATGATCCTTTATATCCACATTCTCCCTTGTTACTGAGTTTTTGCAAGAACCTGTCAAGAAACATACTGTTTGTCTCAATCCTTGCCAACCTTAGGTGGATATTTAGCAAGAGCAAAGTTAAATGTGTCTTGAAGTATCAGTGAGGCTGGGAGAGCAGGTTATCACTTAGCACAACTAGTTTATCCTGACTCTTATTAATTGAAAGCAAATTCTCAGGATGAGCCTACGATTTTGTGCCACTATGAAAAATACTGTATCCATTTACAAGCAAGGAAAGAAGCATTAAGATAAGGAAGAGGCTATTTTGAAAAAAGATTTTTTAACAAAAAGCTTTTAAGGACCTAAAGCATAAAAGAGAAAAAAGTAGAAGTGAATATAATTTGCTACATCTAAGAAGACAAGAATTGGTGATTTTTTTTTCTCGATACGATCACTGAGAACAAAGTAAGATTACTTATAACACAGATAACAAAAAGAAAGTAGTATCAATAATGGAAATATGAAATACAGAGAGATGGATTTGATGCACAAACTATATTTGAATATATGGTATATTGTATGTAGCTATATTAGCATATTTATATAAATTTAACATGTATACTGAAAAGTATTTTTAAAAATAATTTTCTTGCTTTTTGGTATAATTTAATCACGCATTAAAACTCTATTTTACAAGGTATTTTTGTTTTTTCCTCTTAATATTGAGTAAGTGAAATTATACAGTATATATTGTCTAAGCCTATCTTCTTTATCACAGCATTTTTTGTTAACTTCACCCATGTTTTTGCATGTAGCTAAAATTCGGTCATACAATATTTTCACACAATACATGATGTGCACTTTTACTCTCTTATGTGTGTATACAACAAAAATTTTATTCATTTTATTGTTAACGATAGGTCCACTATTTTAATGAAGGCTCTTATTGAACATCCTATGCTGTATTATGTTGTATATTTTTCATGGTGCATATGTATATGGATTTTTCAAGTATATCTTTATGATTGAAATTTTTGGTACATTAGATATGCCCATATTTAATTTAGATAACCCAAAAGTGTCTTTAAGAGTGTTTTTAATGAATATACACTCCCACCTGCAATGCACTAGAGCAGCAGTTCCCAACTTTTTTTGGCACAAGGGACCAGTTTCATGGGAGATAATTTTTCCATGGACTGGGATACAGGGGGAAAGTTTCGGGATGATTCACACACATTACATTTATTGTGCAGTCAAAACTCTTTGCTAATGATTATCTGTATTTGCAGCCACTTTCCAATGCTAGTATCACTGCATCAGCTCCAACTCAGATCATCAGGCATTAGATTCTCATGAGGAGTGTGCAACCCAGATCTCTTGCATGTGAAGTTTACAGCAGAGTCCGCACTCCTATGAGAATCTAATGCTGCTGGAGGCAGAGCTTATAGGATGATGCAAGCGATGCGGAGCAGTTGTCAATGCAGATGAAGCTTTCCTCTCTCTCCAACAGCTCACCTCCTGCTGTGCAGCCTGGTTCCAAACCCTTCCAAAGCCTGGGAGTTGGGGACTGCAGCAGTAGAGTTCACATTGCTCTTTGTTTTCACCAAGATTGTTATTCTATATCTATATGTCTATATCTATATCTATCATCTATTTACCCCTTCAAAATCAGCTCATGGAGTGTGGGAGGCATAAAATGATGTATTATTTATTGAAGCTTGAATTTTTATTTTCTGGTTGATTAAGGCACACACAGTATCATATGCTTGTTGGCCATTTTGATAACCTCTTTTGTGATGTATCTGTTCAAGATCCATACCCAATCCTTTATAATGATATCGGTATTTTTTACTGGCTTGAAGGAGTTTGTTATATATTCTTATTTAGCTACATATATTGCAAATATTTTCTTGTACTCAATGATCAGATTTATTTTAATTTTTACCTTCATAACAGTACCTATTTATAAAGCAGATTTTTAAAAATTCTATGAAGAAAATTTTTCTAACCCAAAGACAGTACGTATTATCTTATTTTAAATTTTAGCATATCCATGGTTCTACATTTCATGTAGATTTTTTTGTGTGTGATATCAAATGGAAGTTTTATTTTCTATTCCTCAATATGGCATAATTCATAATTGCATAATTCATAACTGCATAATTCATTGAAACAATATCTTTAATCACTTGCTCCATAATACCAACTTTATGGAAAACTGTATTGAGGTTCTCAAAAAATTAAAAATAGAATTATCATATGATCCAGCAATCTATTTATGGGTATAGATCCAAAATATTTGAAATTAGTATGTTGAAGAGCTATCTGCATTCCCATGTCCACTGCAGCAATATTCACAATGGTCAAGATATGGAATTAAGCTAAGTGTCCATCATCAAAAAAATGATTAAAGAAAATATGATGTATGTACACAGTAGACTACTATAATATTTACTCATAAAAAAAGAATTCTGTATTTGTGAAAACATAGATTAAGGTGAAGGTCATTACACTAAGTGAAATAAGTTAAGCCAGGCACAGAATGCCACATGCCATATGTCCTCACTT
>VBSM01003176.1:46351878-46362133 GCA_008086735.1 Cheirogaleus medius | reverse complement strand
CATAATGATTTCAATTTCTTTAGATAAATATCTAGAAGTGGAACTGCTGGATCATATGATAGTTTGTAGTTTTTCAGTTTTTCTGAGAAATCTCCATACTGTTTTCCATAATGGTTGTACTAATTTACATTTCCATCAACAGTGGATAAGGGCACCCTTTTCTCCACGTCCTCACCAACACTTGTTATTTTTTGTCTTTTGGATAACAGTCATTCTGTCAGGTGTAAGGTGATATATGTAAACCTAAATTGAAGTAATTGATTTCAGACTGTGTTTAGGGGTCATGCTGTCATCAAATACTTATGTGGCCTATTATGTGTGTGGGCTACTCAGGACACAGTAAAGATAAAAACACTATAGACTATGGACCTTATCCCTGCTCAAGCTTATCAGATGATAAAGACAAAAAATAATTACAAATATCGTACTTGCTATGACAATTTGTACTATAAAATAAATGTGTACTAAAGCATGACTGTATCTGTAATCAACAGAACACTGTAAGTGGTAATTTTGTTGAGAAAGTTAAGTTTAGTCAAAGGCAAGAAAAATGAGTAATTAGTATACTGTAAGTAGTTGGAGGTAGGAAGTTGGAGAAATGTACTGAAAAAACTCTGCTTACTAAAGGACTTATACTTTAGTTCCAATCTGGCTTAATGTACAGTAAATAAAGGGGAAAGATATGTGAATTACTTTTTAAAATTAGATAATAATCAGAAATAGTTAAAGAAGTACATTTGTATTTTAAATATATTCAAAATGCATGGGGAGATATCTGATGTATTAATATTATACTTTTACTTTTTGCTTTTAGAAAGGTTTACAATCAAAAAATTTCCTGAATGATAAAAAATGGATCATTCTCACTTATTACTTTTTCCCCAGCACATATAGACTGCTACATATATAGTAATCATATACTCACAAAACTCTTGTATCACAGAATAGCCAGGAATAAAGTTATGAATATCTTAGAGGCAAGATCTAATTTATTTTATATGTGCAATCCCTAGCACTATGCTTATAAATTAATGGGTTTTCAAAAATGTTTTTAAATTATAAATAATTGTTGCATTATTTATTATGAGAGATATTATCAGTGGTGAAGATCATGTACAATAAAGATTCTTCAATTTGGATCCAATTTTTTTTTTTTGGATCCTACTTCTTCTATGATAATTATACATTTAGCTAGCTGTTAAAACTAGTGTACTGTATAAATTCTGACCACTGACAGACTTTTTAAAAATCTACATTCTGTCTTATCTTTTTTGGATTATAAGGCAAAAATACAAGCTCCCCATCACATAGGAGGAACATGGTATTAACTGGGAGTGCTCAGAATTGTTACAAAATAGATTAAGAAAATACCAAAGACAACCACAAGGTACAAGATACATATCTCTGTACTTCCTTGAGGCAACTGGGCTTAAATCATCCCTAATTGCTTTAACTGTACCCTTTCACTAATCATAATACTAAAATCTCTATCTAATAGAGAATTATAATATTATTAACATAACACAGGTTGTACGAAGGCACATGATGAATATCCTGTGTATGCTTTATCTGTTCTACATGTCAACACACAATGAGACAATAAAAGAGCTCTGAATCACTCACTGGAAAGGGATTTAAGGCGACACAATGGGTAGGCTGTGTGGATTTTACTTTCTGGAGAGATCCTGTGCCACCCAGGAGTGCGTGCTATGGGTAAGTAACCTGTAATAAACTCATTTGTAATAACTCACCAAGCTGGAGTTGTCCAACTCATTCTTTTGTCTTTGGACACCATCTCGGTTTGCAGAGTAGTTTTTCTATATCTTCCTGGTATTTTCCCCAAAACAGATGACTATTTACCAAATTATATCATTTACATTAAAATAAAACAACTTTTCTTTTTTTCCTTAATTAACTACATTTTTTACTCATTTTACTAGATATACTTCCTTTACAGTCTTTATACTTTTATAAGCTACTTTCTTTTCCAGAAAGCAGAATTATATAGACTAAAACAATAGTGTCTTCCTACCTAGCTTTCCTCGGCATTTCTCTCAATGCAGCTCTCTTCATGCAGAAATCTTCATCCAGTGCAAGTTACTCTCCCTAGCTTTTTGTTTCCATATATCCTACTTACACCTTGAAGCCCTCCTTGAATTACTCTAATTTAAGTATCCAATCTGTTTACTGTTGGGAACTCACACAAAATATTCAAAGTTTAAAGCAATGGCTGCATATTCAAAAATCTGCTGGAAACAAGCAATTAAACATGCAATAAGTTTGATAAAAGACTGCTAATATTTTTACCTACAATAACATCTGTTTCTTTAGGGTGTCTGCAATGTCTTCAGGCTATATGTTTCTGAAATTTGTGACTCCTGGTCTAAAAGAATTTTCTTCTATATTTCAAATTGTAGTTACAAACACAGAAACTTTCTCCTCTGTTCTCCTAGAGGACTTTGTATTATATTATACATCTTACTCTATATTAGAGAAACCAGCTGCTATGTTTCTGTATCTCCACAAAAATTGTTATGGCCTGGAGGGTACAACACTCTTACTCATCTCTGAATTTAAAGTTCAGTGCTTGTATCATAGTAACCACTAAACAAAATACTTACTTTTACTGATAATTATTTTGCATACTTGATTCAATATACATAAGCAATTGTCCTATGAAGGTCTGAATATAAATCTGAGGACAAAGGGTCCTGGATAATTCTTGGAGGCAAAAGTCTCAGCTATTTCCTGATTGCATTATCAGCTTACTACATAAACTATGCTGTGTGATGCTGCAGATTATTTGCATTTTATAATAGAAAACATTATTTTAATACATATATGAAACATATATTCTAAGAAAAAGAGGGATTATTTATAGCATATTTGAAGCATAAATGTAGATCTTATTTTTCATGTTGCTTCTGATATTTTGTAATCATTTCGAATGAATTATTTAGAACAAATTACCCACCTGACTCTCAAACTTGAGCTATGTTGTAGAAACTTGATCTATGTTACACAAAGACATTTAGATATTGTGGAGGCCATGACAATTTGCAAAGTCATTTAATCCTAAAATATTTAACAAAATCCCCAGTAAAAATTGCTAACAATCATTTGGAAATAGAAATCTAAAGGGAACATTTAAGAGATCTCTAACTTTACTAAAATATATTTTATCACCTAAGAATTTATGTTTGAAGGATTTTCCAGGATTTTATAATTTTCCTCAGTTAGTAGAAATCCATGTTAATGACTAAATGTAAAATAAGTACATAAATCTACAAATCACAATAATTTCCCTGGCAAATTATTTGATTTTGCAGTCCTATAAATGTTCTTGCATCAAGATAACAGCAGTCGTCAAACAACTAGGTGGTCAGAAAATTAAAAAACAAACAAACAACAGTTAAATATATTACAGACAGATAAAAAAAATAATAGAACTAAAAAAGCATCTTATCAGCAGCTAACACATGTGTGTCACAAGCAAAATCTTTTTATTTGATGCAACAATCTCATTAATCATGAATGCAAAACCCAATTCTTGTAGTAGACCACCTTTGCTTCTTTGTGAGATTTAGATTATGCAGTTATACCAATGCTTTGTTAACTACCCTCCCACATCATGAGTCAGAGTACCTGTATATTCAAGCTTAAGAAAAATATACCTTTTTAAGATCCTTCCCCCAGCTAATGTAACACAGATGGTCTTATCCCTAAGCTATGAGAATATAAAATAAAATGCATTAAAACATTAAAAAATATTTTCTACCTCTAGTGTTTTCTTAAGCAGTTCAATATTAAATCATTGAAATGTCAAGAGATTAGGAAGCAAGATACAATAAGTCATTACATTCTAAGTCTCTTTTAGGTCATTTATTATAACATGGGATTGCTTGAAATTTAAAGGAGTTTTCTGTTCATATGGTGAAATATTGCTAAATTCATGTAATATTTAGTCAGATAAATTAACATTCTAATATTTAGTTGAATTATGAACAGGTTCAACATATTTTCAAGAAAAATATGATTCATTTTTTAAATAGAAGGAGTTATGGTCACTAATGCATAAAATATATTAACTCATGGCATAAAAGCATCTAGGAAACAAATCTAGAGTGCTAATATGGAGATGGAGATCAAGTTCTCCTTTTATCCTTCAGTCTTCTTTGACTTTCCATGAATTCACAATTCCTTTTAATTATTTTCACAACTTTGAGCACCTAATATATTCTAGAAGCTATAGTACAACTATGTGACAAAATATTATAAACTATAACCTTTGTAATCAGTAGTGGTTGTAATATACATAAAGAAGCAGATATTAAGTGTTGGTTAATGGTTCACCTTTTAAATATGTAGGGACTAAGAGTTGTAAGAGATCAGTAAGGGCTAAGGGAGATTGGTAGTTGCTAGAGAGGAGATAGTTTTTTTTTTTATTTCATCATATTATAGAGGTACAAATATTGTACAATCCCATGAAAGTCTTGGGTGACCAGGTGTATTGCCAATGGGTAGTAATGTTTTGAAATAAAACCCCCCAGCCTGAGCAGTAGATCTCAACAGTGGGCTTAAAATATTCAGTAAATCATGCTGTAAACAAATGTGCTCCAATCTAGGCTTTGTTTTTTATTTATAAAGCACAGGCAGAGTGCTTGAGGGCCCTAGGATTTTTTGAGTCTTAAATTAACAGTGATTTCAATTTAAAGTCACCAGATACATTAGCCCTTAACAAGAGAGTAAGCCTGTTCTGTGAAGCCAGGTACTGACTTCTCTCTAGCTATAAAAGTTGCAGATGGCATCTTCTTCCAATAAAAGTCTGTTTTCTCCACAACAAAATTATCTTTTTAGTTTAGTCACCTTCATAAATTTTCTTAGCTAGATATTCTGAATAACTTGCTTCAGTTTCTAATCAGCACATTCTGCTTCATGCTGCATTTTTATTTTGTGGAGATGGCTTCTTTCCTAAAACCTCATATACCAACTTCCATGAGCTTCAAATTTTACTTCTGCAGCTTACACATCTCTTCCTGCCTTGATACAATTGAAAAGAGTTAAGACCTTGGTCTGGATTCAGCCTTTGGCTTACAGGAATGTTGTAGCTGGTTTGATCTTCTATCCAGATCTCTAAAACTTTCTTCATATAAAAAATAAAGCTGCTTCACTGTTTTATTAATTGTGTGTTCACTGGAGTGGCACCTTTAATTTCCTTCAAGAAGTTTTTCTTTGCATTTACAACTTGATTATTTCTTTGGCACAAGAGACCTAGAACTGGGCTTATCTTGGCACACATCATGCCTTGCTCACTAAGCTTAATAATTTTTAGCTTTTGATATAACGTAAGAGATGTGCAACTCTTCCTTTCACTTAAACACCTAGTGGCCATTGTAGGGTTATTGATTGGCTTAATTTCAATATTTTTATGTCTTAGGGAATAGGAAGGCCCAAGAAGAGGGAGATAAGCAAAATGACAGTTGGTAGAGAAGTCAGAACACATACAACATTTATTGATTATTTATGTCAGCTTATTTGGGTGTGGTTTGTGGTACCCCCCCAATTACAATAGTAACATCAAAGATCATTGATCATGAATCATCATAAAATATATAATATTAATGAAAAAGTTTGAAATATTGTGAGAGTTCCCAAAATGTATATGTGCTGCCGAAGCGAGCACTAGAGAGTTCCCAAAATGTGAGACAGAGACATGAAGTAAGCACATGCTGTTAGAAAAATTGTGTCAATAGACTTGCTCACTTCAGGGTTGCCGCAACCTTCAATTTGTAAAATATATGATATCTGTGCAGCTCAATGAAGCGCAGCTCAATGAAGCAAAACTCAATGAAGCAAAGCTCAATAAAATGAGGTATGCCTATAAATAAAGATCCAATTGCAAATATATTTGAATAGTAATATTAAATAATTTATATCTTATTCTTCAAGTAAGAGGAAAGATGAGCTTTATTATTTTTAATATAGGAACATATTTAGGGTGTTCTATAAAAATGAATCTTTCCCTCTCTCTCTCTCTTTATATATATATGTGTGTGTGTGTGTGTGTGTGTCTGTGTATATATACACACACATATATATCATAGAAAATGAATAATTAGTAGAGGAGACATCTTTCAGAGTGGTTAGCAAGTATCAAAGAAAAATTAAAGATAAAAGGGTTTTGTTCAGGACAGAGATGACAAATTAATGTTTAGTAGGTTGAGATTCATACTATAGCAAAGCAGTTGTGGCAGAAATGGCCAGTTTCATCCTATTCCTCCTTAGTAAATGAACTCTGATTTTGTGTGAAGCAGTAATGTGTTTAGATAAAGAATTCACTTTTCTGCCTCTCTTGTAGCTACAGTAAAATTACTAGGTATACTATTTTAGCTGCGCCATAAAATATTTAATACTTACATTTTATTTTCATCACACTATTTTTTAAAATATTCTAAATTCAATTATGAGCTTTTATTTATATGATAGAATTTGAAATGTAAAACTTTAAAGCATTTCTAATTTTTAGGCAGGGATTTAGGCACAGTTTATATTGATCTGGAAATTTGGACTGTAAGATACCTATTGTTTTAAATTTGTTGTTTTTTACCCAAATATGAAATCGAGTTTATGTCTTTGTGCTTGGAAGAATATGAATCCTTAAGAGGAGTTATAGTATTCTATATAGCTTCCTTATCTGAAATTGGTTAAATGTTTAAACAGTTTTGCTTACAGTCTCCAGAATATTAATACATTTTAGTCTTCTTGATGTATCAAATAATGAGAGATATATGTTAAAAATTCTCTGAGATGATGAATTTACAATGATGAATTGTACACTTATTGATGTCATTTTATATATTTTAATATATATTTTCAGTGGTATATATATTTCAAAGTATTTAAATTTCTTAATTTTTTAATCTTTGAATAGTAGAGTTACCTTCACATAATAAAGCTTTCTCCATTTAAATCTGTTTATCTGATACTAATATAACATCACCTTTTTTGTGTAATATTTTGGAATATTTTTCTATCCTTTTACTTTCAACTATTCATTGTACATACATTTCATGTGTTTAACATATATGTAGTTTGATATCCTTGTTTTATACCCCATGCCAATGTTGACTTTCTTTATACCATTGAATCTAATTCATATAAAATTGTTGTGACTATTTATATATTTTTGGATACACACCAATCATAATATTTTATGTTTTCAATATATTCAGCTTTTGAAATTTATTTTCCAATTTTATGTATTTTCTTTGCTTTTATTGAGGATTTTTCCCATTTATTATTCTCAGCATTTATTAGCACACTGATCTAATCCTCAAACAAAAATAACAACAATCGAATATAATGACTTTACTCATCCATTTACATGTTTATTTCAATAAAACACAAGTTTTGAGCTGTAGGTACACACAGAGAATTGAGCTGTAAGTATGCCCAGAGAATTGACTTCCATCTAGATGGCAAATTGACCACCGCAGTGATGTCAATGAAATACTCCCAGATAAACATGCAACTGTGCTGTGATATGAAACATGAATAGTAGTTAACTGGTTAAATGAGTGTATGTCTGGAAACATAGGAATTGAAATATGGGGTATGGTTCTCCAAGGTTCCAGACAATTGCAATGACAAAAGCAAGTCTCCATGGTAAGAACCATTGCAAATCACATTAACTAAAAAGCCAATGTGGCCTGAGATGAAAGACTGAGGGATAAATTGTAGAATAAGAGGCAAATAATTCTCAAGGTACAATGAATACTGTGGAAGTTCCAAAATATGTCTGAGGGGGCCGGGGATGGTGGCTCACGCCTATAATCCTAACACTCTAAGGGGCTGAGGTGGGAGGATGCCTTGAGTTTAGGAGTTCAAGACCAGCCTGAGCAAGAAAGAGACCCTGTCTGTACTAAAAATAAAAAATAAAAAAAAAAAGAATAGAAAAATTAGCCAGGAATTGTGGTGCATGCCTGTAGTACCAGCTAGTTGGGAGGCTGAGGCAGGAGGACTGCTTGCGCCCAGAAGTTTGTGGTTATTGTGAGCTAGGCTGATGCCACGGCACTCTACTCAGGGCAACAGAGTGAAACTCTGTTTCAAACAAAACAAAACAAAACAAAAAAAAGCAAAATATGTCTGAAACTTATTTTTGTAGATCTTAGTCAGAGTTTGCACAATAAGAAGTAGTTAAAATTTCAATGGAAATTATGCAATCTTGTCCTGAAATATAAATGCCAGGGTTTGGGTCAACCAGTCTTTCTGAAAAAATGAAGAAAGTCAAAGAAATCAACCTTAACTTCTGTATATTATCTGTGCTCTTTGCTAGTTCCATTACTGACCTATGAACCACATATGCATGATCCAGATTTCATACAGGTAAGTTAAAGGCCAAAAATTGAACTGAAATTTGTCCCACTGTCTATTGCTTAAGAAAGAGTTTACTTAAGAAAGCGTGAACTTAACCAAATCAACTACCTTCTTAAAAAATATAATGTTCTTCAGGGGAATTTGGCAGAATCCATTATTTTTACAATGTGTCATATCATTCACAATGCCAAAGGAGCAAAAATTATAAATCATTATCAAGCAAACAATCACCAGAGACCAAAACTGAAATAACCTAGAATTTGTGAAAATCAAAAAAGAGTTATATAGAAGTTTTTACTTCTATGCTGAAGGATGCAGAGAAAAATGAGTAAAAAGATACAAATTGTTTGTAGAAAAAATACTCTTAAAACAAATCAAATTTAAGTTCTATAGGTAAAAAAAATGCAGCATCTAAAATAAAATACTAAACAGACTTATGAGCAATATGAAACTGGGAAAGGAAAAAAAATCAAGGTTGAAGATGGCTCAATAGAAATTATACAATTTAAAAAACAAAAGAAAAAATATTCAGAAAAATAGGTAACTCAAGGACCTATGAGACAGTATCAAAAGTTCAAACATATGGGTAAATATAGATGGAAGGAAGAGAGGGCTTCAGAAAGAAAATGGGGGAATAATAGTTGCTTGTATAAATGGATATATTTACATAAATTTGGAAATTCAAGAGCTCAGCTAGCAACATAGAATGAAAACAAACAAAAAATCCACAAGCACATTATAGCCAAATAGCTAAAAATCAAAGATAAAGTGAACATCTTGATGGAAACCAGAGGAAAAAAATTGATATAATGTATTTCAGGGAACTTGGTTGTATATTGAGAAAATAGAGTCTTCAAGGCAGAGGGATAATATTTTTTAATTGCTGAAAAAAAAAGTTAACTTGACATTCTATATATGGCAAAAGTATATGGTACTCTAAGACTGAAAGCTATGTAAAGACTTTTCAGATGAGAGAAATTAAAAACTTTCGGGGTTTTCTTGTTTGTTTTTTGTTTAATCAATTGACATGCAATATCAGAAACACGAAAGTAAATTATTTGTGCTACCATGACATGAAACAAAAGACAAACAGGTCTTCAAAAAAAATTAAGGGCATTGTAAATCCTCATATCGGTAAGATATAAAGGTTTTATTTTCCCTCTTGATTTAAAAAAATACACATGGTTTTTAAACAAACTTATAACATTGTATTCTAAGGTTCATAATGTATATAAATTTAATAGATATGCTAGTGAAAATAATAAGGACACACAGTTGCAAGATTTCCTTATTTTAAGAAAATTTGGTAAAATATTAAGTCCAAGTCAGCTCTCTGATTTTCAGTGTATATCTTGTAATTTCTAAAGAAATAAGTTTAAAAATTTTCCTGGAAATTCCCTTCATTCAGGAAAAATTTCTCATGGAATTCAATAGTCAAATTAAATATGTTTATATCTATTAAAATTATGGAAAAACCTAAAAAGGGAAAACAACAATATAGAATTTCAGGGGGAGCTAATAAGCAAGTGGGTCGGCAGAATCAACATTGTTAAAGTGTCTGTACTACCCAAAGTGACCTACAAGATCAATGCAATCCCTATTAAAATACCATCATCATTTTTCACAGATATAGAAAAAATAATCTTACGCTTCGTTTGGAACCAGAGAAGACCCCGTATAGCAAAAGCAATCCTAGGCAATAAAAACAAAATTGGAGGTATCAATTTACCAGACTTCAAATTATACTACAAGGCTATAGTAATTAAAACTGCTTGTCATTGGCATAAGAACAGGGACATTGACCAGTGGAACAGAACAGAGAATGCAGATACAAAACCATCCTCATATAGCCATCTAATCTTTGACAAAGCAGACAAAA
>VBSM01003176.1:46290777-46351778 GCA_008086735.1 Cheirogaleus medius | reverse complement strand
AATAAATAAATAAATAAATAAATATTCGTAGCATTTTTTCCAACATTTCCACTTATGTATAAATATATATAAATCACGAATTAAAGTAAAACATAAAGAAAAGGATGAAAAAATTTATTTGAAAGATAAGAAGAATAAAACATTGTAAATGGAAGAGCTGGTATGCTGTTAACTTGCTGAATTTCATAATTTTCAATTTTATAACAACACCCTAGATGATAACTCATATGAGTTCAAATAATTCTACCAACTGCTATATAATGTGTTCATTAATGAAATCTCATTGCTTTAAGATTGTGGATGATTGTTGTTTACTACGGTTGATCTTATATGTTTAGCAATAATAAGATTAATTCTATATTTTCCATTGATTGTTAACCTTTATCTATTATTATGTAGATTTTGCATCTTTATTTTCTCTTTGTACTCTACGTAATACATTGGAAAAAATATTTTCTTCTGAAAAATACCTGTGATTAAGTATCTCATTTTTTAATATACCTAGTCTAGTTATTCTCAACAGAATAACAGACAGAGTTTGTCAAGCATCTGCCTAAGGGTGGACAATATACTAACAGGGTCTTATTCCAGATGGTTATAATAAGTGTTTTAATTCGGAATCTTCATTTTCTATGCCAGCACAACTAAATTGTGTTTCTAATATTGGACTATTAACTATGAGAGATCTTCAATTTAATGTCTAGATCACAGATCATAATATCATTGTAATTTGCTACAATAAATTGCCCTCCCTGTTTTTTTTCTTTCTTTCTTTCTTTTTCTTTTTTTTTTCCTATGAGCATCTGTTGCCTTGAAGGGATTGCATTAAGCTTTAGCTTGGATTTTCAGTTCAGGTTTGCTGTATACAATTTGCACTGCCTTGAACAGCTGGCTATCATGCTTGCTTTCCCATTTCCCTCACAGTTGAAATGATTTACCACCTGTGGATGCATCCTGTTTCTTCTGTGTTCATTTGTTAGGTTAATTAACTTTTATTCTTTCTGTTTTTTTTTAATACAAGTCTTAATAGTTAATTTAATTATAAACAGCTAAAGGGTGTATATTGTTGTACTACAAACAACTGTGTTGAGAAGTCTGTAAATTAAACCTGTGAGTTTTTCAAAAAAGCAAACTAGTTTCCCCAACTAACATCATATCAAAGCTCAAATAATTTTATAAACTATTTGATTTTTATGATAAAATATCTATAAATAAGTCATCATTTTTGGTCAGAAAACAGTCTTCCATGTCTTCATAATTTCCTCCCCCCTACACACACAATATCTGCTTTAGTACCACTTATGAAATCAGGAAGCCCAGTTTTATGTCCAACATACCCCCACGTTTTGACAATTTTCCTGGTAGTTCCATGTTCAATCTGCAGCTAAAAATATGTTTTCTCCAATTCCCCTTGCCACTTTGTTTCTGAATATCTCAGTTGACAGAATTTTTAAAACATACTGGAAATTCTAAAATTGTGAATTCAAGACATTGACACATATATATTACTTTAAATTTTATTTTTAGTTTCAATATATTTCTTCAAAGTTATATGGTTATAAAAATTGTACTTTATGATCAAAGTTACTCTCAGAAGTTAGTTCTGCTTTAGGTAACACTGCATGGTGCAGCACCCCATGATGACAAGTTCTGTTTGTCACCATTTGTGTGCCATGACAAGTTCTCTTGGCCCTATCTCTATCTAGGGATGTTATATCAGCATCCAGTTTCAAGGAGGCTCTGATTAGTTTCATTCAGGTATAACTGGATAGCCTCTTGACCAAATCTTGCTATGGACTTTTCATTTCCTTCCCTGAGACTTCTCTGATTCATGAATGATGATACCTTTGAGAAATCAGGTGGCTATCACACATGCCCACCTAAAACAAGTAGGAGAGTCAACACTGCAGTGCCAACCTCAACTATTTGGGGATGGCAGCTTGTGGACCAAAGCTTCCTACTTTTACCAGTGAGCAGATGATTCAAGAGGAAGCTTGGTGTGTTTTTCATCTTTAGATTATAGAAATGGCCTCATGTCTAAATGTTGACCTTCAAGCTTCCCAAAGTCAATGGAAAGCCATGGTGCTTCTACTGATGCACTCTGGTCAAACCTCTTCTGGCATCAGGCTTGTATTGGTAGCAAGTAGGCACCAGTGGAAACTACCAATGGAAACTGCAAACTGATGCACTCTGGTCAAACCTCCTCTGGTATCAGGCTTGTATTGGTAGCAAGTAGGCACCCATGAAAATAAGTAGGCATTACTAAATGGAAACTCCCCATTTATGCATAATTTGTTTTTCACAGGTTTACTTTGCAATCCTTGCACCCCTTTTTAATGCTTATCAGGGGAGTTTAATGCCCAGGATTTAGGATGTGACTTTAAGGAATGTAGACTACTTTGACACAAAGCTGAGTATCCTCTCTCTCCACATCCTTAGTTAGAGGAGAACACTATGGAAAATATTTTCATTCCAAAAACACTGTTGACCTATTTCCCTTCACAAGGTTTGCTTTAAAGTCAGTGGCAAAATTCCAAGGCTCTACCACTTGAAAAAGGATTCATGGATGCTTTTATTTAGAGACTTAAAAATCTCTAGAAATTTAATGGGAAGCTTAAGAAAAACGGCCTTGAAGCTTAGGCCTCTACTTAAAAATATAAACCATTTTCTTTAATCTTTTTTGCACAAAACCATAAAATAAAGTCTCTATGAGTCATTGAGCAAACTGCCCAGTTAGTCTTAGCAGTGGTCACCTTGGTAATGCTATTTTAATTGATTTTCAACTTTCTTCAGTCAACTCCTTTGGTTTCTCATTCCTGCTGTCAGAGATAATTTTTGAAATTACCATTTGTCTAGGTTCTTGACTGAGGTTCTACTTTTGGAGAGACCTAAGGTAAGACACAGTTAACATCTTTGATATGGGTTTATTTCATATTTTCCTTTTCTCAATTGATGCTTGATGAATCTCTTTCTAAAAACAAACAAACAAAAATAGATTATCTGATATTGCCTTATATGACATAAGATAAAATAATGAAAAGTTCTAAAAATAGGACATGTGGCCACCATGTATTTGGATATCTAGTTCTATCATAGTTCAAAAAGCATGATGTGAAAAGTGTTCATGGACATAAAAAGAGTATAATCTCAAAATTGTAAACCTGGTGATGGTGCAGCCTGGAGGTAATAGCATCTATCAAACATATTAATATATGAGCAGCCTGCTCAATAAACACTGGAGACTTCTTTTTTCTACTGTGTGTGTGTGTGTGTTTGTTTGTGTATCTCAACTCCCACATTTAATATATTCCTTTTTTATTAATGGAAAATGTTCAATAGTGTAGAGGTCAATAAGATTGTATGAGCATATGTTCTTACCAATAAGGGTCAATTGTGGGTGAAATGTAGAGCTACGAATTTATTCCACAAGATATAGTGTAATACCGTTACTTATTTCTGAGCTCTAGGAGAAAATGTTAAGAAAAGGAGAACAAAACTATGAAATACACAGACTTGTTACAAATGAAACATGCACACATTCATGCACAATGTTTAGCATTTATTTTCACCTCTATTCCTTTGTCATATCTTCAACTTTACATATTTCTGCTATTAAATCATTCAGAATGGATAAATATTAATGGTAAAATTGTGTAATCTCACCCACTGAAATAGATGTCTAACTTCAAGGCAAGGTACTCTTTTGTAGCATAGCATCTCCTTGCTCTGTGGCTGTCATCGTGTTTTTATTTATGTCTAAACTAGAAGAAAAATAGGAAGACTTCTATTTCTGTTTCACTAACCTGCTCTTCTTCTTGTATTGAATATAGAATTTATCTTTGAAAAATGGCCAAAGTAAGAAAGAAGTATAAAAATTGAATTGTAATTTTAAAACAGCTAATGGTATTGCAGTTATATTGTTGAAATCTATAGGAACAAAAGGTCATTTTAGCTAAAATGTCAATATACAGGTGAAGGAACTAGAAGATTCTAAATTTGGCAGGAATAAAAAACAGTTTAAATTTCTGTAAAAGAAACTCCAATTGATAATGTGTTGAAAAATCACATTTTAGGAATTAAGCATTAGTATGATGTATGAACTTATTTACCTGATGTTTTTCGTTTTTTAGTAAGCAATGTTAAAGACCAAAACATCTGTGGAAGTTAGCTATTTTAGCCACCTAATTTGCAGAGAAAATGTACTTAAAAGATTCAATAACTTGCTTAATTTCATATACTTTTTGACAGAAGTGAAAGTACAGTAAATATTTTCTGACTTATAATTAAAGGGACCTATCATAAAACAACATGGACTAGTGGCATGATACATAGCAAAAATGAAATTAATTCCATGGTTAATTTCTATATAATAATAATAATAAAATGTCAATTAGGAAATTCAATTGCAATAATAATATGTTGCATAATGACTACTAGACAAATGACAATGTATGTATTGGTAGGTCTAGATGTATTAGACTGAAGATACTGAACATACCCTTATTGTGGTTCCTGTGTCTGCTGTGAACTTGAGTGAATTTTTTCTTTTTAAGTAAATCTTTATTTCAAAATAGATCTTGAGTGAATTTTTATTGAGACTAAATTTCCAGAAGCCTTTGATTGTGCTGAACTTTTTGCCATCCAAAATTAGAATTAAAAAATAATATCTTAAGAACTTTATGTAGTTATTTTTAGGAAAACCCACTCATGCTGGGCAAACTAGTCTTAGAAAACATGTATTCTCCATATAGAAAACACCGTATGCCTTACTGCTTATATTATTGTGTTGCATTGTTTGCATTGATTGCATTAAGTTACTGAGATGGATTTGACAGAGATAAAGAAGAAATAAGGATTATTTCCAAATTTCTATCTTGGGAAACTAGAGGAATAATTGTTTCCTTATAAATAAGAGAGAATATACATGAAAGGGAAACATTATTTGGTGTATATTTTTACAAAGTCCAGCTCAAATATTGAGTAAATATTTTATGATGTCTTCTGCAACAGGCAGTCATCCATCCGTCCAACCATCCATATATACAAGGTGTACTGGACATTGAGCTTCTTTATGTTGTTTTACTGATTGATTTAATTTTGTGTAAATGTTTTAATTAAAGTTTTACAATATAAAGATTGTTTGCCAGTCATTACATGGTTAGTTATTTAAATATCATTTCAAAATTTTAATATTCTAGGTAACCCTTTTACATTTTTGTATGATTTCACCCATATGGAAATGTAGGCAAAATATAAGGAATTCAGAAAGTCCAGGCCATATAGAAAGGTCTCCTTGAGTATAAATAATCAAGTTCATATTAGCATATATAATAAAAAGGCAGAATTTTTTTCAAAAATAATTTATGCTGAGTAATATACTATATACTATACCACAAACTTCTCTTTTTTACAAAATAATGATTTATTTTACATAGTTTATAGAAAATTGAGTTTTTAAATTTATCATAAGCATTTTTATAACTTTTAAATGAATTGATTCATATAGCGATCTACAAAAATATTTGAAGTGTTTGATAATACTAATTTAAAAAGAATAATTTTATCCTGTAATAAATAATCTGTATCCTGTAAGGAATTTTTAAAAAAGATTAAAAAACTAGGCTTGATTGTTTTGTTGATTAAGGAAAATATTTTTTCAACTCCAATTTTTCTGGCTCAAGTATAACAGCAATATATTAGTGTATTTTTTGTTAGTCATTGCTTTTGAGCCATTTTTTCCCTCATTCTATCTTTATTACTTTTCCCATTTAATGCAGAAAGCCTTATAATGATGAGAAAAAATTGAGCTATGTTATCGTAGCAAAGTATATTAAATTAACTCAAATTAATATTTCCTCCATGTTTAAAGTCCCGTTGGCTATCACCTTTGCATGCACCAATTACAGAGCTTGAACAAGGGGTTTAATATTCCAGGAGGCAATATGAGAATATAGGATTGCTTTAGTAGACATTTTCCTTGCTTTCTGTAGGTGACTAGTACCTTTCATGATTCTTATTCATGAATCCTACCTTCTCAAGGAATAAGGAATAATACATTCCCTTCCTTTGCCTGCAAATGCAGCCAAACTTGGCTGCACTAATTAAACAAACCTACTAAAACTTTTCCTCAGAAAAGAGCAATAATGGAGAAGCCATATCTACCTGTTGAAGATAGTGAAGACATTTAGCTCTACCAGGGTATTCAAGTGTGGCAAAGTTGATGTTTTGTTATAGAATGAATGGCAACGTTAGTCGTGGAGGTTAAACTAAGGAACTTAAACATTAAGCCTCTATTTCTGGACCTTAGTAATATTACAAATTTTTATTTATAAATTGACAAAAATATAAAGACTTCATGATAAGTAGAAGATTCTTTCCATCCTACAAAATTCTTTGCATTGAAAGGAGTTGGAACAGAATAATGGTCACAAAATCCAGTATCTTCTCACACCTACTTTCTGTAAAATATGGACAGTGATGTCCTTATTAATACTTGTGGGAGGAATTAAATGAGATGTTACATATTAAATTATCTATCATAGCACCTGGAATATAAAAGGATTTCAATGAACAGTTGTTTACTTTTACTTTAATAATATTTGGGTGTTTTTGTGTGTGAGCCAGATTAGTTCCTAGGTAACATTATCTTTGTTGATAGGTCCTATTGGCCCAGTGTGGTGGCTCATGGCTGTAATCATAGTATTTTGGGAGACCAAGAAGGGAGGATCACTTGAGACCAGGAGTTTCAGACCAGCCTGGGCAACAAGGAGACCTTGTCTCTACAAAGCAATTTTAAAAAAATTAGTTGGGTGTGATGGCATGCCCCTGAAATCCCAGCTACTCTGACACTGAGGCAGGAAGATCCCTTGAGCCCAGGAGTTTGAGGTTTCAGTGAGCTATGATGATGCCATTGCACTCTAGCCTGGGCAGGAGAGTGAGATCCTATCTAAAAAAACCCAAAAAACAAAAAAATAAAAAGATTCTTATCATTTGTGGATTAAAATTGAAATGATACATTATTTTACATTACTGTAAGTTTTTATCTAATATCTATTTGAGACTCCATTTTCTCCACAAGTTTAAAAATATTAATAGAAATTCCTGTGGAACTTTTAATGTGTAATGAAATTATTTCCTCCTTTATTACACTTCTCTTAATTTTCTCAATTAGTTATTCATTGTTTTGTCACCACTATTACATGTAGCTCTTAAAGCCTATGTTAAGGGAGGCTTTATTCAGGACCATCCCTATAGGTATAGGGACCACTGCAATGTGGTCTTGGAACGAAGGAGCCACACTAGCCATGGAGCAGGATTGTGGCCATTGGATGGAAAATTACTAAAAGGAAACATCAGTGATAAGGGAGGTTCTGGGTAAACCGACCTAATATGATCCCTGCTGAAGATAGGCCAGGGTGATCCAATATCACCTGGTGGAGCTTGAAGGATGAGGAATCTGATCAGATATTGAGGATGATCAGATATCAAGGATGGGAGGTTCTTGCTAAAATGACTTAGCTCAGGGGTCTTTGCTAAAACTGGACTTTAAAGGAAGTGCACAAATGGATCTACCAAAAGGTTCAGAAGCCAAACTAAGTCTGGCCAAGCAAAGAAGTATACAGTATGTATTGGTATAATGGCTGTGATGTCTCTTCCCCTTCTCTCTCTTTTATTTGTATTTAATGTTCTAAATTTTCATCTGCCTTCATGTTTTAAATTTTACAAAGAGGAATATCTATGCAAGTATAGATTTATTATAGTATCACAATTGCATATTTTGAACTGTCTCCATAATATTTCTTTTTGAATATTCCATTATCTAAAATTTAACATGAAATTAAATTTTATGTATTTTCTGGCTTCTCTCTTCTACTTGGATTGAAAGTAGTTGAAAACACTTATGTTCTTCAGCCTCAGGTATCTGCTGTTGTGTTTTCCTAATCATTTGACAGGTATCTTCTTTTTAGCCATTATCTGATTTCTTAATATTAAAGCAACTGTTATCAACATGTGGGTGATGTGCTTCGTATTATGTTCTTAAGGGTCCACCTAAAAAAATTAAATTAAATTAGCTTCTCCCAGAAAATTAATATAAAAGGAAGTAGAGAATTTTTTAAGGGCATAGCTATGGAGTTTGAGTTGAATGCTATCTTCACTAACTTGGATTAAATATACTTTCTATAATTTCTCTGAGCCTCTGTATTTTATCTATAAATTTATAATATTAACAGCTATATTATAAAGCTTATGTAAGAATAAAATGAACTAATAATCAGTGTAATGTATTTAGGATGCTGCTTAGTGAGTAGTATTTATTAAAAGACAAAGTTTACTATTGAAATTATTATAATTCTTTGGATTATTTTGGGTAAAATAGTGATCAATTTTCCCCATTTTTCTGACATAACTATCCTAGGACTTTTCTTATTCAAAATTGACTACAAAGACTGGAAGTTTATACAGAACATTAAAGATCAAAGATATCAAACTTGATTATACAAGCTCTGCAGCTAATGTCTTGGTAAAGAAATGTCTCCTAACTTTATATTGTAAATCATTTAAAACTCATTTTGCAACTTTTCAGGAAAAAAAAATACATCTGGTGTTTTTGAACTAAGGCCAAAAGAAGTCTATGATGATGAGGGTAAAAGAGAAATTAAGAGAAACAATTGAATTGACCTTAAATGTTTCTAATACAAGTCACTTTGCCCTGGAAAAATAAGATACACTCTATCTTTGCTGAAGGGTTGGGTATTCTTATAATAATATGGGTCAAAAAAATATAGTAGCTATTTTGCACCTATATCTTTTTTTTTTCCATGTCAAAAAGTATAGTTTATTTTGTTCAGGTTTTTCCCCCAAATAGGTACCATATTACAAAAAAAAAAAAAAACTTTGGAAATCTGTTTGGTTTAAAGTGCTCCTTACAAGTACAGGGTAAAAAGTAAGCAGAGGCAATTTATCAACATCATTTGAAGAGTTTAAAAACTGTGAACAGTTATTAAAGTATGTATTTCCATGATTCACACCAGATCTATTGAATCACAATCTCTAGGTATAGGAAGCAGAATTTTTTTTTTCAGCATATTATGGGAGTACAAATGTTAAGTTTAGGTATATTGCCCTTGTCTCCCCACTCCCTCAAGTCAGAGCTTCAAGCGTGACCATCCCCCAGACGGTGCGCCTCGCACTCATTATGTATGTATATACTCATCTGCTCCTCCTCCCTCCCACCTGCCCAACACCCGATAAATGTAATTCCTACAAGTCCACTTAGGTGTTGATCAGTTCATACCAATTTGCTGGTGAGTACACGTGGTGCTTGTTTTTCCATTCTCGGGATACTTCACTTAGAAGAATGGGTTCCAGCTCTATCCAAGAAAATACAAGAGGTGCTATATCACCATTGTTTCCTATATCTTTAAACCCAAGGACTATATTTATATATAAGTATATAACACATAAATACGTTGGTGTATAGAACAAATATTTACACAAGCATTGCTGGATAAAGTCTTAGTGACATTAAATGATCAATTTAGTGATAATATTTTATATTTAGCACAGATATTTGTAATGGCTTCATTAATGAATTCTAGTAGTTTGCTACCTTAGTGGGCTTGGAAAGGTTTAATTTTTTCTCCTATTTCATGTGTTTGTGTGTGTGTGTGTGTGCTGGAAGACATGGATATAAGAATGTGGATTTCAGAAACCAGGTAGGTAGTTATATCAAGGGTAGGTAACTATATAATAGCTGATTATGGCTATTATTATATGTTGTCAAATAAATATTACTTTGCATGAATATTGTTTAATATGATACTTCTCTCTAAATGTTTAATTTTATAAAATCTTGAGTCTTTTAATAACTAAAATATAATTGATATAGAATAATGCATTCTCAAACAATCAATACATATCTGGAGTATCAACTTTAGGTCAAATGACTTTAAAGAACATTTAAAAAATAACTACAAAAACAAAAGTGTATCTTTCATTGTACATAAGGAGAAAATTATCATTTATAATTTTAGAATTTTTTGATAAAGTGGTAATGGGCATTTTTTCCCCTAACTAGAAAAAGTATTGCATTATTATCTGGGATTCTATATCAAAATATAATATGCACTATATATCTATTGCCAGTGCTTCAAAATATTATGAATAATTTAAAATATAAATTCCATAAAACTATAATTTCCATGCTCTTTTAATATAATTTATAACATTTTCCATCCTAGGAAATCTTTAAATGAACATACTTTAGCTAGACTGAAGTGAACTCAATTACATTTATTTTTCATAAATGGTGATACTCCTGGTGTTAAAATATGAAGAGGTTAACAAGAGCAAATTCTGGCTGAACAATATTTTAAAAATTGCTTTAAAGATTACATTTTGATAAAACAATAAGCTTTTCATGTCACAGAATTATATTTTCATTTTGTCCTCTTCAGTTTGGTTATTAACACACTAGTAGACTGTCTACTGTCTATGCCAAAGTTAAGACACGTTTACAATATGTTTCTGTTGCCTCAGTCTAAAATAAGCTTTGTTCCCATTTGTTGACATACTGTTGCTGACTTCAAAACACTAATCTGTGGAGACTTTTCAGAAGTGATAAAAGAAGCAAAGAAACTATATATAAGTATACACACACACACACATACACACACGCTCATAAAATAACATTTAACTCCTATTCAAACTTTTACATCACTTAATTGTATTTTCTTTTAAGATTTTTTCATTTTCTTGAAAGAAATGATTTTATCTTTTCCTAGATAACCATCATTTCAAATTCAAATATAGATGTGGAAATATTAATGGTAATTATGTAGTTACTTACTTCTATAGTGTTTGTAGGAGCCATTTACTAATAACCTGTAAACCATAACCAAACTTTCAATACAAATTAATTCATCACACATAAAGTAAGTATGACTGAGATGAACAAAATTTGTTTTGTCAATTATTTGTTATATAATTTTAAGAAAATCTAATGAGAGTAAATGAATGGTGACTATTTAAATTATTAAATGTATCAAGAAAGAAGTTAGGCATATATGTTTAATAATGGTTAGAATATGTAGTAAATATCTAGCTGTAATCAAATCAGAAAGAGCTTTTATATTTATGAAGCAAGTGGACTGAAGTTTTACATTTTGGCAAAAGAAAAGTATATTATTCAGTGTGTTTTTATACAATTTTATTTACCATGGCATACTGTGTAGATCAATGGAAACAAAGAGTTATAATCACATTATGCAAGGTTTTGTAGAACATTCAAAACTGGAACTTGATTTAAATTCAATAAAATAGCTATGAATGGTCTCAAAATAATATCCTCATAGTTTTATAACTTATTTTTTTTAAAAAACCTATTAATGAAAGTTTTTTAGTTAGATTTTGCTTATAACCAAAGATATCTGATTGCTTTTTAAAAAAAAGATGCCTTGACTTCACTTTTTGCCTCACTTTCTAGGCTATACTATTTAAAACATAAATTCATAATCAAAATGTTTTTGAGCAAATACATCTATGTCATGAGATAGGTCATAGGAAATGATTTTCTTCTACCACTATTAATGAAAATAATTTAAAGAACTGTTTTTGTTCAGATTGAAAAAATACATCATCCATAAAAAATCTAATGCAAAGAGTACACTAGTATTTTAGTTAGTGATAATTTTAAAATTAAATACTGATGTGGGTTTCAAAACCATAAAAATATTTGAAATAATTACGGAATAGATCAATGGTAGTGTACTCAAAGTATATATTATAATCTATTCTACTGAAAAAAATGAGAAAAGTTGACAGTAGAAATTAAATCATTCTGCAAGCTTAATAAACATTGTAAGCTTTTAAACTATGGATATTGTTTTCACAATGGAAATAAACTTCTGATATTTTTCCTCTATCACTGAAATATGAAAACTAAGGCTTTAAACTTTAAGCCTTCAAGAAGTGATAACCACAAATGGAAATGATATCAAGAATGAGACATTTTATTCAATAATATTTTATGAATTTTATGTTATAGATGAGAAGTCTCAAATGGTTACGATATATTTTCTACATATTTGCATCAGTAACTCCAAATTTTTGCCAGTTTTTCAAGCATTCAGGACAAGCACTGCTATTTATAACTCTATTTCATTTAGCCTCCTATTCTGCTCCTTTTGACAAACTTAAATATGCTCAAAATAAGGTCTGTTTGGTACAGTGCTTTTGAATTTTCACTTTGTTCATAATATTTACACCAATATGCACAATGGGGCTTTGAAGCTGGGCAAGGTCTGCATATTAAAAATGCACAGGGATCCACTCATTTTTATATAAGGCTGTCGAACAGCCTGAGCATGACTCAGTAAGACAGGTCAATCTTCTTTGATATTCATTTGTCCTTGAGCTTTTTTCACTTCATTTGTCAGCCTTGTCTCAATGGAAATAAGTCCCATTCATTTTTAATCGGTTGATATGGCTTCTCTCACTGATAGTCACCTAGAACTTTGTCTAACTACATGTGGTGCTCTGGGGACCCTCCTGTATTCATTATTAGTATTATTATTATTTTAGGCTTTCAAAGCATGAGTAAGAAAACAGTACTAGCATTTTCCATGGTCTGGGTCTCTCTTCATTTTTATTGGACAATGTGAGATAAGGCAAGTGAATTTAAAGATTAAAAAGCATGCATAGAATATATCATGTCTACTGATTGTGAGTTAAGGAAATTTTAGAGCATAAAAGGTTGCTTGTCTTGTGATAAGTTACTTGCAGGCAGATAGCACATAGACTCCAGTACTGCAGCTTAATATATTGAGCAATGAGGCAGAGAACAATAGTTTCTGTTGTTTTTATAACCTTTCTAAGAGACTTTGTAGATTCACCTTGACTTCATAATATTGTTATTAACTTTCCAAATGTGCTGCTATAATAGAAAGCGTGGGCCATTATATAATATTTTCTAAGAGTTCACCTCAATTTTTTTCCCATTTAGGTCTTTTACTTATGTGTTAATTGATTTATTCATTTCTCAAATACTTCTACACTCATTTTAAACCCCATTCTGGGAATACTTAAGGAAGCAAAAGAATAGAAGGCAATACCCATTGCCATGATTAAGATAAATGAAAAAAAAAAAGACCTAAAACATACCAGTAGAAATAAGAGGATATTAATATTAAAGGCACAGTGTATATACAATGTGAAGAGGTATAAAATATTATTTTTTCACACTGTCAAAAAGCTAGGATTTCAGAAGAGGAAAAGATCAATTTAATCTGTGATAGATAAAATATTTCTCTTAAAAGTGCTCTGAACATGGTTCTTTTCTGTCTCAAGATTATTTCAAGCTATTACAAGCACTTTCCTTAATCCTCAATCTTCTTCACTTCTTCCCTAACTCCCTTCTTTATTAATTCAAATAGAAATTGAAGTGCACCAAATAAGAATTTCATCAACTTCCATATACAAAAATTTCCTTATTATGCAACACTCCCTATTTTCTCCTGTTACCATACATAATGATTCTTGGTGTTCATCAGAATCACCCTGAGGTCTTGTTAAAACATAAATTGCTGGGTTCCAGGTCTGGAGTGAGACCTTATAGTCTGCATATCTATCAAGTTCCTTTAATCTTTTTTGAGTATAGAGAGATTCTACATTAACTTTAAAACAATGCAAGGATTTTTGAATCCTTCATATGTAATAGGAAATATGAAGAAATAACTTATTCATTGATATTGCTCATCAATTAGCAATTGTTTCTTATTAATAAAAGAAGATATAAAATGTAACCAAAATGGAAAAAAAAAAACCAAACTTTTATCGGGTGGTGGGCAGGTGGGAGGGGGAGGAGAGGATGGGTGTATACTTACATAATGAGTGCGTTGCGTACCACCTGGAGGATGGACGCACTTGAAGCTCTGAATTAACCGGGGGGAGGGGTGGCAAGGGCAATATATGTAACCTTAACAATATTTGTACCTCCATAATATGATGAAATAAAAAAAGAAGATATAATATTATAAAAATTATCATTTTAATCAGTGAAAAATTAAAGTTATTATTTATAACTGAAATAATAAAATAGTTTTTAAAATGTGAATGTATTCTTTATTTTCCCAAGAAATAACATTTTCTTTATTCTCATGCAGCTGTCTTAGGTTGGTTGCTCATAATTTCCTGTCTGAAATAGTGTATTAGTCCAGTTAGAAAACATTCTACATGCCTTTTTTCTCTTGCATTTAATCCAAAACTGTGAACAGAATTATTTCAAATTATCTGGAAAACAAAGGTAATATTATACTCAATGTTATTTTTAAATAAATCCTTTGGATTTCTTCAATGTCACCAAAATAAAATCTGAAATTACTCAAAAGGAATTCTAGCTTCCACTATAAAGGCTTCCTTAGCCTAACAGTGAGAAATAATAACATTCACTTTTGAATTTCTGAATTTCTTTGCTGAGAAATCTAATTCACCAATTTTATTTGTTCTGTTAGAATTACTTTTGCCTATCATATTAATCATACTTTGAGCATCCTCAAAGCCAAATAATGTGTCATAGTCATGCCTTTTTTCTAGGCATATAATATATAATATAAAATATAGCTACCTCATATAGTAGGCATCAATAAATTATTCTTGAGTTAATGAGCCCATCCATGAGTAAACAATAGGATAAAATTTAGAAAAGACCTTGGAGAAGAAATTTAGTAGAACAATTGAAGCTTGTCCAAGCCTGTGTCTTTTTTCCTTGTCAGGGAGAAAAGGGACTTTAAAGTTACAGAATTGCTCAGATTATAGATCATCAAAATCAAATATTGATAAATGAAGAAGATAAATTCATGCATTAATATGACTATCAGAAAGTCTATATTTAATCACACATTAATTGTACATGCTTGTGTGAGGAACTGGAAGAGTGGCGAGCTCAGGAAGTAGTCAAACAAAAGGGAAAGAAAAGTGAAGAGACAAAGTCAAAGTAAATATATGGAGCATTCAAAAGATGTGCCAAAAATAAAACTTGATAAGAACTGAAAATTTTCCATTGGATTGCATGACTAGGAGGTGATGCTTGAGGATAAACAACAGATTCAGTGGATTGCTCTACATATTCATTGTATCTTTTTACATTTACCTTGCACAGAATTAGCTAAATTTCATGAAGGTTGATACTATTAATATATTCTCCTTGTTCCCTAGTGTATACTAAGTATCCGTAACAATAAGTATAGCAAAAACATGCACTTTGTTCTGTTCATTTTAACTTTATGTTTTAAGGCATTGAGATAGGAATAGTGTATAATAACACATATGTGTTTATTCAATTCCTAACTTATATTTGATCCATACAGTGTTAAAAAATAGAAAATATTTTTAAAATCAAGAAAGTTACATTAAAATACAGATTTCAAGCTTTTTTTTTTTTTTTTAGCAGGGGGAGGATATCTGCAATATTGGGCTACATATTGTTACCAAATATTGCCTTCAAAAACATTTGGCTGAAGCTGAGTAATGTATAGTGTCTAGCCATTGAAAAGTGATACTAACTTCTGGTTTGATATACCCTTCCTAAACTTTTTAATCATTTGTATGTCCTGCTTGGCTCCTACCAACACTGTGTTTCCTGGTGAATGTGTATTTTTCACTTAAAAAAAAAAATATATATATATGTGAAAAAAGCTGCTATGGAAGAGCAGCTTAAACATGCAAGAAGAAAGTATCTGAGTCCATTCAAGATGTCATAGGCCAATTTCCTCAAATTCTCTCTGCTAAAACAACTGCAAACCTGGGAAGTGGTGCAAAAGACAACCAACCAGAGGAGAACTCTGAGAGTGTAAGAAAAAAGCAAGTTTGTTTGAGACCTCAGAACCGGAGGAGCAGGACAGCAGCAGGTCACCTTTCATCCAACCAAAAAAACCAGAAAGCCACCTGGACTCTGAGTTTACTGACCCTGTGCCTAGAGCAGAAAGTATTCCATATATCAAAACGGATCCCTCAAGAAACACCAGGAAAACCCTAGAACACTGACAGGAATAATGATTCAGAGGAGACTGTCATTACAAATTAGCATCCAGGGAAATAATGTCTTTCCCCAACATGACTGAAAATCCATTTTCCTTTTTAGGGACACTGATATGAACAAAAAGAAACAGAAAAAGAAATCAAGTCACAGAAAATGTCTCAACCCAGAAAGCCTCTTGATTCACACTGGTTAAGACTCTTTTCTACCCAGAGACTACAGGGCAGTCAGATGTCACAGGTTTAAAACCTTCCCCACCTGAGAGTTGTTAGCAGGAACTAGATAAATCAAGCAGACAAAGTAACACTGAAAAGGCTTTGAAAATTAAACTTTCATTGGAACCACAGCCCTCAAAAGAAAGCCAAGATCACTGTGTTAAATGTACATACAGTGAATTCCTACTAAACAAATTAAAACCAAGAAAGGTCTAACTGGGGACTCAAAATTTCCTAGTGTAATAGACAATATGTCCAGGACAAAATAGAAAATAGTCCACCATACCCAACACCAAGTAAATCACAACTTGAATGAGAAAAGACAATCCACTGATGCCAATACTGAGGTAAATCATATGCTGGAATTGTCTGACAGGGATTTGAAAGCAGGCATTGGGAAATTGTTTTAGCAATCAGTTACAAATATTCTTGAAACAAATAAAATAGAAAACCACAGCAAATAAAAAGAAGTTATAAAAAAGAAACAATTGGAAATTGTTACAATACAATGCAGAAGCATGTTAAATGCAAAAAATATATAGTATAATGCATACACTATTATATAATATTGTAATATAATGCAATATATTAATAAATATTAATACAATACAATATTTTTCAAGAAAAATATGATATATAGAGTTATAAGCAGATTGGAGATCAGAAAGTATAGAATCAGTCAACTTGAGGACAGAAAAATAGAATTCACCCACTGTGAAAGACAGATAAAAAATTGACTGAAATAAAAATAATAAAAAAACCAGTAAACAGAGCCTGAGTGTCATGTAGAATAATAACCAAAGAATCTGTATTTGTACCATTAAATATACAGATAGATTATGGACAGAGTGAATCTGAATGAGTATTGAAAGAAGTAATGTCTGAAACCCTTCCAAAGAAATAACTGTCAACTATGAATTCTAAATCTGGTGAAATAATTCTTCAAGAATGAAAGAAAAATAAAATGTACTAAAAATAAAACTAAAAGGATTTTTCACCAGTAGACCTGCCTTTAACAATTGGCTAAAGGAAGTTCTTCAAATAAAAAGATTGGCAAAAGGAAGTTCTTCAAATTTAATAAAGGAAGCAATCACAAAGCATGACAAAAGGAAAAAGTAGAAATGTGGATACATGTAATAGACTTTCCTTTTTCTGATTAGTTTTATTTTAATCATATTTAGTCATTGAAATAGAAACTGTAACTGTAACTGAAACATTGAAATAGAAATAGTAACAAAATCTGCTGCTCAATATAATGATATTTAAAAGCAGGGAAAATATAGGAAACTAAGTAAGAGAAAATGAGGTTTCCATGCTTCACGCAAACATTGAGTAAAATGTTTACACTAGTAGAATGATATAAGTCACATATGTATATTATAAACACCAGACTAACCTCTACAAAAAGTCTATAAAGAGATGCACTCAATGCACTATAAATACATCAAGAGTAAATCTGAAAACACGTTCAAGTAACTTTCAGTGGGGCATGAAAAAACAGAGAAATAAGAACTCCAAGTAACATGTAAGTGGCACAGATCAATAATCACCTTAAATTTCAATGATCTATGTACACTAATCAAAAGACAAAAAATGACAGGCTGGATTAAAAAAAACAATCAAATAATATGGAGGTTACATGAAAGTCATTTCTAATGCAATGAAAAAAGCAGAATAAAAATGACAGGATAGAAAAAGATGTAAATTGCCTACACTAATAAAAAAAAATTCAGGAGCACATCTGACCTAAACAACAGAGACTCAAAATATGTGAACCATAAACTAATAGAACTAAATATATACAGAGAAAGATACATATAGATGTAGATGTAGATATCTGAATAACACAATCAATAGGAACAGATTGACATTTGTATATATAACACTCCACTTAGCACCACCAGAAGAACACACATTTGTTTTTTTCTCCAAATGCCCACAAAATATTCATCATGATAAAGGTTATGGGCCTTAAAACAGATCTCAACAAATAGAAAAAAATTGAAATTACAGTATCAATAAAAGAAAGTCAAGAGAAAAATATATTTAAAAGTGAAAGTTAAACAACACACTTCTAAAATATCTGTGGTTCTAAGAGGAAGCCTCAACAGAAATATTGAAAAAAATACTAAAAAAGTACTAAATGAAAACAAAGGATGACATGTCCAAATATTTAAGATATGGTTAAAGTTGTGTTTAGAGATATTAATATTACTGAATGTTTAATCAGAAATAAGAAAAGGTCTCAAATCATAACCTAAATTCTTACCTTGAGAAACTAGCAAAACAAGAGGAAAATAAATACAAAAGAAGCAGATAGAAGGAAATAAAAGGACAAGAGAAGAAATCAATGCTACTGAAATTAGGAAAATAATAGAGAAAATCGATGAAATAAAATAATTTTCTTTTAAAAGTTAATAAAATATTAAGGCTGTAGCAACACTGACAAAAATAAAAGAGGATATATAAGTCAGCAACATCATATACGAAATAGTATACCACTATAAATTTTGTAGTCATTAAAAGATAATAAGAGAATATTAAAAACAACTTTATTCTTGTAAACTCTTTTATACTTAAAAGAAGCTCCACAAACTACCAAAAGTTAACTAAGATAAAAATAAACTCTGAATAAACCCATAACCAACAAATATCTGAAATCTGTAATTGCAAGCCTTCCAAAACAAATCTACAGGCTCTGATGGTTTTAAAAAAGAATTTCACCAAACAATAAGAAGTTAACACAATTTTATAATCTCTTCCAGAAAATGAAAGTAGACTCAATTGATGAGCCCATATTACACTGAAACCCAAACCAAAGACATTATAAAAAAAGAAAAAGTACTGTTTTTCTCTGTTCTGTGTTGCCCTAATGTAATAACTGAGGCTGGATAATTTATTAAAAAAAAAAAAAGAAAAGGTTTATTTGGCTCATGGTTCTGCAGGCCATATAAGAAGCATGGCGTGGGCATTTGCTTGTCTTCTGGTGAGGGCTTTTGTACTGCATCAAAACATTGCAAAGATGGTCAAAGGGGAAGTGGGCACATACTAAGAGGAACCAAATAAGAGGAGTAACTTCGCTTTATAACAACCTATTCTCAGGGGACCTGATCTATTTCCTCAAGAACTAATTCCATTTTGCAAGTATAAGAACTCACTACCTCAAGGATAGCGCCAAGCCTTTCATGAGGGATCCACTCCCATGACCCAAACACTTCCTCCTAGTCCCAACACCACCACACTGGGGATCAAATTTCAACATGAGTTTTGATGGGGACAAACAAACCATATCCAAACCATAGCAACTACAGACCAATTTGTCTCATGAAGTTAGGTGCATAGAGATCCTCAACCAAATAATAAAGTCATCAATTAATAATGAAAGGGGATATGAATTAAAGCAATTTGATTAGAAATGCCAAGCAAAAATGTAGACACATCAGGATTGAGGATCATATATTACTAATATGAATTATACCACTTTCCATAATTAGACTAATGTTTCCCAGCAGACTCATTTTCTTAGGATGAGAGTGAAGTCATAGTGTTAGATAGATCTGTTGAAAGGGGTTTGTAGCTGGAATGGGAAGTTATCAAACTTTTCTTCTTACAAACTCCACATTGTGATTAGAATAAGCATACTATGAAGAGAAAAAATCCTGGTCTCGTTGATCACTGAAAAAGGATAAATTTACTGCTTGCTTGGTGTATATTTCTAATCTCTGTCAAAAATATAATAATGATTTTGTAATGGGATAGATATTCATCTCTGTGCAGCAAATAGTGACATAATATTAGATGTTAGTGCCACCTCTATAAATCCAGAAGGAATAATTGAAAGCCTGCATTTATATGCAGAAATCTTGAATTAAGAGAGTAATACATTTTATGAATTAAGGTTTGTGATAGTTTAATTGATATCAATTTATAATTCATTAGTCTACAAATATTAATAATATGTTGACATTCAATATAATAATTTGAAGAAAATCCATGAAAATGCATCATTCTAAATGTAGGTTAGCATTTCCTTCTGTAAATAATGTCATCCAGGCTGTACAGTTTGTCAGTCTACAATTTCTCCTTCCATTTTTAGGAAACCTGTGCAATATATCTTTGCATGTGTGTGTAGGGAGGAAGGATTTCTGCAGATTCTTTCAGTAGCATGGAAGCCAGAATCCAGTCACTTCTTTCCATTTTTCTCACTACTGCTAACGCTTACCTAATTTCATTGCCAACTATCTGTTCTATTGACTTCTATAATACCCATCACCCATCTAAATCCTCAAGATTTCAACAGAACTTCCCAGATTTTTTCTAATCACCATGGGAATAATGGTCATTTGAAAATGCAAATTTGACATATTACCTCACTTCTACTAAATGTTTTTCAACTACTTCTCTTACTTTCAGAACATTTTTAATCATAAATTTCACATATCCTGCAGAGCCCTGCATGACTAGCTATTTATTATACATCTGTTGCTTTGGCAGGCCTAGAAATCATTTTCCTTTTCTCTCTTAATATAACAGTGCCCCAATTTTTTTTCAAGGAAACAGACACCAAGCATCATAGCAATATATATGATTGAAGCTGAAAGTGTCAGATGTGACTTAGACTAGTTTATCAATTTTTTTATATCCATACAACCACATGTATTATTGCAAGATAAGGCAAAAGAGCCAAATAGGTTAACTTCAAAACAATCCAATTTTTTTTTTAAGAATTTTAGTGAAAGGAGATCCTTGTTGTGAATGTTCAGAGGTAACAGAAACTAAAAGTATGGAAGCTATCTTGTCTGAATGAGAAAGGAACCAATTAAGAATAAAAACAATGCAATAAAATTCTAAGCCAAGCAATTACAAAACAGTCAATTCTTGATTGCATCATTGAAACCTTGAATGTAATCATGGCTGATTTTTCCAAGTATGTAAGTCAATTATATTTTATTTTATTTTTTGCTTAGGGAAGTTTGATTTTGTTTCTATAACTAACAATTAATATATACAGCCCAATATTTATTTTGTCATTATCCCTTGCCAACATAGACCACCTCACTTTCCTCATTTTCAGTATTTTTTTGAAACCTGCCCCCAATTTCTCAGTGTTTTGCTCTCTCAAATGTGCCTATGGAATCATTAATTTTAGTTCAATTATTATTTCCTCTGTATGTGAGGAAAGTCTCCTTTTAAACAACTAATTGGATCCATGAATCACTCATTCAGAATACTTTTGAGGCTTACACTTTTACATTGTATTCTATGTTTATTGCAGAATAACTTCCATACTAAAACATAAGCTGCCTAAGAGAAGAAATATCTGTGTGGGTTCTTCATTATGTTTCTGGCCTGGCCCATAATTGCAGCTCAAATATCAATAATAAATTGTATATTTAGTTTATGCATGCACTATTCATTCTACTCATTAGGGTGACTTTGCTGGTTATACATTCATAATCATCTTTAATAAGTAAAACATTTTCTCTGGCCAATTGAATCAGTGCCTATGGTGTCAATGAGTTTGTTTAAAACAAAACAATGTGTTTCTCACTGTTTAACCATTTGAGCTCAAAGATATGTCCCTACCACCCTATTGGAAGTTTTCTTTGTACATCATCACACCTATAATGTTAAATATTGCCTTAACATATCTAGCCCATCCTATCCTCTCACTCTGAACCATTTAATTGTGTCCTCAAAAACTGCTATTCCATAACTATCTAACATCTCCTTTCTGTATGTTCATTGCACAATAAAAATGTTATTGTTTGCAGTAAGTGGTGTGTTAAAGCTGACCCATACTGAGAGATGATTACTAAATTTTCATACTCTTTGCAAACTATGTATAGAACCAGTGTTAAACATAAATTATTAGGTATATTCTGCAAATATGGAAGAGTTGTTACCACAATAAAATAATTGGGGTGGGGGAGCACATGGTGATCTCAATTGATGCAGAAAAGGCCTTTGAAAGTATTCAAAACCTTTTCATCATAAAACAATCAACAAAATGTGAATAGAAAATAAACTACATCAACATCATAAAAGCTACATATGAAAAACCCACAATGGGGCTAAGATGGCAGACTAGAAGAAGCCTGCATGCACTACTCTCATAGAAAGGAACAAAAGTGGCAAGTAGATACTCAACTTCAGATTGATCACCTAGAAGAGAGCACTGGGAATCAACAGAGGTGATGAGAGGTATCCAAAGTGGAAGAGAGGGAAGTGGGGCAACCCTCTCAGCAGGAATGGAGGTACCCTGGGTAGGTGCCCACACCTTGTGCTCCTTGTGGGCTGGTGCTGTTCAGCCCCACTGCTGTTAGAGGAACCAGGGTGGAGCGCACCCAGGGGATCCAGCTATGGCCATCTGGGTAGCTCCTCATCTGATGGATCTGGGTGGGGCAAATGCTCAGGCCATCATGTGCCAACCACCCCCATGTGTCCTCACATACCTGCCCTGCCTCACCCACCAGTGACAACCACAGAGGAACAGGGAGATGCAGGAGATTAGCAGTGTTAATTGCTCATAGCGAATTCACCCCTTAAGTTCCTGGTCAGTCTTCCAGAGTAGAACTCAAGCATGCCATCCAGGACCTCTCCCTCTCTTCACTGAGCAACAGAGTTCTAGGAGAACAAACGTACCACAAAGCTATCTGTTTTGAGCTGAGAGAAGAGGTTCCATATGGGAAGAAGCAGTTTAAGAACTCAGATAATTTGCAAAACAGGCTACTTTGACACCTCCAAAGAATTACACTAGTTCTCTAGCAATGGACTCCGACTGAAAGGAAATTGTTGAAATATCACATATGTAATTCAAAGAATGTATTGAAAGTAAGATCAATGGGATTGATATAAATAAGAAAGTTTAAAACCAACACAAAGAAACCACAAAAATAATTCAGGACATGAATGAAAATTTCACTATGGAGATAGATAATATTAAAAAAACCCAGTATTTATGAAAATGAAAGAGTCATTTAAAGAATGTCAAAATCCAGTGGAAAGTTTTAATAGACTAGACCAAGCAGAAGAAAGAATTTCAGAGTTAGAAAACAATTCTTTTGAATTAACCCAGTTAAAAATGAAGAAAACAAGAATTAAGAAGAATGAACAATTTCTCTGAGAAATATGAGATTATGTAAAAATGAATAAATATAAGTAGCATATATATCCCTAAGAAAAAGAAAAATTATTAATAAAAAGCATGGAAAATCTATTTCAGGGAATATTGGAAGAAATTTTCCCAGGTTTTGCTAGATATTTAGGCATCCAGATACAAGCTTTTTTAATTGGGAGATTTTTAAATAACTATTTCCATATTGCTACTCATTATTGGTTTATTCAGGATTTCTATTTTTACCAATTCAAACTTGGGATAATGTGTGCTTCCAAAAATTTATCTATTTCCTCTAGATTTTCTAGTTTGTGTGCACAGAGGTTTTCATAATATTCATGGGTGATAGTTTGTATTTCTGTGGTATCAATTGTAATATCTCCTTTTTCTTTTGTTATTGCATCTATTTGAATCATTTTTCTTCTGTTTCTGGTTAATCTAACTAGTGGTCCATGGATTTTGTTTGCCTTTTGAAAGAACCAACTTTGTTTCATTGATCCGTTATATTATTATTAGTAGTAGTATTTTGGTTTACATTTTGTTTAGTTATGCTTTGCTCTTTGTTATTTCTTTTCTTTTCTTTTAGCTTTGAGTTTGGTTTGTTCTTCTTTATCTAGTTCCTTGAGGTATGTCACTAGGTTATTAATTAGTGATATTTCTGCCTTTTTGATGTAGGTATTTAATACTATGAGTTTTTCTCTTACCACTGCTTTTGCTGAATTCCAGAGATTTTACAAGCTTGTGTTGTCTTTGTGGTTCAATATAATTTTTTTTTATTTCTATCTTGATTTCATCATTGACCCAAAAATCATTCAGCAGCAAATTGTTTAATTTCTATGTATTTGTGTAGTTATGACAGTTCCTGTAGGAATTGATTTCTAGTTTTATTCCACTGTGGTCTAAGAAGATACAGGGTATGATTTTGATTTTTGTGTAATTTTTGTAAGCATTTGAATTAAGTGTTATATTGATTATGACTATTTATGCTTCTCTATATAAATTCTAATTCTCCAATGTTTCTCAATTAAGTACTATTCTTTAAGAATTTTTGGTGCTTCTACACTTATATAATCTACCACCTTCCTTTTTCCTAATGAGAGAAGTAATAACCTTTCTGTATAAATTGTTTCTCCAATAACATCAATATATCCAATTTATTCCTAGAAAAAAGATCTCAGCAAATCTCCCATGACACAATTGCATTGTTCAAAGACTTTTAACAACTTTTCATCAGGTAAAGCTCTTGTGATCTAACTCTCTGGCATGAAAAGTGTTATACATTTTAGAACCAATTTTCTTTCCCAGATTTAAACTCCCTTATTTGTTTCCACATAATTATGCACCAAAAATGCCTTAATTATACTATATTCCCTAAACTATCCAGTCAAGTCCTTTGATTTCCCATCTATGTTCTCTTCGCCTTTGAGAAAATAACTCTGTTAGGGTATCTCGGGCTTCTTTGTCTGAAGGCTACACATTATTGAAGGATAATTTGGAACATCATTACCTCCATAAAGGTTTTTCTGATCTTCCTAAACAAGATCAAACTTTTATTTTTAATACATCGTGTTATTATACTTCATTTAGGTTCTTACCTTATCTACTCTTCCATTATCTTCTGTTTGTTAGTAAAATTCATGTGGATGTACAATGTTTCACTAATTTTTGTTTTAGTCACATTGCCTTGTACAAGTAATTGGGGAACAATAGCATTGAACAAATGCTAATTGAATTTATTAAAATGTTTGTTTAGTTTTTCTGAATTAGACATAAAAATTGAATTACTGGCAATACCTCAGCAGCTAAGGCTTAAAGTCCTAAATTCTTAGCAAATTTTAGAAGGCTTTGACAGAAAAATATTTAGTAATTTACAGTAAAATTCATTGTTTACTGACTAGGACTGTAGGAAGTGAAGTATAAAGTTTAACTGAAATGAATGTATAGTCAGAGTACATGTTTGACGTTTTTTTGTAAATCAGAGCTCAGTTGAGTATTTAATATAAATGTTTATTTCTTTTCCATTTTCTCTTTTAAATAGATTAATACCAGTGGTATACCCACATGGTTAATTGGGCAGATTGCAAAATATTGACTTAGCTGGTACCCTTGATCCTTAGGAAGCAATTCTTTACTTTAGGTATGAAGCATCAGCTTTACATAGTTTATGTATAAACAACTTAATACTCATCATCATCCAAAACACAATTAAAGCAATGAAGCAAACCTTTGTAAAGAAGACTCCAAGATTCTTTAAGTAAAAATGAGTTAAGGTATATAGAACAGGAATAAAATTGGTAAAATAGAGAGAAATTTTTCTAATATATTTAAAACAGATAATTTTGTTTAACCATTAAAAGCAACTGAATATAGAATACTGAAAGATATTCTGGTATAAGTAAAAGAATCAGTTTTATTTGTTTAATTTTTTGAAAGCTCTCAAAATTCTTTGATATGTAAGGTTTTTTTCTGAGATAGGGTTAGGAAATGTAGAAATAAAATGAGATATAGAGATTTTGAAACTATAATGGTAAAATCTGAAAGCTCACCTTTACTGACATTTTTCAATCAAGGTTATCATAAATAACAATGACAGCAACAACAATGTATAGTACTTAATATGTTAGACAATACTCTAAATACTTTGCATATATAACACTTTGTATTTTGCATATAGGAAAACTAATACCCAGTTATTATCCTACTAAATATTTTGGAGATAACTAAGCAAGACTTTAAGTACATTATTATTTTAACAACTATAATGTTTAAGTGGTATAATCTGGGAAGGATTACAAAAAGGAAACTAGGAGTTCAAGAATCTTATTGGTGAGTATTGCTTATGAAAGTTAAAAAAAAAAGGAGAAAGTAAGATTGGGCAGGACACAATCCAAAAATTATGCAAATCAGATATCTGTGAAAGGAATGAGAGAAGGTAGTAGGATTGAGCAAGGAAAGCCTTAAACCTTGATATAGATGTGTCAAAGTCTGGCTAACTCAGTGGGAAGATCCATAGCTAAGATCACCATTTAGAGGAGTTCCAATTTGTGCATAAATGACGAGGCTAGAGCATCCACACCATACCCCTGAATTGCCTGGAGGATACTACACCTGGCAAAAGTTAAGCATTAGCTTAAAAGATGAATTGAGTCTGAATGAAAACTTTATCAGCTGGAGGTCATTAGTGAACTACATTTCTTGCACTTGGATAGTGAGTACTTTCTGGGAGTACACTGAGTTTTCTAAAACTTTTATCATAAAAGTAAGGATAGTAACTTGAAAATAATAAAGGCTTAAAATGGAGCTATTCAACCAAAAATATGCAGGTTTTTTCTTCAACAACATTAAAACTGCTAGATGTTGTTTCTCTTTAATTTTTTCAATTATATTTAGTTTACTAAAACACAATACAGACTTTGTTTCTAATTTCAACATGTAATAGGCTTTGGAGTTCTTATTCACATTGTTTTGAAAAGGAAAAAAAATAAGGAAAATTGAAAATCAGCAACTGTTCTCAGACATATCTCAAAATAGAGGTTTTTAGAAAAACACTACCCTAAAATCGGAGAGACAGGTACATCCAAAGAATTGTAGCAATCTAGATGTGCTTACCTGGAAGAAAAGCTACCAGAGCCATAAAGTAGGAGAAACTTCTAAATGGTAATTTTGGGGGATTTCTAGAGGCTAACATGAGAGTCAAAAACTCCTGGGGGGCAACAGCTTTACATGAGGCCCATGCTACTTCTCCATGGAGTTTTCCTTCTAGGAATATCACCAGATTCTCATGGTGAGGATCAAACAAAGAGACTTTCCTTGTCCTGGCAGAAGGAAGAGAAGAGTAATATTCATTGTGAAACTTGCCCAGAGTCTTTTCTTCAACAAAAGGAACTGCTGTACAAGGAAATGGTGTTTGCTGGAGTACAATTCTGAAATGTCCTCCAAACTGAGGGAACAAAATTGATCCCTATCCTGTCTTCCTGTTAAAACTAAGGGAAAAAATATTCCACAAGGGGCAAGTCTTCAATGAAAAGGATTAGGAATGCTGCAATCATGAAAAATAATAGGGAGGAGGGGGGAAATACATTATAGGAGAAACTTTTATGAAGGATACAGCTCCAAAACCCAGACATTCTATAAGACTGAAATTTGGTTATAAAGTTATGGAATGCTCCAATTCCCTTATATCTTACTATCATATTAACAGGACTTCTGTGTAATAATAGTGTCTTACCACAGAAAGTCATATAGTCTTAGGAGAATTACTTAGGAAACACAAAATAAAGAGGTAGAAAAAACAATCACTAGAGGAAAGAAAAAAGAGCAGATAAAATGTTTGAAATTACAATGCTTGATAAATTAACAATGGTTTAATGAAAGACACCAAACTACATATCCCAGGAGTTCAAAGAACACCAAACAGGATTAAAACAAACAAACAAACAAATACAAAACACTGAAGCATATTTTATTTATGCTACATAAAACAAAGATCAAACAAATATCCCGTGGGGGGTGGGAAAAAAAAGCTCAAAAAAAAAAAAAAAAAAAAAAAAAAAAAAAAAAGAAAAGAAAAGAAAAGAAAAACCTTAGCTATAGTGAAACAAGGATCAGGATTACAGTGGACTTCTCATCAGAAACCTTGAAAGTAAAAAGAAAGTTTAAATATGTAAAATGTTGGAAAAAATGACCAAACTAGAATTGTATATCTAACAAAATGATCATTTGAAAGTAACAGAGAAAGAAAAGATTTAACAAACTATCCAGAACTCAAGGAGTTCATTGCCAGGAGACCTACCTTGAAGGAAATATTAAAAGAAGCATTTTAGGAAGAAGGTAAAGGATATAGGTCAATAAGGTGGATCTAAATAGGGAAGAAAGAGCATCAGAAAGGAATAGATGAAAATAAAATATTTAAAACATTTTTACTTTTAATTGATATAAATTAATAACACTATTAAATAAATATAGTTTATGTATTGAGTGAAATGAATGACAACAATGGCACAAAGGTAAGAAGAAGGAATTACTATAAGGTTATGTCATGTTATAAAGGAATACCCTGTTATACTTGCAGTACATGTTAAGCAGTATAATGTTATTTAAAAGTAGATTTGACTACTTCGAAAATATATAGTCAATACTAAATACTGATTAAAAAGCACATTTAAAAAGAAGTATATGCACTAAGGGAATGTATATACTAAATATATACACTATTAAGTGTATTAATATACTTAATAGTGTATATATTAAGTATGTTCACATAAATGTTTTAAAACATTTATAAAGAATTATAAACACTGGGTACATATGCACAAACTGGCAACATATAAAATATTCTATCAAAATTCAAAGAGGGAGAAAAAACAACGTGAAAAAACAAATGGAATAAATATAAAAGTTACACACTTAATACATTAATTTAACTAGGTCAATAGTGACTTTAAAAATAAATGACATAAGCACACATATTAAAAGACAAAATTTTCAGAGTGTGTAAAATATTTGCACACACATTCAGCACTATTCACAATAGCCAAGTTATGGAACCTAAGTGTCCATTAGTGAATGAGTGGGTACACAATGGAACACTGAACAGCCTTAAAAAGGAATTTCTGTTATTTGTGACCACATTCATGAACCTGGAAGATATTTTGCTAAGTAAAATAAGCCAGGCACAAGAAGACAAATTCTGCATGATCTCATTTATATATGGAATCTAAAAAAAACTAAATGATAGAAGCAGAGAGTAGAACAGTGGTTACCAGAGGGTGGAGTCAGAGAGAATGGGAGAAAAGGGAGATGCTGATCAGGAATACAAAGTTTCAGTTGGAAAGGAGGAATAAATTTTAATGATTTATTGCCCAGCATGGTGACCATAGTTAATAATAATACATTGTATATTTCAAGATTGCTAAATTAGTAGATTTTAAATATTGTCACTACAAAAAATAAGTAGCTGAAGTGATAGATATATTAATTTATTTTTTCTACAATGTACACATACATCAAAACATCATATTGTGACCCATAAATATATACAATAAAAAAGAAAAAATGACAAAATATGATTATGTGTTGATTAAAGAAAAACACTTTACATATAAAGATTCAGATAGGTCAAAATAAAATGATGGAGAAAGATTTACCAAGCAAACTCTATCAAAAAAATAAAAGCCTGAATAGCTAAATTAATTTCCAACAAAGCAGACTTCAAAGAAAATTATCAGGAATGAATGGGAGCTTTACATGATGTTAAAGTAGTGGATTCTCAAAAAGGCATAGTGATCCTTACTGTGTATGCACCTAATACATAAATGTCAAATATGTGAGACAAAAACTGATATAATTGCAAAAAGACAAATCTATATGTGAAGAGTTAAATATCCTTTCCTGGCTAGCTGAGAGGTCAACCAATCTGAAAATCAATAAGGATATACTTGACCTCAATAATGATATCAATCAAATTAATCTAATTGACATTTATAAAATATCCCAATAATAAAGAGCAGATTATATACATTCTTCTCAAAGTCACATGGAGCATATACCAAAATACACTACACTCTGAGCCATAAAGTGCACTTTAATAAATTTAAATGGATAGAAATCACACAAAATATGTTATCAGACCATGATAGAATTCAAATGAAAATCAATAGAAAAATAGTAGGAAAATTCTCAAATACCAGAAAATTAAACAAGATACTTATATATAAATCTTAAGAAAGTAAGAGTCTCAAGAAAAGTTTTTAAAATTATAAGAAAATATGAAAATCAATATATAACTTAAAAAATTTCAGATGTGCTTAAGTAAACATTTATAAAATTAATTACATATATTAGAGAAGAAGAACACTATGAAATCAATAACCTAAGCTTTCATCTTCAAAAAGAGAAAGAAATGCAATTTTAGCATAAAGCCAGCACAAAAAGTAATAATTAAAGTAGTAATCAATATAATTGAAAACAGCAAAGCGGCAGAGAAAATCAATAATACCAAAACCTGGTTCACTGAAAGGTTCTATAAAGTTGATAAATCTCTAGCCAGGCTAACCAGGGAAAACAGGTGGGAGGTGGGACATAAGTGATCAATAACAGAAATAAAAGTAGGATCATCACTATTGATACTGCTGTTTTTATGGACATAAAAAGATAGTAAAGAAATTCTATGAAAATTTCAGTCCCCACATATTTGGTAACACAGACGAAATGGATTAAATCCTTAAAGATTCAAACTACTAAAACTTACACAAGGAAAAATAACCTGAATTGTACTATACCAATTTAGGAAATTAAATGAATAATTAAAAGCCTTCCAAAAAGTAAGTATCAGGCCTAGATCATTTCACTGTTGAAATCATTACAGAATCATTAGGAATTCTTCACAATCCTTCCCATAAAATAGAATTAGAGGGTAAATTTCCTAACCTATTCTATAGACCAATATTATGCCACTACTATACACAGATAAAAATATTAAAAGAAAGGAAATCCTCATATGAATATTTCTTATGAACCCAGATGAAAAAATCTTCAAAAAATATTAAGAAGTTGATTCTAGCTATAGAATGAATTATACAACAACCAAATGGAATATATACCAAATGCATAAGACAGATTCAACACTCTAAAATCACTCAATATAATCTACCATAACAAACTGTTAAGTAAAAATTAAATTATCATATCAATTGACATAGAAAATACATTACATAATCCAATAGTAATTCCTCATATGCATTTTCAGCAAATTAGGAATAGTGAGTAACACTCTCAACTTGATGAAGAATATCCATTAAAAAAAAATCCTGACAAAACACATAATTGTGAGAGGATACATTACCCCTAAGAATGGCAACAGGACCAGGTTATTTTCCCTTCCTACTCCTATTCTACATCATGCTACTGGAATGAGGTAAGTAAAAAATAAATTATTAAAATGGTTTATATTTTAAAAGAAGAAATAAAGTTATCTTTATTCTCAGATCCCATGACTATTTATGTAGAAACCCCAAAGAATCTACAAAACACTACCAGAACTAATATGTAAGCATAACAAGATTACTAAAAATGTATCAATGTCGGTACATTAATTCTGACAAATGTACCATACAAATATAAGATGATAATAATAGGAAAATGCAAGTTCACAGTCTATGGGAACTCTCTATACACAATATTTTTACAAATATAAAACTATAGCTATACCTCAGTGACATTGCAGTTTTGGTTACAGGCCACTAAAATAAAGAAAATATTGCAATAAAGTGAGAACATAATATTTTTGGTTGTCCCATGTGTATAAAAATTTATATTTGTAATATACTATAGACTATTGAATGTGTAATATTATGTCTAAAAAATAATGTACATGCCATTTACATTATTTCACACATTAAGAGAGATGAAGGCATCAATTCAGAAGAATACTTCAGCCACTGCAAATAACAAAGATCTAAAATAGCTGACATTTGCCAAGAACTTTTCATATGCCAGGCACCAAATAATGTGCATACATTGGCATTTGTAATTTCAAAACCAAACTGAATATAGAGAGCAGGCGAAAGAAGGACCATAAAAAAGAAATGGAAAAATTACACAAAAATTAGCAATATGCCATGGAAGCAAATAAAATAGAAACAAGAGTAAATGTGTTTTTTAAAATTTCATATAGCATATGCAGTCTATTGGCAGTAAGACAGAATAATTGCTCTAGATATTGTAAAGTCATTAATGTAATACTTCCACTTACTGTGCTTTAGAAATGTTAGATTATGTAATAAATTTTCTACCTCCATATTGTGTTTTCTACCAGTTATCAAGTTTTATTTGATATTTATGTCTTACAAGTGTCTCATAAACCACATGATCCAGTAATCCCACTGCTGGGTATATATCTAAAAGAAAGGAAAACAGTATATGGAAGAGAGATCTTCATTCCCATGTTTGTTGCAGCACTATTCACCATAGTCAAGGTATGGAATCAACCTAAGTGCCCATAAACAGATGTGACAATAATTTATTGTATATTTCACAGAGAAATGATAAATGTTTAAGGAGAGGGATATCCCAATCACCCATATTTGATCATTACACATTGTAAGCTTGTATCAAAATAACACATTTTATTAATCCACTTATGTATTGATGGGCACTTGGATTATTTCCACATCTTTGCAACTGTGAATTGTACCACTATAAACATTCAAGTGCAGATGTCTTTATTAAAGAATATTTTTTTTCCTTTGAGTAAATACCCAGCAGTGGTATTGCTGGATCAAATGGTAGTTCTACTTTTAGATCTTTGAGGTATCTCCATACTACTTTCCATAGAAGTTGTACTAGTTTGCAGTACCACTAGCAGTGTATGAGTGTTCCTATCTCTCCACATCCACGCCAACATTTGTTGTTTTGGGACTTTTTGATAAAAGCCAATCTCATTGGAGTTAAGTAATATCTCATTGTGGTTTTGATTTGCATTTCCCTGATGATTAGAGTATACCATGGAGTACTACTCAGCCATAAAAAGAATGGTGAACTAATACCTCTTGTATTATCCTGCATAAAGCTGGATTCATCACCGTGAAGTATCACAAGAATGGAAAAACAAGCACCACGTGTACTATCATTAAATTGGTACTAATTGATCAACACTAATGTGTACATACGGAAATAACATTCTTCAGGTATTGGGCAGGTGGAAGGGGGAGGGGATGGGAAATTTTACACTTAATGGTGTGGTGTGCTTTGTACTGTTTGGGGGATGGGCACAATGGTAGCTCTGACTCAGGTGATGCTAAGGCAATATATGTTACAAAAGTGTTTGTACCCCCATAATATTCTGAAATAAAAAAAATATTTCACCAATGTTTCTACAACAAAGCTAGCAAAAAAATGGCCACTTCAGCACTCCTTATAATAAAATTTGCAAGACAACACAAAGGCCTATCTGTGTAATAAAAATTTTAATTAACTCCATTTCTTTAAAAAATAGCAAAATGATATTAAATAAAATAACTATTCACCAGAAAAAACATGTACCCATAAATATGTACAACAATTATGTATCCATAAAAAATAAAGATAAATACTTAAAAAAGCATAGCCTTCTTATTCCTTCATATTTCCACTTTTTAAATTCAGCTTATCAGCCTCTCTCACTTTCTAGAGCTTACTGTGTGGTTTCCTGACCTCTATAATCTAACTCACACTGCTCAACATTGATCCAGGAATTAAATTTTTAAAGTGAATTTCAGTCAGTACTAAGTTAAAGTGATAGAAAAAAAGCTACCAATTCTCATTTGAACCACTCAGAATTTTGTGTTTAACCATGAACGTCAGGAACAATGTATAAGTTAGCTCTTATTTTAAAATATCTTATTTTGAAATAATTTTCAATTTAGTTGCAAACATGGTACAGAAAATTATTGCAACTTTTCAACTAGCTTTGCAATGTTAGCATTGTAAATAACTTAGGTACATTTTTCAAAACTAAGAAATAACATTGGTATAATACTGGTAATTAAACTCTAGACTTTATGAAGATTTTACCAATTTTCCCACTAAAATGTTCTTTATTTCATCATCCAATCCAAGAAACGAAATTGTATTTAGTCAACTGTTCTTTGTTGTCATCTTCAATCTGTGACAGTTGTTTAGTTATGATCTTGTCTTGTCCTTTTAAGGAACACTGGTCAGGAAGTTTTTGCAATGTCCCTAAACCCAGGTCTACCTTGTTTTAGTACGATAACTTAGGTTATGGGTTTTGTATCCCAGAAGTGAAATGCCATTTTCATCCTATCACACCAGGGAATAAATTATACCAACATGACTTATTACTGGTAATGTGGACATACATCTCATAGCTAAGGCAGAGCCTTCCAACTTTCTATATTGTAAAGTTACTTTTCTTCACTTTTCCTACTCTATTCCACAGAACTGATTCCTTAAATTCATCAAATCCACAGTTAAGGGGAGGGGATTAAGAGTCACATCCTGAAAAAAAAAGTATCAAATAATTTGTGGAAATATGTTTTTATGTAGTAAATGTTCATGTCCCCACTCCTCCAATTTATATTTTGAAGCCTTAACACTCAATTGTGATGACACTTGGAAACAGGGTCTTTGGGAAGTTAAGTTGAGTTATATGAGGTTATGAGAATGGGGGCCTCATAAGGAGATTAGTATCATTATAAGAAGAGACACCAAAGAGTGCTTGCTCTGTGCCACCTCCCACCTTTTGTGTGCATGCAGCAAGCAAAGGCCAAGAGAGTACACATGTACATGGCAGCCATCTGCAAATCAGGAAGTGAGTCCTTCAGCAGGAACCAAATTGGCCAACACCTTTATCTTGGCCTGTAAAACCCCCTAGAACGCTGAAAAATGCATTTCTGTTGTTTAGCCAGTCTCTTGTATTTTGCTATGGCAGCTAGAGTGGACCAGTACATATGTTAAAGCTACCACATAATTTTTAAATATTTGGAGAGAAATAAATATAGGCTACATAATTATTCTGTTTCTCCTTAAAGTTTCATTCATTAATTTTAGCATGCATTAGTGAATTTTACCTGCTGCAAATTTTACTGTGGTGTCTAATAGTAACTTCTTATTCCTCTCATTTCTTTTACATTTGTAATTTTTCTGCAAAGAATATTTGTCTTTTCTAGTATCTCTGTGTCTATGTATGTATTTGCCTGTGTATACGTTTGTATCATTATGAACTCAAGTCCACTTTTTTTTTTAACTATTTGGTTCTTATCCATTACTGACATTTTATTATGTTTTGCAGATTATTCTAGGTTTAGCCACTGGGAGCTTTTATCACTTGATTCCTGTGTTCTTTGACGTACATCAGAGTAGTATTTTTCCTTTTGGATTTTTTTTTTGTTTTTGTTTTGTTATATTTTTTTTTTTTTTTGGTGTTCTTAGTTACTTTCTGCAACTAAAAGATACTCCAGTCTTAGTTTCATCTTCCTTTCTCTTATGAACTCTAAATCAGCTATTTCCTCAAGGACACTAGTTTCTTTCATCGGAGCCCAAGATTAAAGTAGTATGTGTGTTCATTGCTAATATTTCACCACTTCTAAGCCCTCCCAATGGGCATTGTATTATACTTTGACACAAATTTATGTAAATGCATTTATCTATGTGTTTATGATTAAATTAATGTGATTTCATAAATCTGTAACTTGAATACAGAACAACATGGTTCATTCTAGCTCTCTTTTCTTGTTTATCTGGGGCTTCTTTTTTAACAATAACAAAAAACCTGGCTTTGACTATCATTTATTTACTTTTTTGTTTAAACCCTAATATGCATGTAAAATATTTTCAGAATTGCTAACTTATACCTATGTGAAAAAATAATTAGATTAGAGGGTTTATGGACAATTATTTTTGTCATTAACCATACAGATTGCAGTCAAAACACTTTTTTTCCTTTAAAATACTTACGTCAGCTTTTTATTTCCCATTCTCAGCTGTGAGATTATGTGATACATTTGTCATAGTTTAGATTAATTTGTCACAGTCTGCATTCCATCATAAAATCCTCCAAAATCCTAATTTATTTTCTTTTACATAAAGTTCACTGGTACTTTATTAATGGTTTTGAAAAATACACAGAGATCCATCATCCTGTATAATACAGACATTTCCTAAACATACTCCTTCTTGGCCCTTTTGTATCAATCACTTTTCTTCTACAAACCATTGGTCATGGTTGATCTACTTTTTATGTGTATCATTTTTTCTTTTCAAAAATATCAAAATTTCCAGAATGTACATTTTGGATCTGTTTTTTTTTTTCACTTAAAAAGAAGTATTTAGGATTCATACTTTTTGATCTAACCAGTAGTTTGGCACTTTTTATTGTTAAATAGTATCCATTGTTTGGATATAAACCAATGCATTCTGAAAAATGTCTTGTTTCTATTATTTGGTAACTATTAAGAAGACTGCTATAAACTTCCACGTGAAGTCTTTGAACATTCCATCAATTTACTTGGGTAAATGTCTAGAAGCAAGGCTGCTGGATTAAGTGGTAATGTTTATCTGTAAAAGAGACTCTCAAACAGTTTTCCAAAGTATTTCTACCATTTTAATTATCACTAATTAATCTGAGTTCCAATTTCTCACTAGTATTTGACATTTTCAATTTTCTTTATTTTTCTTTCTTACTTTTTAGACATTTTAATTGGTCTATAATGGCATTTATATGTGGTTTTAATTTGCATGTCTCTAATGACTAATGATGTTGAGCATCTTCATATGCTTATTTAACAACAGTATGCTTGTATTGGTGAAGTATTTGCTCATGTTTTAAACCCTTTGCCTATTTAAAAATAAACCGTTTTCTTATGTGTTCTATATAGATTTTCAATACAAGTCTTTTATCAGATTTGTGATTTATACATATTTTCTGTTACCTGTGACTTACTTTTCCCTCCATTTTCCTAACAATGTCTTTCACAAAAGAAAAGCTGTATATTTTGAAAACCTTTTGTCCTTTTACTGAAATTTTTGGAGGTGCCTTATCTGACTTACCACCAAATTTATGGTCATGCAGATTTTACTTCTCATATTTTCTTCTGAAAATTGTATATACTTTCATTTTTCAATCAGGTAAATTTATTTTGAATAAATTTTTATATAAGTTGAAAAGTATATGTCCAGATTCTTCTTTCCCCCCACCTTGCATTTGCACATTCAATATTTGCAACAGCATTTTCACAAGAGATTAGACGATCTCTATTTAATAGGTGTTACACCTTTGCCAAACAAATTAGTAGAAATTATGTGCAATAAATTTATGGGATCTATATTTCATTCAACTGTTCCATGTGTACATTATTTTGCAATTATCATGCTGTCTTGATTACTGTAGCACTGTGGTAAATTTTGAAATTAGGTAATGTGAATCCTCTAAGCTTATTATTTCCTTAAAGACATTTTTGCTTATACTCATCTCTTTGTTTTTTCATATAAATTTAGAATAAGTTCATATCTACAAAACAATAGCTGGAATTTTGAATAGAATATAGTAGAAGCTATAGACAAATTAGGAAAAATAGACATCTGAACAATATATATTAGATACAGAAACCAACTGTAAGTTAGCTCTCACTGAAAAAGAAAAGAAAACAAAACAAAAACACACTCATACAAAACAAAAACACTGAAACCAAAAATATCAAAAGAAAGAAAATCATATTTTATCATAAGCATAAAGACCCTGAAGGCAGGAATGTGAGCTTTGCTTCTAATACACTATGTACAGGAAATCAAAACTGTTCACATCTAACTGAAACAAGTATTGTTTTAGCTGTAAGGTTATAGACCACAGTCATTATGACCTCCCTTTTTCTCTTGATGGTAATGATCTAAGCTGGAAAATAATTCATTCAGTCATAATAAAAATGCTCATATACTCCTCATTTATTTTTGAACCTTTTTTTATTCTTGATATTATTTTAGTATAAATAATCCCTTATATGTTAATTTCATGCTAAATTTTTCCTACATTTACACAAATATAAATATATACCATATGCTTATATAATTCATATAATAATCCTTTTGAAAACTATCATAATGCTTGCACATATTCCCTCATGTTGTAGGATATTCCAGGATATTTCAAGATATAGGTAATAATGTAATTATTTTAAACCATTTTCTTTAAGAATAACAGAATTTCAATTTAAATAAATTATCTTTACTCTTGTTGCTTTCCTTTCGTGTATAATCCCAAATCACAAGGATAGAGGGCTGATGATTCGTGTTTTAAAGGACCTGAAACGTTTACAGTTGTGAGACTCTCTCTATGTTACCCTGGCTGCTCTCAAACTCTGGGTCTCAAGCAATCCTTCCTCCTCGACCTACCAAAGTGCTGGGATGTACTCAACAGCAAATTGGTATTAACGGATCAACATCTAAGTGGACATATAGGAATAACATTTGTCGGGTGTCGGGCGTGTGGGAGGGGGGGAGGGGGGGTATATAGAAACATAATGAGTGAGATGTGCAACGTTTGGGGAATGGTCATGCCTGAGGCTCTGCCTCGAGGGGGGAGGGGGGCATGGGCAATATACGTAACCGTAATATTTGTACCCCCATAATATGCTGAAATAAAAACAAAAAAAAACAAAGTGCTGGGATTATAGGCATGAGCCATCATACCCAATCTATAATGTTATTCTGTATTGCCTCATGCAGCTTAACACTTAATAATTGCAGTATACTAAATTAATTAGATATTAACTGTTTGGTCTCTTTAATTTTTCTTCCAGTTTTGAGCAAATCAATAAATTATTTGTGTTCTCTTACTTCACTCATATGTTCCTCATCTTCTGAATAATGTGAGGTGTGAATTATGGAAAAGAAAACACAAAGATCTTTACAGAAAATGGGTCTTAGGTTTTGTTCTCTAGAAACCTAAGCTCCTTAAGAATTTATGCAAATGATGAGTGGAGACAGGTGACTGTCTCTGAAGAGAGAAAAGTTGAAATAAGAGAAAGAGTGTTAGTTTATTCAAGGTCCAGGGAAGGGTGGTTTTCCAAAGATAGTAGTCCCGTATGCCACTACTTGGCAGAGACCTAGGGAGGTCCAGGTAGATGTTTTCATGGTTTAGCTTAAAATATTCTAGAAAAAAAGTAGATTGCACATTTCCAGAACCATATCATTGCATCAAGGTATTGCTGAGCATGGATAAGGAGCACAAATAAACTGGCCATAATGGAATAAAGATACAGCGCAATTGACCTGACTTTTTATCACCACAGTTGAATCACACTGTTGTGAAACCCTAATGAAAGGGAACATAGCACAAATAATACAGTAGATTCAATTTCCTGTCTTCATTATAAGATAGGACCTTAAAGTCAGATTTAATATGATTTCAAGAAAATAAAGTAATGTGACTTTATGCTCTCACATATAAATTTTTGCGTAGGATTCCCACGAAAAATATAAAGACTTGTTCTAAGTGCTGTTTACTCCTCCCTTATGAATTAACTTCCATTGGTTAAGGTTTATATCTGCTTAAATCAATAGTACATACCCAGGATCTAATACACCTACCTGGTACAAAGTACAGAGTATGTAGTATGTACTTTATTAATCATTTCATAAAATATGATCCATTTTTATGAGAGAGAAAAGAGAAGCTCAATGAGATAAAATAACTTAGCCAAAATTAAACAAATATTTAATGCCTGAGTCTATATTTGATTACAAATCCTGAGCTCTTAGCTGCTGTGCTGAAATTTCCTTTGTGTAAGGAGGAAAATAACTGAAAACTATTAGCTCTGATGTTTATAGCATTTATAAAAACAATACACAGATAAATATACAAAAAACTGTTTAATGTAAGTATTCTGGAAAGACAGAGGAATTTAGAATATCATAAAACATATTTGGGAAGGTTAATCAGAGATCAGTTTTTGCTGTTATTTTGTTTGTTTTTTTCTGAGAAATGTTCTCTCCTCGAACTCTTAAGAAAATACTGGAAAACACAGGTAGCATAAATCACATTTCAATAAAACAAATTTTACCATGTGTAAATACAAAACCTTCTAGTATTCACGGTGACATTATTTCCTGATAAATCCTTTATTAGATACTAATTTCACAATTGATAAATCAATACAAATTTACATAATTTTTTTCATAATTGTAAACATAATCATTTATAATGATGAGCTAGAGTGTCATTTTATTCTGAGGACTCTTTAGCACCTATTGGAACATAGGTTATATTATAGTAAAAATAATTTCCCCATGGTAAAAGGAATTTTTCTTATCTGTGTAAATGAGAATTAAAATAAAGCTGTAGGGAAAAAAAAACATTCAGCTAGTATGAAGCAGCTTAATAATGATTGATCATCCCAATAGGCAACATTATGATTAAAAGGATTTAAAAGTGATGAATATCTAATATATGAGAAAATAGAATATGCAGTCAATTGTCTTAGAACCAGAGATTTTATGTATTAATAGTTTCCCAAGGCAGGAACTAGCTCCTGGATCACTGGCCTATGTCAAAAAGGTAGGAGAGCTATTTGAACTGATAAATGTGAGGAAAGGCATAAGTAGCATTTTCTTGCAGATCATAACAGGTGTAACCAAAAATTCTGAGTTACACTCAGTTTGAGACACAGTTTTAAATGTCCCCCACAGAGTGTCCAAACTTCTGCAGTTAGTAGATAATTGGTGACAGAAATCCTGGGAGTAAAAGACGAATCAACAATCTCCGAGCCTCATGTGGACCCACAGCCCCATTTGAGCTTCACCTAATTATCTGCAAGTGCCCCTATTAAGGGGAATTATCTCTCCAATTAAGTGGGAAACCATGTCATCAGATCTGATTTAGTTCCATGGAAACGGCGCCAATTAAGTGCATACCCTGTTGAAAAGCACATTCAGTTAATGCGAGTTACTGTGTATAGTGATAAAATCTAAAAGTAGAAAAATATAATCAAAGTTACGGCAATTTGTGGTAATGCAAATAAAAAAAAACTTTGTGAACTAAGCATTGTATTATTTGTTTAAATAAAATACCTAATTTAAATAAATATTATTTTGTTTTAAATTAACTTTATTCAAGTTAGATATGTAAAGAATAACATAAGTAATGACTCTGAATTATAAATAACTTGGCCATGATAGGCCAATCTTGCAGGCAACAAAAGGAAAAGACAGTATACCATATATTGTCTTCCCATTGTATTATTTTTACAAACAAACATAGATTATAAGTCGGAATATTTAAAGTAATATTTACAAACTCATTCATTTGTCAGATCCCAAATTGCTACTTTCATCATTTATATACCATCACTTTCAAAAATATTTTTCCAGTTTAAGTAAACAAGAACGAATCAAAAAACTACTTTTGTATCCTGGAGATTTCAATTATTATAATAGGAAATTTAAATTGTCCTCAAAATCTAAGGGCTGTGTTGCCATTGTTCTTTAAAACGGAAGTATTTACTCAAATATACTAAAGCAGATTTATTTATGACATGGGTTAAGTATTATATAATTACTAAATTATTTAATTATTTGACCAATTTCCAAAATTCAAGTTTTAAAAGAACTCTTAACCTTAGATTGTGGTTTATTTAATCGCCATGTTGTCAGATACCAATTCTTATCAGATCAGTCTCTTTTCTGATTTTTTCCTAATGTTGAGAAACTTTAAAGTTTTGAATTTGACTTTTCTTGCTGTTTCTTCTTCTGATGTCCTCACAATATTATGTCTAAGAGTTATGATATCACATAAATAAATATTTATTAAATAATCTGACCATAATTGAGAGTGTTAAAAATTATACTATTTTAAGATAAAATTTGTTTTACTAAAACTAAACATTAATAAATTTAATCAACAGTGGAACACATATTTTCAGCATGTATAAGCAAAAAATGCCTCGTATCACACTGTGTAAAAATCTTTCACAAATCAAGAGACTTAACAAGGCATTTCCAAAAAGTGGATACCCAAATGGCTAATAAGCATATTAAAATGTAGGCACCCTTCTAGTAATCAGATAAATGCAAAATAAAACCATCATGAAATATAATGGCCAATCATAGACATTACATGTCAAAATATAAAGACAGTCATAACTAAATGTTGAAGATGCTTAATGAGAACTTCCATACACTTCTGATATAAGTCTAAATAGTTATAACTAATGTAGAAAACCTCATGGCATTACCTATAGGTAATTGAATTTTTGCATATCATATATGACATAGCAACTCCAAATTCAGAAATGTGTGTATATGAATTTCTACAAAAATTCTTATTAATTGTAATTGCCAAGACATGAAAAACTCCACATGTCCATCAGCAACTTGATAGATAAATAAATGCTTGTATATTCTTTTAATGGTATGAAATAAAACAACTAAAACTAATTTCATGCAACTAAATGATTAACTCTCACATACATAATGTTGAACAAAATAAGGTAATCACATACAAAATTCAAATGTTATAATTCAATTTATACAATTTCACAATGACCCATAAAACTATTGTGATAGTGGTCAAGAAGTTGGAATAAAGAGAAGGTGAGAAATGGGTATAAAAATACAGTTAGGAGTAATCAGATCCAGTGCAATAGGGCTGCAATAGTTAACAAGTTATTGTATATTTCAAGATAGCTAGAAAAGATTTAGAATGTTATCAACACAAACAAATATTAAATATTTGACGTGATAGACTAATTACCTAGATTTGATCATTACACATTGTATGCTTGTATCAAAATATCACATGTACCCCATAAATATGTACAACTATTGTGTATCTATAACAATTAAAAATAAATTTTTAAAAAGGTGCTTAATAAATAAAAAGAGGAAGAGGAATGAGTAAATAAGAAAGAAATCATGAAGTAGCCTTCTAGGCTCTTGGTAGTGTTCTGTTTTCTAATTTGGGTGGCAATTATATGAAACATATTTTGATAGATCATTGATCTAAACATTATAATTTTGTGCATTTTTAAGTATAGTGCACACAATTCAATCATTTACATAGACATAGGGACAAAAGGAGGTGGAGAGAAAATAGAGAAGGGAAGAAATAGCTTGGCATTTTCCATGAAGTGCGTTTCACTGCATACTGAATTAGGCAAGCCTATTTTCAGAAGACAGTCTAGAAAAGTATGTGGGCCATATCATGGTGAGCTTTGAAGAGCATGTTAAAAAAATTTTGGCTTTATCTAAAAAAAATCAGAAAGGCATCAAAGAGAAGTGAATTATACTTTGAGATAGCATTTAGCTATTGTGGGGGTATGGGTTATATGAGGCACAAGATTTAAGTTAAGAAGTATAATTAGGAGGCTCTTTGCAAGATGCAGTAGAGTCTATATTGAGTGTAGTGCAGTTAGACTGCTAAATCATGAACTATTGTCTAGGAAAAAAAAAAGAAAAAACAGGAAAGAGAGAGAAGACAAGTAGGACGAATGGCTACTGGAAAACAATGGGGTAAATTTCTAAAATTTGATTAAATATTCAGAATAATCTTAGATGAAGCATGTAAACAAAAATGACAGAAATATAGAATGTTTCAGTTACAAAGCGTAAGTTTGTGAAATATCTGAAATAGCAAAATTCTTGCTAATATTCAAGGTATAAACTAAACCTCTGTTGTTAGATGAGAGTAAAAGATAACAGTATAAACTCATATATATACACACACATATATGCACACATACATATACACAGACACACACACATATATATAATTAGACAGATAGATAGATATAGATACAATTACAGATATGTGTATACATATGGATTTGTAAACATACATATATTTCCTTGCTCTCTCCACTGAGACAGGCTAAAAGTAATGACACCTTAGGAACAATTAGCAAACTTTGTACTAGATCTTGGATTGTAAATAAAAGGATCAACAACTACTTGTATTAATGTTTAATTTTAGGGCTGAGGAAGGGAACATACATAATGACCCATAAAATAAGGAATATGAAAAAAATAAAAGATAAGAACCAATTTGAAAGAGCATCCCATAGCCAAAGCTGGAAAAATTTGAGCAACAAATTAAATAACCATTGCACTGGATTATAACAAAAAGAATAAAATAGATATCTTTAAGTTAATCTTGTTATAAACAAATAATTGAGTACATAAATGCAAGATAAGGAGAAATATTTCCTTTTTGAAGAATTCAAAATAATAAATGTAAACAATGAAAGAAAGAGAAACTCACTATCAGAACACCACAGTAATAATTCTTATAGCCAAGACCCAGTAACTTCATGGAATAGTGAGTGAAAATATAAGAGGAAAGAGAATATATACATAGCCTTAAAGTATATCACCAACAATAATTTTAATTAATATGGTTGTTTTAGTATATGCCTCCAAATTATTTGATAATTCTCCCTTCAGAAGGTGAAGATTAATTCTATTCCCTTGAACATGAGCTGAATTTAGTAACTTGCTTCCAATAAAATGAGTATGGCAATGGAAAGTAGTAACTTTTATGGCAGACATCACCATAATGAAGAGATCAAGGTTAAGGTCACCAGGATTAAGTCACGTTGATAGCATGTATTTCTTGATATGATGAAATGAGGTCGCCTATGGTACTCTTCCTCAGATCCACAGACACACTCTACATTAAATAAACCCAAATCAAGATGTAGTCTACAAAATACCTGAGCAGAAATTTTCAAAAGAGTCAAGGTCATAAAAACAATAAAAAGAGTTGAAAAAGTGTCACAGACTGGAAAGGACTAAGGTGCCATAGCAACAAAATGCAAAGTAGTGTCCTAGAATGGATCCTGCAATGGAAAAAAAACAAAAGAGAAGTGTGGGAGAATCCAAATACTGTCTGTGGTTTGATAAATGTGCTTTGATTACACAAGGTGTTAATAGTAAGGGAAGCTGGATGAAGGGTAGAAAAAACTCTGTACTATATTTTCACATTTTCTATAAATCAAAATTATTTCAAAGGAAGTAAAAGACCATATGTGCATGTGCTTGTCATTGAGGTGACTTACATCTAATTTATATTTTTGTGTACATAAATTAATAATTCAAGAATAAACACTCATAGAAATTGACAAAAATGACTTTGTAAAATAATATTTTACATATACTTTTTTGTTTAAATAAAATTATTTGCAATTTAAATAGACACAACCTTACTGATGTTATTTTAATTTTCAGACTAAAATATATCCAACAGAAAATCTTTACTATTCATAGTTATAGGATGATCCCTAATATTATCCTGGGGCATATGAATTTGCACAATGTTTTAAATATACACAGTAATACAGATTAATGTGAAAGGAAGACATTTCATATGCAATCTTATTTTAAAAGGCAGAATCTTCACCTTTGAGAAAATGGGGATGGAGAAGATATTGAAAGGTGATTCCTGAAATCCTTTCTATTGGTATATTATATAATACAATTTCTAAAACAAAGCATTTCTAAGAGTAAAAGAGGATACTATTAATTATTTTGTCAGAACATTATGCACCAAAGTAGACTTTCTCAGGCAGACTAAAATTTATATCCTTCACATTTTGCATGCCAGAACATAACTTTTAATTGCTTGCTTTCTTTAGCATGATCTAGAAGATATTGTAACCCAAGATAAACTTTTGAATTATTACATATATCCCATTTCATTTTTGTATAAATCTAGTTCACAGAACATTAGGCTCAACATATACAACATTATATATATATATGTATGTATGTATGTATGTATAGTATATAAATAAAATACAGGCGGTGCGGTCCCCAGTTAGGGACAACATACGTCCCTGAGAATATCTTTAGGTCGAACTTGTGTAACTCAAATCTCTGATGAACACCACATATATAGTAATAATAATAATAATATATGGTAATAATACTAATACTATAATGGTTCATATATGGGAATAATAATACAATGTAATACTTTAATAATACTCCTGTACTGTAATAATAAGTTACAGAAACTATTGTGCTCTTTCTTTTAATTCAAACAAATGGAACAGAAAAACAAAATCATATAAAAAGTTTATATAGGAGATATGAAAAATTTTGAAAAAGAATATTAAAAGTTAACACTCACCTAATGTTGCATGGATGCTATGATGGTAGGAATGTTAAGCTTATTTTGATCTTCTAATCAAATCAATTATAACCTTTCCATTTCAGTAATTAATCTACTATTCTGTTTAGTAATAATTGATGCTTTCTTTGAAGCACTGCCTTTCACATGTTCCATTATTCTCACTTTATCCTTTATAATTGTTCTGATACCCAAGTAACTGAAGCCTAATGCTTTCCCAATGAATCATGGCCTTTCTCTGAAAGCTTAATTATTTCTACTTTCATTTCCCTTATAATCACTTTTCTCTTTGCTGCAGGCTCACCTGTACTTGCAGTGGGCTTTTACCTTGAAGGCACGGTCATAAGGGTAAACATAGACTCATAAAATTGAGTAAAAGTATTAAGAGGAAAGGGATACTGTGCTTAAGTAACCATATAAACAATGAGACTAGCTGCTAGAGCAAAGATGCCACTCCAATGAACTGTTCTGCCATGCAGGTATTCAAAGATAAATTGCCTCTTTTCTCATATATCTTTAAAATTATAAAATAAATTATTATTATTCTCTATTTCTGAATTTGAGACATTTCTGTATCTTATGAAAGTGATTAGAGAAGAAAGATTATAAAATAAAGAGGAAAAAATGTGTGGTAGAAACTGAAAATGAAATATTAGTCAAAATATTGGATTAGAGATGATAGAATGAAGTCGAATTGGAAACAAATTCATGTAAGTGGAAGAATCTTCAGAAGTAGGCCATAAAGTCAAGGTATGCCAGCACTATGGTTATCTTTCTTACAACTGACATTCTTACCAGTTTGATACTTGCAGGTATATAACAAAGGTGCAGAATAAAAAAATAAGGTAGGTTTTATTTTAAAAATAAATAAAATTTGTTGGCAAAACTGACATGCTGTTGTTGTTTTTTTCTGTAACAATAACCAAAATCTTTGGATTGCTACAGCTATCTCTGAGTGACACTAATCAACTTGAGTTTTGTCAAAGAGCAAGTGGAAATGAAAACACTGAATATCTGAATTTATCCTACACAGACTTGTGGGTTGTTTTTAGTTGTAAGTCTAAATATTGTATAGCGTTGATTTATTTAAGAAAAACAGTCACTATCATCATTTAATCACAGGGATAAATTTATATCCATCACTGAAGAAAAAAGCTAATGTGATATTAGTTGTTTCAAAATGAAAATGTACTGTCAATTTCTGAATTATAATAATATTGCATACAACGTTTTCTTTCCATTTTCCACTTCATCCTCTGACAATGAATGAAAAAGAAGAGGGCAGCTTTCAAAGTACTGGACAGGGATTTTCTGTTGAAGAAACAACAGGAAGTTTCTACTGAAAGACTGTCACTTGTGGCTGTGGGGTATAAAATATGTAACAAAGAAAACAACCCAATACGTAAGCACAGGAAGATTAACCCTAAGGCAACTATTTGTCCAGTCCTTATTTAAGTTCATTTATTTATATATCTTGGCAAAATAATTTCAAAAGAATCTGACATTTACTAACATACTGTGTGAGATTTCTGCTAACATCTCCAAGTGTCATATGCATTTCTTTTTTAGTTTGGACCTTCTTTTTAAGTTTAGAATGTCTGTAGCTTTTGTGAGTCCAATTAGAAGAATGTACGTGAGCAGGCACATGGAGTAGAGAATGAAGCTAGGAGCAGAATAAGCCCACACGTTGTTACAGCTACTGTGTCAGAAGCTAAAAAATGCTACATACCTCTGAATAAATGCTCTGATTTCACAATAATTTATTCACATTTCATAAACTTCCATATGTTTATTACTTATCTGGAAACTTGACTAAGTCTCTGAGAATTATTTGATGAAGATATTTGATTTGTCTTTTAAGAAGCTATTTTTTTAGTTTTGGATTTATAGAAAAGTTGAAAAGGTAGTACAGAAAGTTCCCCTCTTCTTTTTACCTAGTTTCCCCTCTAATTAACATCTTATATTAAAATGATTTTTTTGTTACAATTAATAGACTGATAGTGATCCATTATTATTACCTATTAAACTATTAATATTAACTATTAAAAAAGAAATCAACTATCTTAATCAAATGCTTCTTACTTAATCAAGTATTCAGATAACTAATAAATATATATGTTTATAAAAATCGCTGACTTTTTTAGTTCTGTTTGTTTTAGTACTATTTTTCTAGAATTGTCATATAATTGGAATCATAGTACATGTAGCCTTTTTTTAGATTGACTTCATTCACCTAATAATATTCGTTTTAGATTCATTCATGTCTTTGTGTGGCTTGATAGCTCATTTATTTTTATTGATGAATAATATTCCTTTATATGGATGTAATATCTTAAATGGTTTGTTTATTCATTCACTTATTAGAATACATTTTGAATTCTTCTAGTTTGCAGTGCTTATGAATAAAACTATTATAGATATCCATGTGCAGGTTTTGTGCTGACGTATGTTTTCAAATCAACTGAGTAAATACTTAGGCATACAACTGCTGAATCTTTTAGAAAGACTATGTTTAATTTGGTAAGAAGTCTCCAATATGTTTTCCCATGTGGCTGTGGCATCTGGCATATCCATCAGCAGTGAATGAGAATTCCTAGTGCTCCACCTCTTCACCAGCATGCAATGTTGTGGGTTTTTTTGATTTTTAAATCAGTGTGTAGTACTATCATATTGTTGCTTTAATTTACAACAATTTAATTTCCTTAATGAAAATGGTATTGAGCATCTTTCCAAGTGATAATATTCCACCTATATATATTCTTTGATGAAGTGTCTGTTCATAGTTGCCCATTTCTTAAATTGGACTTTTTAATTTCAAAATATCAAGGGGTAAAAAAATTTTTGTTACATAGATACTTCTATAATGCTTAATTTGGGGCTTTTCATGTGCCCATCACCCAAATAGTGTTCATTGTACTCGATAGGTAAGTTTTTACCCCTCCTCTCCTCCATCCCTTCTGCATTCCCAAAGACCTTTATACTTCTTTGTGGCCATGTGTATGCATAATTTAGCTCCTAACTATTGAAGAATAAATGTGGCATTTGTTTTTCTATTCCTGGGATACTTCACTTAGGATAACGGTCCACCCAAAAAGTGGCAAAATACATCATTTCATTCCTCTTTATGGCTGAATGGTACTCCATGGCACATTTTCTTAATCCATTCATGAATTGAGGGGCACTTCTATTGATTACACATCTTTACATTTGTGAATTGTGCTGCAGTAAACATTTGAGTGCAGGTGTAGGTGTCTTTCTTTTTTTAATAAAATGACTTCTTTTCTTTTGGGTAGATATCCAGTGGGGGAATTGCTGAATCAAATGGTAAGTCTACATTTATTTCTTTGAGGAATCTCCGTGCTGTTTTCCATAGAGGTTGTAATAATTTGCAGTCCCACCAACAATGTATAAGCATTCCTTTTTATCTGCAACCATACCACCAGCATCTATTGTTTTGTGACTTTTGATAATGGCCATTCTGACAGGGGTAAGATGATATTGCATTGTGGTATTAATTTTTATTTCCCTGGTGATTAGTGATGTTCATCACTACTTCACATGTTTGAAAGAGCCCAAATAACAATCTTAAGCAAAAAGAACAAATCTGGAGGAATCACATAACCAGACTTCAAATTATACTACAAGGTTATAATAACCAACACAGCATTGTGCTAGTATAAAAGTAGAGACACAGACCAATGGAAAAGAACAGATAACCTAGATATAAAACCATCTACCTATAACCAACTGATCAACAACATACAGATAACAACATACACTGGGGGAAAGTAAGCTCTTTTCAATAAGTGTACTGGGAAAACTAGATAGCCACATGCAGAAGAAATTAATAGTACCCCTATCTCTTGCCGTATACAAAAATTAATTCAAGATGTATAAAAACAATCAAATGTAAAGCATGAAAGTATAAAAATTCTAGAAGAAAACATAGGAAAAACTCTTCTAGACACATGCCTAGGCAAAGAATTTATGACTAAGACCCTAAAGACAAATACAGTAACAAAAATAAACAAACAAACAAACAAATAGGACTTGATCAAATTAAAAAGCTTCTGCACTGCAAAGGAAATAATCAACAGACTGAATGGACAACCTACAGAATAGGAGAAAATATCCAAAACCTATACATGCAACAAAGGGCTAATATCTAGAATTTACAAGAACTCAAACATGTCAAAAAAAACAAAAACAAATCCCATTAAAAAGGGGGCAAAGGACATGAACAGAAGTTTTTCAAAAGAAGATAGGCAAATAAGAGAGTCTTGGTTTTTCTCATTGTTAAATTTTAGAGAACTTTTTTATGAGTTAGATGCGAGTATTTTATTACACTTGTGTTTTTAAAATATTTTCTGCCAGTGGATAGTTTATCTTCTAATTCTCTTATCAGTATCTTTCACAGAACACAAGTTTTTAATTTTAATAAAGTCTAAATTATAATTTTGCATTTAAGTCCATGGTCTAGTTTTTCATCATTTTTTACAAAAGATTTAGAAACTGCATTTAGATTTTTTTTTGTATATAGAAAATTTTCAGTTTTTTAGCACCATTGCTGTAATTTCTATCTTTTTTGTTTTCATTGAATTGCCTTTGCTCTTTTTTCAAAGATCAGTTTCCCCTTATTTATGTGAGGCTTTTTTTAGCTATCTATTCTATTCCATTGATCTATGTGTCTATTCCTTCACCAATACCATGCTATCTAGATAACTGTAGCTTTATAATCAGTGTTATTCCCCTAGTAAGGTGATCTCAGCCATGATTATTTGTCTTAACATATCACTCTAGTTTTGAAGATGAAGAGGGTTCTGTGTGACTTCATTTATTTGATGTGCCCCCCCAAATTCATTGATTATTCAATTTGTTTGGCTCCTGTTTTTTTGTCACAAAAATGGGAGTGGTAATTTTCAAGTTTTTTACATGTCAAAGCTTAAATCAGAAGTGCGTATATATAATATATATGTTATATATACTATGTACACATGTCATGTTTTAATATATATGATATATCATGCATTTTATAATATAATTATATATAAATATATAATTATCATTGTTATTTATTAATAGTAATGTGACAACAATTGTCTACCAAGTCCTCACTGAGTCTAATGAGAAAGCTTGAGTGAACAAACTTTTCTTTCCGATTATTAAAAATTCTAAATTAATCACGTTAAAGAAAATACGTTAACTTATTTAGTCTATGTTAAATTTTCTATAGGTACATAAATTACTTATTTTCAAATTCATATTGATATTTTCAAGTATCTGCTATGTTGGTTAATGCACTAAAAAATAGATGCCATTACTTAATTTTAAACAAATAAAAAAGGGGAGCTTAAATAGAAAATTACTTCCCATATTAAACCAATAATTTGGAAAACAAGACCACCTTTTCCTTGTGGCTTTTTGGTATATTTGTAAAATATGAAAATGATATTTTTTTCATTATAGAATCAATTTCAAAGGAAACAACGAGGTAAGTTGGTCTTAAATTATGTTCACCATACAAATATATTTTCAAAGTTGTTTAATTACTATAGTAGATATATTATTTTTAATTAATTTCCTAGAGACAATAATAATTGCCTAATCATGAAACATATGCAGATTAGTGAATAATTACATCCTGTATTGAATATATATGCTATAAATATAAGTTTATATAAATTAAATATAAATTATTTTAGGAAATCAACTTTATGAATTTTTAGAGTCATTGTTTCTATGCTAGTCATCTATAGATTTTAGAAAAAAAGGAAAGTAATATAATGAAAGGCATTTTTTTGACATTCTGCAAAACATTTACTTATATATGGAGAGGTCATTTATATTTCAGAACTTAGTTATACTTGCTAATTATTTAAGTATAATTTATTTTAACTAAACATTTATCATATGCATAAAATATATGCATAAAATATATGTGCAATTTAGGTCTACCTAGATAAAGCACAAATGAGATTTTGATTTCTGAATTAAGCTTTTTCCTTTCAATTTAATTTGAAAACAGTATTAAACATATATCATATAGAAATGACAAAAAGAAAATGTATTTATTTTCTAAAATATTAATAACATAGCTTTTTAAAACAATTAAACTCATAATGCAAGTTTACTATAGTTCACCTTTCTTGTCTCTGTATATATTAAAGGAATAGTATCCTTTGATTCTAGGAAAACTCCACATAGTGACTAGGTAGGATAGTGGTCTTTCTGGATCTTGATTATTTCTTTTGAAACAGGAAAAGTATGCTAAATCTACCTGAATTATGAAGGATTGTCTATATAATATCTTGAGGTCTATTTTAGCTCTAAGAAAATAACTACTATATTCTCTTTTATCTTTTGAGAAGATACTAAAACTACCATAGATGGAAAAAATATTTTTGAGTTTGGGCCCTAATCTTCCTGAAAGTTTTATTTTTGTTTCAAGCAGTAGCTAAAGCAGAAGAATATTTGCTTTATATTTGTTTCTCCAAATGTTGGCTTCTAGAATTTTAATTTAGAATAACCACTTGTCATTTTCCCATCAAACTTCTTTTCATATTTGAAGGAAATATTCCAGACACCCCTAAAAAACTTTTACTCTCTGTCTTGAATTTATTCTCCCCTTTGACTCTGACTTCCTTGGGTATTTATTTAGAAGATATTTTAAAAATTAACTTCCTTATTCCCTTCTATCTTAAAGATGTGAAGACTTAGTTGTTAAATAATGCAACTAAAACACAGTGTTAGTGTTAATCATTGAGGCCATAAATAAGTCAAATATATGACTTTTTCCTTGAATAGACATCTAATATTTAGATTTTAAAAATACTCATGAGTAATAAAAAATGGCTTTATAAAATAGGTAACAAACTATTTCCTTAACATCATATTTTGTTGAAGTACCTACATCTTGATGTGTTATGCATTTTAAACTGCTACAACTTAATTTCATACATTTAGTGGAAACTTTTGGTTAATGTCAAGGTCAAAATAAAATAAAAAATAAGTACAATTCTAAGAATATTTTTTACAGCTCAATTCTGAAAGCATCCAGTTGATTCTTCAGCTTCTATTTGCAAATAATTGCCAGTAGTGCCTTACTCAGGCCAACTGGAAGCCTTTTTCACACCACAGGAATTCTCACTGTTCCAGGAGTCATTCCCTTTGACTTCACTTTGCCTTTGGATCGCCATGGGGAGAAGAAGTCTTAAAACAGAATGAATGAATGAACAAACATATTCTATAGAATCTAGACCTTTGTATCTTAGCATGACAAAACAAGTTTCTTTTAAATTTGTCTCTCCACATGAATACTGTGATTAGTTTTGTATGTGCATGTTTGCAATTTTGTTTTATAGCAACCCAAGGACTTAGGGTACTTTGAGGATTTGTGCTGATAAATTACAGCCTGCCTTTCTTATAACAAAACATGTCTGTCTTTAGAACTTCATAATAACTTCTGATATATGTAGCAAATTAACATTTCTATTTTGTAGAGTCAAAAAGAAAGTGATTGTTATCAATAGCTATTTTCCTCTTCTAATATTTCTCTGTTAATAATGCAGGCTGTGTTGACACTTGAACCAAGAAGTCTGTAGCTGACCAGTGAAAGTGCCATTTATTTTTGTTCCAAAGTCAATGACAATGAAGTGCCCAATATGCATGAAACCACAATTCTCATAAAATGTCTTGAAAATAGATGGCTTAAAAATTTGTAGCTCTCTTATGACTCTTGTTTGAGAACCTATTCTAATAACCACTTATATATAATCAGATGGACTTTATGCAACCTCATCTTGTAAATGGACCATGTGAATGTTTCCCTATTATTGCTGCCATAGCTCACAGACTATATAAGAGTTGCTAGTCATTCTGCACTGAAACAAATTACTATTCTACCAATAGAAATCACAATGGCCTTCACATAAGTCATGCCTTTATAATGTGGAGACTGATATAAGAACTGCTAAGGGAGCATAGAATTCACCCATTAAACTGTCTTCTATGTTAAATTTGCCACTGAGATATTTTCTGTAGATAAAGAAATAAGAGAAATTACTACAAAAAAACACAAAAAAACAATTTGAGGTCTACTTTGTCAGTCAAGGGCATAGTATGCTAGCTATTATACTTTTTTGTTTCAAAATATTAAGGGAGTAAACATGTTTTCTTTACATTTACCTTGTATAATGTTTAAGTTAGGGCTTTGGTGTGTCTGTCACCAGAATAGTGTACTTTAGAAGTATTTGTGAAATATGAATATATTTAAATAACTGCCCTCAAAAGGTCACCATTCTGGTTATCCTGTTCTAGACATTATTTAGTCTTTTTGTGCTCTGTTTAAACAATGATATCCAAAGCATTTCAGTTATAGTTTGATCATTTTAGATTATGGCAAACATCTATGTATAAGCATTAAAAATATCAAGACATTGAGAAATTTTTTTCTTTGTTGTAAAGTACATCTATTTAAAATCATGAGAAAATAAATATTGAATGAGACCTATAAAAGTATTCTGTTAAATGTGAGACAAAATAAATGCCCCCATTAGCATTAAACACACACACACATATGAAATATATTTTGGAAAAGAATTGCTAAATATATCATTATTTTGATGTGTTAAAGTTGTGTTACATAATATAAATAATTTTTAAACAATTACGGATAGTAAAAAGTTCAGAAAAATATGCATAAGAAAAAATGAATCTCAAGACACTTCTCAACATTACTCAGATTTCTTAAACTTTGCCCAAATTTCCAATTACATATGTGAGATCTAAAGAAAATGTGTCCATATTTAATCAGCATTATAAAACATTATTTTCTTTCATGGCTTTTAAGAATGTTTAAAATTGAATGTCTGCTTTTAAGGAGAATACAACTACCCATTTAGTTGTCTAGACCAGCATCGTAATTTCAACACCAAGAAGCAGATAAATATTTGTTTGCTTTTTGATCATTTGCCACTGATAACTTAGAAAATTTATGTCATTTTTTCAGATTATGCATATTTCAATATAGGGTATGCCTTCACACTTGAAAATAATGAATGGTAATAAAGAACCTTGCTCTCTTTTGTTAGGTATGCTAGTTAGTATTTAGCAGAGTCCCCAAGATTCCTTAGCATCCCAGGAATGAAATATCCAATTCATTCTTTAACTTTTTCTTTGTGGCCTAAAGGTTCAAGCTTATAAGCAGAGAAAAGTTCATTTCAGGAGCATAAATGAGTTTTGATAAATTAGGATCATGAAGTCTTTATATCCTTAAAAAAGCAACTTGTCTTCTTGAGGTAAAAGAGATATTTTTGCTTCCCTAATTCTTTCTAAAATTAAAAGAGAAAAAAATAGCATTCGAAGTGGAAAATCAATGCCCAGCAGGAAACCATGATAATATTAATTATATCAACAGTAATAATACTATCATTAACTAAGTACTCATGTACTGAAAATTCTTAGTAAGCTTGTTTTACATTATGGCTCAAATTCATTTGAATATTCCTACACTAAAATTACTGTTTGGTGAGCTAGGATTAAATATGCCTGCCCTCAACCAGTATGCCCTGTTTTATCTTGACATCACAACAAGAAATCAGGACTTACATGGCAATAACTATTTGGAAACAACATCATTATCCTGTAATTTTCTTATTCTTATTTGATGTGCATTTGTACATGTGCATTTGTAGGCACATATATCTGACATACTCAGAGAACTGGTAAACCAGTATGTTCCTATTTCAAATGGTAAGACCTCATAGTACATTTCTGTTTTGAGCAGTGATAAATTTACATACACAGATGCACACAGCTTTGTAGAAAATGCATTAAAATTATTTTAAAAGAAGGCCTTAAAATATTTGGAAATAAATATAAAACAATTTACAATCAATATTAATAGAAGCAATAAAGAAATAAAATATTTTTAAGAAGCAACATTTTTTGTATAAACAAAAAGACAAATTTTTTGAACTCTATAACTATTATAATAAGACTTCATTATATTCACTGGTCTTACATAAATAATATTGCTTTAAAAACACCTCTCTCTTCAATTTTAAACAATAACAATAGCAAAATATTCATTGGCATACATGTAATAATATATCCAAAAACTTTGTGAAAAAAACATATAATAACTTATGAGAGTATGAAAGAGACCTAAATAAATAGATGTGTAATTTTCAAGAAAAAGGATCAAAAGCATGCATTTTGTCACAATAATTTATGTATTCAAGAGAATTATGATTTAACTCAACATACCATTTTTTCAGATAACACAAAATACTAAAGGTCAAAAAATAGTTGTTGTATTTTATTATGAAGATTGTGGAGAAAGACAGAGACTCACCTTTGCAGATCCCAAAGCTTGTTATAAAGCTACTATAATCAAAACAATGTGTCTTAGGTCCAGGTGATTAACACTGACCAGTTATACAGGAAATATAACAGAATCTGATCAAGAAGGTCTTAACATTCATCTCACCTTGACTACATTTTGGACAGGTTTCTTCCTGAACCCTTAGGTCTTTTCCTACAGCATTTGCTTTAGAAAGCTTGCAATTGTATATTCTTTCTTTGCTCAGTTGATATGTAAATATTCCAGCCTCTTGTCGGTTTTACAACACAGGAATATATTTCTCAAGGACCTGAGAACCATTTCTGTAAAATGTAATCATCAGGAACAATACTCCCCCTATTCCTAGGCTGTGAAAGGGTAGGAACCTAAAATTAGCAGACACAGATGACCTAATCACCTTGACCAACCTTCCCCTAGTGGCCTCTATTATATTTCCATAACTCATCCCAGCACTTAAAATCTCCTCTATATTTTGCTTCCGCAGAGTTAAATTCAATCTCTTTTCTCTATCACAATGGTCTTGGATTCTGTCTTCCTTGCTTTTTTAAATTGTATGTCACCATTTTTCTTTGACAAAACATGCACATGTACATATAGGACCTTGCTATATGATATAAGTAGCAGAACAAAAAGCTGTAGAAAATAATGTAATGAACTGTGAATACATTAATACAATAACAACAGTGACTATTGATCTTTTTCTGATAACAATACACACAAAAAAAATTTCTGCTATGTTTAAAATTTTAATACACTATTAACAAATAGGGAAAGACAGCAGCCATAAAACTGATAAAATGTATGCTCAAGTTCACTAGTTATCAGGAAAATTATAATGAAAATTATGTTAATTCATAAAATTCACCATAAATGATTATTTCATTAAGGATCTTATTGCCAAAAATATAAAAAAATGGGTGGGATTTATATTTAGCATTATTGATCACAGGCAATACTTAAGTAGATATAAAATAAATGTTCAATAGTATGTTTTCAATAATGTCTTAATCAATGACTCTAAGAAGAGAGTTAGTTTTACTGAAAAATTTATTCTTAACCAAAAGAAAAATAGAATACAAATAGAATCAATTAAAATAGGTAACACTATAGAAAATTAAAATTAGGCTTTTCAATATTTTTGTGAGAATATCTTTTTTCACTAAAATCAGTTTTATTTACATTACTATTGAAGGTTCTTTTTACAGTGTCTCTCATGTTAGTGGAATAAAAATGGGAGGGAGAATTGATAAAACTTAGGTAAATTACAATCATATCAAACCAGAAGGGAATACAAAATAAACAACTGACCACAGTCATTATTATTTTTCTGTTGTTTTCTCCATTACCACAATGAACTGCTGTGTACCAAAATCTGTTGTGAAGAGAGAAAGAAAACCTTAGTTAACTAAATTCTATCAAGGATAGTAATTTTTTTTTATTTTTACTTATTTATTTTTTTAAGACAGAGTCTCACTCTGTCACCTCAGCTAGAGCACCATGACATCGGCCTAGCTCACAACAACCTCAAAATCCCAGTCTCAAGTGATCCTGCTGCCTCAGCTGGGACTACAGGTGTGCACCAACATGCCTGGCTATTTTTTTTCTATTTTTAGTAGAGACAGGATCTCACTCTTGCTCAGGCTGGTCTCAAACTCTTGACCTCAAGCAATCCTCCTGCCTTGGCCTCCCAGAGTGCTAGGATTAGAGGCATGAGCCACTGCACCTGGCCAAATTTTTTTCAAAGTTTGATCCAATTTCACAGATGATGCTAGGACATTATAGGAATACTACAAAAAATATAGAATTCCTGTTTGTATAATTATAAGCAATATATTCTGTTTCCTGAGTGAAAGTAGTTATAAAAACACTGGATTGAAATTTTTTATTAGATTAAGAAAATACCCTGACAAAATTTCAGTGAGGAAAACCTGAAAATAACCACTGGTGTTTACTGTTTTGTTAGTGTAAGTTAATTTACTGAGAAAGAAAATTATTTAAAAATTGTGACTAAAATGTTCTGATTAAAAAGTTTGACAGAGGTAAAAAAAAAGAAAATGAAGAGGTGGGATGGAAAATAATGTGCTTATTTTTTAATCTTTAAATTAAATACTTATTTTTCTATGTTCATTTGAAATATATTTTGACTGTACTATTGTGAGCATAAGTTCATTCTGTTATTAGATCATTAAATATGAAATATCCAATTTCAAATAAAAAATGTAGCTTATTATCTATCAAACAAGAAGCAGTGTAATTAATCAAAATATGCGCCTAAACTATTGAAACAGTTTTGCCATTTTAACAGTAGTTTATTTATGCCAGTAGCGAAGAAGCCTGGAGAGCAATTAGTGATGAAATCACAAAAGGTGTTTTCCACAGCTTGTTGAGAATTGAATATTTTTCCTTGCAAGAAGTGGTCCAAACCTGGAAGAGGTGGTAGTCAGTTGGTGCAAGGTCTGGTAAATATGATGAATAACAGAGAGTTTTCAAGTCCTGGCTTTGTGGTTTGAGTAGCGTTGTTTGTGTGACATGTGGTCAAGCTTTGTCTTGCAAGAGGATTATCCTGTCTCTATTGAGCAATCTTGGCTGCTTAACCACAAGCATCCTCATCATGTCATATAATTGGTTGCAGTAGACATCCACTGTATTCAATTGACCAGGTTTCATGAAGTTGTAGTGGATAATACCATCACTAGACCACCTAACAGACACCGTTACATTTTTGATGAATATTCAGTTTCAGACTGTGTTTTGGCACTTCATCTTTGTCTAACCATTGTGTTGAATGCTTCTGATTGTCTAAAAGAAACCATTATTCAACACAGGTAATAATACAGTGTAGAAATGGCTCTCCGTTATGTCATGACTATAAAAAAGGCAAACTTCAAGCCAATGTCTGTTCTGGCACTCATTTAATTCATGTGAAACCCATCTATCCAACTTCTTTACCTTGTCAATTTGTTCCAAATGGTCCAATATTGTTTCAATACTAATGTCAGATCTTGCTGCTCATTCACATGTAGGTTGAGATGGATCCCTTCAACTACAGTTTTTGGCTCATCATTATCTACGTTGGTCTCAGGTTGCCCACATGGCTCATTTTCAAGATTAAAATCACCAGAATGGAACTTCTTGAACCATAGACATACTGTGCATTCATTAGTCACATCCTTCCCAAACACTTTGTTGATATTTCCAGCTGTCTGTGCAGCATTGGTTCCATGAGGGAACTCATATTTGAAAATAACACGAATTTTCAACTTGTTCATGGTTTCACAACAGTTGCTCTAAAAAAAATATGCAAGATAATCACAAGCCAAATGCAAGACTGAGGACGTACCTTCACAGTAAAAATAAAACAAGCAGTAACAAAATGAAATGTCAGAGATATCAAATGTCAAACTTAGTACCTAAGGAAATGAGACATTTCATACTTAATTACCTAATATTATAGCACTTGTAATAGTTAAGTAATTGAAAATTACTGTAAATAAATTACTGTGTTTGTTGACCAGCACTGACTCTGTCTGAACTAGCTAAATGACCATTCCTTTGCCATCTCAGAATGACTGAGAGACTATAAACACTAATATCTCTTATAGCATCAACCTAAAATAATTTAGAACAGTGGTTTTCAAACTGTCGTGCATAGAGCTGTCCATGGTCCCATAGAATTTTAGGACACCCTTGAAAACAGAGGAAGCCAAGTAGGTAGGACTTCTTAACCAACTTTTCTTCAACCAGTGATCAGCTTCTATATTCTTTTAAATAATAGATTTTTCCCATCAAAATTTACTTAAGGTGTGTGTGTGTGTGTGTGTGTGTATGGAATATTTATATATTTATATATAGTGCTAAAAGTCTTGATATAGGTTGCTTCATTATGTGTTTAGCAAGTTGATGTGATATGTCATTCAACCTATAAAAAACATTTACAGACTTAAATATTGTGATTATTTTTTCTAATATTATGATTATATTTAACCATATCTCTTAAGTGAAAATAAATGTGTCTCAACTTGATTGTGACATATGTTGAATATTAAAATTTTTCAATTCTTTTTTTCTTAAGTTCTGTCTTCCAAATATGTCAGGAAAATTTAAAATTGGTTATATTTTATGTAATCAAGTTAGACTTATGGCAAGAGTATTATAGAGAATGAGTGGGTAGCTAGTGTTTATTCTTATGTTTACTCTGAGAAGAATTGAATATTCAATTAATTTTGAGTATATATTAATGACACATCTATATATTGAGAAAATGTTATGGAATAAGAAAATACAAATTATTTATTATCAGTTAATAGGAATTATTTGCATTCACATAGATTCCAAATTGGATATTTGATATTCAGTCATAGATATTATGTTCACATATAACTCAACAGAGCAGTCCTAACCTTGTTTCAAGTGAAAAACTAAAGAAATGAGGATTTCAATTAGGCATACTTTATCTAAGGATAATATACTCATAAAATAAAATGATATTCACAAAATTATTTACCAAGCTTATTCTCAGCTAGACTTTTTGCAATGTTCTAATAAAAATCTAAGTATAATATAGAATATAAAATTGAAATATATTCAGATATATTTTACACATTACACAAGTTGTATTACTTATAAAATCAATGGTTTGTGAGAACATTTACAAACTA
>VBSM01003176.1:46262490-46290677 GCA_008086735.1 Cheirogaleus medius | reverse complement strand
GTTTTTATTGCCTAGGATTGATTTTGTTATACAGGGTCTTCTCTGGTTCCATACAAAATGTAAAATTGTTTTTTCTATGTCTGTGAAAAATGATGATGGTATTTTAATAGGGAATCTGTAAGTCACTTTGGGTAGTATAGACATTTTAACAATGTTGATTCTGCCCACCAATGAGCATGGTATATTCTTCCACCTGTTTACATCCTCTGCTATTTCCTTCTTCAGTGTTTCATAGTTCTCCCTGTAGATGTCTTTTACCTCCTTAGTTAAATATATTCCTAGGTACTTTATTTTCTTTGTTGCTATTTTGAAGGGAATTTAGTCTTTGATTTGGTTCTTGCTTTTACTGTTGTTGGCGTATATGAATGCCTCTAATTTCTGTTTATTGATATTGTATCCTGAGACTTTATCAAATTCATTTATCAACTCAAGAAGTCTCTTGGTTGAATCCTTGGGGTTTTCTAGGTGTAATATCATGTCATCAGCAAAGAGTGAGAGTTTGATCTCTTCTGCTCCCATTTGGATGCCCTTAATTCCGCTCTCTTGTCTGATTGCTATAGCAAGGACTTCCAGCATAAAGCTTCCTAAATGACAACATAAAAGTAAATACTTTAATTTTTAATAATTGTTAATATTTATAATTATTAATGTTTGAATGCACGGTCATAAAATGGAGAGACGGAAAGAATTGCCAGAAGATTATCCAAAATTATCAAAAAATTGCTTTGATTAAAATATCCTATTTGTTGCGGCTTACATATATTTGTTACAGCTTACATATTTGTAGTCTGTGATTAAAGAACTTTAATACAGACATAGATAAAAAGGCCAGTTTTATAAAAAACAGTATCAAAGAGTAAAAATTTTAAAGAAATTAATTCATTATTTGTTCTTTTCAATAATAGGATCAAAATAAATTTAGTCATGGCATGTAACTGAAGACATGAAACAACTCTTATTAAATAGGTTACCAAAGTTGTACTATGAAGAGATGCACCTTGTCTTTGTTTATTTTGTATAGTGTTCTGAATAATAGACTGCTAACCTCTGTGTATATGTTTGTGTTTATTAAAATAAATTAAATTGTATGTACTTGTGACAGAGCTGAAGAATATTTTCTACATGCAAAAATGTTTTATGATATTTTTAAGGTATACGAAAAAAATTAAAAATGGAAAGACAAGATATCATTGTCATGAGGCTCATTAGAAATTTTTGAAAATGAGAGACGGTGAGAGTGGGAGTATAGAGCAGAAAATGAGTGCTCCAAGTGAAATCACTTTCAGTGCTGTGATTCAGAGGTGACTGAATGATACTAAGCTGTGAAGCACAAGATTGAGTAAGAATTAATCAAACAAAATGCTCCCCACTAGATCAATCTCTCACTGGTAAAAGGAGGAAAGCTGTGCTATAAAGGAGAAATACAAAGCCACACCTTTTTCTAAAAAAGTCATTCACTTATTTATTTAATAAGGTGACAAGACCCATATATAGCTGGAATGGATTCCAGGAGACAGCTAATTTTTAAAAATGCAAATCTTGTTCCTAGAATTAGTCCTTCAGAATCAGAGAAGAAACACAAAGAAACAAAATTTCCATGTGTGTATTTCCATGATGCTGGCTCCATCCACATTTTATCCACAGATTGCTGGATTTCTGTGCCAGCAATGAAAATTTATATCAACATTCTTTTAATTTAAAATTTGTGAGAAAACTTTGAAGAAAGCCAAGCATTTTATTAAGTAATACAAATATCTTTCATTTTACCTAGCTTGGGGATTGCAAACTTGGGTCAATGTAAAGACAGGAACACATCAAAGTATATCTCCTTTTCTGTATCAAAGTCCATTAATTTACCACACATTACACATGAATGAAGAAATCTGAAAAAGGAACATGCAAGAATTCCTGAAAATTAAATGCAAATGTGATCACATTGACGGTAAATAAGAACAGAGAAAACAGAAGACAAAAATTTGTAATGGGGAAGTTGTAACAAAAAACAGATTCTTTAACAAAGACTGGGAGCAACACCCAAGCTCAAATAATTAAAATAAACACAGGGAGAAATTAAGTTAGCTATATAAAGAATAGCATTTCTGTCAACTATGCTATGTATGCTTTTATTCTTTCATAAATATTGACTACCGTATTATTTGAGTCAGGATTTGACCTTACAAATTATAAAAAGTCAGTGGTAAAATTACCTATATTTCAAAGCTAAATTAAGAATAAAGCATACACAAAAATTAAGGGATGGGAACACCATATAAACATACATGTCCTGATAATGTTGAAATGGTACAACTTACAAGAATTGACAATGGAAGAAAATGGCATGTGCTAGCAGGAATGAATTAGCCATTTTCTCTTCTGTATTAGCTTGGATTTCTTAAAATCATTAAATATCAGAAAATATAACATAAACTTGTATGATAATTTTAAGACAGTAGTGGATTAATTTGAAAATGACCACAATACATTACTTCTCTTTGTATCTATGTCCTTTGTAATCTCTCTCTGCATAAATGCCCTTTAAAATGTGATGTTACACATCTAACCATCAGAGAGAGAAATAATTTCTCCATCTTTCTGAATATAAATAGCCTTTGTGATTTGGACAATAAAATGAGGCAATGAAATAAAATCAGTTGTAAGGGCTAGCACGGTGGAAAATGATAGACAATATTGGCCAAATGGCAGCAATCTGGCTCACGATTATGTAAAGGAACACAATCAAAATTAGCAGATCTGATTCTCTGTCCTGCAGCTGACTACAGAAGCATGAAATAATACAGTCCATAGGAGACAATATGCCCGGCCTACCCAAACACTGATGGGTTACAGGGTTGTTTGCTAAGCAGTAGCATTAATATGAAATAAATAATGAATATATGATATGAAACATCTCTCTCTTATTTAAAGACAATGTTAATTATTAAAAAATATTTTCAACTTATATCTCACACATCACACCCAATGCTATGGTATATAACTGAGACATACCTAAATAATGATAATAATTTAAAAGTTGATTCAGAAAAGTCAAGAAATATATGTGAACATAGCTAGTAAGTATAGAACAAAAATTTTTTAAAAATTTGACTTTCCAGTTCCCTGAAGATTGTTGCAAAAGATACTAATTTATCTTTTTTTGTGGCCAAGTAGTACATGGTATACATATACCACATTTTCTTAATCCACTCATGGATTGATGGACACTTGAGTTGATTTCACATCTTTGCAATTGTGAATTGTGCTGCAATAAACATTCGAATGCATGTGTTTTTTTGATGAAAGTTTTCTTTTCCTTTGGGTAGATACGCAATAGTGCGACTGCCCAATTGAATGGTAGGTCTACTTTTAGTTTTGGATTAAATAAATACACAAAATAATAAAATATTGAATGAAATAATAAAATATATTATCAAAAATCTGAGATGTAAAAGAAAAATGCAATTATCCCCTCACCTAAATCTAAGAATTATCCACATTCTGGAATATCATTTAAAAACAATTTTAAAGAAATGTATAGATATCCTGACTTTCATCCCAGCATGTTTATAAGTAGTCTCCTACATTGCAACAAAAATAGTAACATTTTACCCATAACAAACTTAACATAAATTGTCTAATATTTTCTCATATTTAATCCATATTCAACTTCTTCCAAAACATCTTGCATGGGAATTATTTTATTCTATTTTATTTTTCCTTATAGGATCCCGTCAAGCTCCAAGTTCTTTTAGTCTCAGTCTAAAATAACTTCATCCTAAACAATCTTACTTTTTTCTTCTGTTCTTCTCTTCCTTCTTTCCTCTGTACTCTCCTCTTCTTTCTATCCTCCTCCCTCCATATTGTAGTTTATAAGACAAAAATTCATTTTCCTTTACAATATCTTTCATTGTGCAAGAAAAATTTCTCAATTGAGATCAATAAGAGAGCTCAAAGAAAGACAAAACCCCCTCATAGTCTGCCTTACACTAAAACGCTGAAGGTGAATTAACTATAAATACAGATGCTCAGACTAATTAATGCATGAGAGATAAAGTTGCTACTATTTTTATATTAAATTGTCCACGATTCAAATGAGTATTATTTTTTTATTCGTGTTCTATGATATATCTATCATATTTTTAAAATATGTACAAAATATTATTTAAGTTTTTAATGTAACCTAACTGCTCTCTCTTCAAAAAAATACAAACAACTGCCCACTCGATGTGTCTCTCTTTCTCTTCTAAGTTGCTCCTACAGTTATATCTCATATCTTGTTAAAAATGTCAAGATTTATCCTATTCTACATGCCAAAATATATTTTTTTTAAAAACACCATCCTATTAATATATTTCTCACTCTTCTCATTTGAATCGTGGACAATTTCAATCATTGCTACTTCTTTTATCTGACAGTCTTCTATTGTATAATAAATAACCCTATAAAAACTGTTTTCTATTATAATATCCCTATAAAAACACACAGTATTTTATTGGTACTTTGCCAATATTTTGTAATCTATCCCTTCTCATCTAGACAGACACATATCCCTAGACAGGGGTCCTCAACCTTTTTAAACAGGGGTCCAGTTCACTGTCCCTCAGACCGTTGGAGGGCCGGGCTATAGTTTAAAAAAAAAATACTATGAACAAATTCCTATACACACTGTACGTATCTTATTTTGAAGTAAAAAAACAAAATGGGCTAAAACACCTGGCGGGCTGGATAAATGTCCTTGGCAGGCCGCATGTGGCCCGTGGGCCATAGTTTGAGGACACCTGAGGGCCTAGAATATAACACAATACATCCATAGAGTAGAAAATAATTTTGAATAAATTAACTTCTATAGAAAGCAAATATATATGTTTCTCATCCAATTTTCTCACCGCATCCCATGGAGAAGGAAATTTTTGTCAAACGTTAGACCCTTTTTGTGCTTGTAAAGAATGGTTAGTATTTCTGAACTACACATACAAGACATGGAAGAAGAGAGCCTGTTTATAAAGTCAAAACTATGTATTGATCAACTTGAAGTTGTCATAGATAATTGCTCCTAAATTGCATAACACCTTCCACTCCTGGACTGAGATTTTTGTTCTTCATATGGCAATCCCACCATTTCAAAGCCATCACAAAAAAGGGATAGGATGTGTGGAGTGTGTCATATTTATTCAAACACACACACATATATATACACACAAAAACAAATATATTCATGCACACACACACACACATATATGTAACAAATACTTGGGTGAGAGAGCCTAGTAGCTTAGCACACCACATGATCACAGTTTTTCAATTTATATTTTACTACAGATCAAATGTACTGTGAAACATTGTTATATTTCTGCCTATTAATAATGACTTTGATATTTTTTGGATTTCTATTTGTATATCAACTCTTTCTGTGTATTATTCATTGGCAGGAGAAACACAGGGAGTCTCTACCCACATTGTATGCACCAGGCCCAGGAGCCAACATGTGTCAATCAATGAATCAACACATGGGGACCAGAATATGGTATTCACAGACCAAGACTCCTGATAAAATAACCATGTGTGTCCTTAATATGTGTGACCTGTGTGGGATGCAGTGTTTGAAAGTCTCTATGCTGCATTGTTGGATATTTTCAGTTGCAGCTTAAATATAAAAGGGGTTATATGTAGGGTCTTAGAGCATGTTTGCCAGAGATTCAAACACAAGAAGCAGGTATATAACTATATACCAAAACTGCTTTGTTTTCTGAAGTCAGAAGTTTTCTTAGGAAACCAGGACTGGTTTCATTTCATTTTTCGAGCTGCTGGGAGATAGTAGTTTCTAAGTTTGGTCCTACAAAGCACTTGTTTCTCTCTGATCTCACCTCCTATGACTGTCACTCTGCTTGATCCACACTAATAACTTTGCTGTTCCTCGACAAAATGGTTATGCTTTAGCTTCAGAACTGTTGCATTGGCACAACCCTTGCCTGGAAAAGTCTTCCCTACATACTGACATGGTACCTCTGGAACTGCTTACAGATGTCTTCTCAAATGTCATCATCTCAAGGCTAATTTGAGCACCCTGCACTATTGGTTATTTTTATCCTGTTCTATTTTGTCTCTTTTTTCTATCTTGGCACTTATAACCTTACAAAATACTTTATAATTAACTTTTTTATTATAGGTTATAGTAGGTTTATAAAGTATTTGCTCTTTAATAGTAGGGTTGTTTTTATTTTGTTCTGTTCTTGTTAATCACTAGAGTATGAATAATATACAAAACAGCATCTGGTAGTTTAATAGACACTCAGTAAATAAGTAAAATGAATGTGACGTGGAGAATCTCACTTTAAAATTTTACCCTTTTATAAAGTATTAATTCAATTTACTAACATAGTTTTGGACTATGTTCTTATAAAGAATGACAAACAGCACTATTACAGCATTTTCAAATTGTGATGTTCTTTTTTTATATTTATATAAATATATGAGATATAAGTACAATTTTGTTACAGCCTTAGGTTATATAGCGGTGAAGTCAAGGGTTTTAGAGTATCCAGCACTCAAGTAATGTACATTGTACATTATTCATTAAATTTTACCCATTAAATACTTTCTCACGATCTGTTCCTTTCTCATCCTCTCTCCCTTCCAAGTCTCCATTGTCTGTCATTCCATTCTCTACATCCATATATACTCATTATTTAGCTCTCAACTTATAAGTGAAAATATGCTATATTTGTCTTTACATGTCTGACTTGTTTCACTTAAAATAATGGCCTCCAATTCCATCCATGTTTCTACAAAAGACATGATTTTGGTCTTTTTTATGGCTGAGTAGTATTCCATTGTGCAAAAATACCACATTTTCTGTATGCAATCATCTGTTGCTAGACCCTTAGGTTGATTCTATATTTTTGCTATTGTGAATACTACTACGGTAAACTTACCAGTTCAGGCACCCTTAGGATATATTGAATTATTTTCCTTTAAGTAGATACCCAGTTATGGGATTGCTGGATCAAATGGTAATTCTATTTTTAGTTCTTTGAGAAATCTCCATACTTTTTTCCATAGAGATTGTGCTAATTTACCTTTCCACCAATTGTAAGAGTTCCAATTTTTCTGCATTTTTACCAACATCTGGTTATTTTATTTTACTTTATTGATCTTTTTAATAATAGCCTTCTGACTGGGGTAAGATGATAACTTATTGTGGTTTTGAGAGCCATGGAGGAAGTAGAATAGATACTTTATTTGTTAATAAACTATGGTTGGGCACTCCCTACACACACAAACATACACACACACACACATTTTCATGATCACGTAATAGTATATTTTCTCTGGATTATTCAATCTGTGTGCCATAATCAAATGTTGAAATTCAAAAACTCACAGGTTGAATATTAAAATACAGCAGGGGGATGAATTTGTCTGTGGTGAATTCAATATAGCTCACATATGGATCAAAATAAAGGAAAATATAAAATGCATTACCTAGCATAATGAGCATAGGATATTTTTGAAGTCAGTGAAATGAAGGAAAGTATTGCAAAAGTAGCTTAAGATGAATTTAGACTTGAGGTAGAACTATTTTAAGATATGAGACACTGTCATATTAAGCCTAAAAAAAAGAGTCATTGAAGAAATTGAGGGTAAAGATTCAAGAGAGATACAAAATAAATGATGCAGAAAATTCCTCAAAAATGTGTGAGAAAACAAGACATGGACTACAAATGCAAGTATTAACTCCATCACATATTCCCTAGAGGAAAAAGTAAGAAAAAAGGTTAGTGTGTATGGATATGTCTTGCTGTATGTCAGCATGCAGAGAGTTGAGAGTGTGGCAGCCTGGATTGCTCAGCTAGAAAATTCCCTGAGTATTTGTTGGTGGTATAGTTGGTAGTGGTGGAGGGGTGTGTGTGTGTGTGTGTGTGTGTGTGCATATTTATGGTGGTTCAAAGGATTGGAAAGGCTTGTAAGTGCATTTGTATGCTTGGCATAATAAACTCGAGAAGTGTATAAACATTCTGAAATAATTCCCTGAGAGTAGAGATAATGAATGCTAAAAACACCATAATGTATCTGTGTGATGTATAAGTGATATTGCTCTGATTTTTTTTTAAAAATGTGAACTTATAAGTATTCTCTGTGTTTTTGAATAAAATCCAACTTTACTGAGCAACACATTAAGCTTACAATCAAAATATTGATAGATGTTATTAGTAAAATTCTTCCTCAATGATGTAAAAGTATTTCAATGATTCGTTCAAAAGCATTAAATAAAATTTTCAAAATATTAATATTTTCAATTTTTCTCTACACTGGATCTATTTATAAAACATCTTTGCTTTAAAATTCAGAATCACTTTCTGAGTTAGAAAATCCATATTTCTATATTACAAATACCTTTTCATAGTCTCAAAGAGAAAGAGCTTGGTAATGAACTTGACTAAAAAATATTTTTAAAAAATTCACTTTAGAAGATAAAGCAGCACAAATAATTCCACATTTTATACATGTTATACAACTTTTCACAGGCTCAAAACTATCTATAACAAGTTATCGAGCATTGTCTCCATTGTGAATCACACAAAACACAAAGAAAAAAGTCATCTTATACATACAAATGTTCTCATTAAATTCCAGTGTCCTAATAAAGAAAGGTAATAAAAAGGAATGCTCTCATATAAGCATCGCTATGTGTCTCCTACACTATCAGTACTTGGAAAAGTAATGATTATTTAAGAAAAATATAAAGCCAGTAGCAAGCCTAATTTCTTATATTACTAACCGAATCTCTACCATATTTAATTTCATTGAAGATTTTGCTTTATCTTTTGTTTTGAATTTAATTAATGTTTAATGTGAAAGAGATATTTCTGCTTTTAACAGGAAAATCAAAAGCAAAGACATAAGATATCCTTTATAAGAATTAACATCTTTTTCCCAGATTTAATAACATATAGTTTTTCATCCTATAAAAATTCCCCTTTACAGTTATCATATGTTTTAAGCCACTCATTCATTCATTACCATTCATTTTCTATGGCAATAGAAAACTTGATGATATTGCCAAAATCGTTTTACTTTTTCCTGTGTTGGAAAGACAATGGATTTATACATAGACAGTATTCTTAACTTAAAATCAACAACAGAATTATCATAGTAGGGCTTTTTCTACATTCTACTTTCTTTTTAAAATTATCTTTGTATGTGGCTTTTCTGTTTATGTTATTTGCTATAGCTTGGCCATAAATTTCAGGACAAATATAAATAGATTGAAATTCACCATTATGGGAACATAGGAAAACTCCAATTCTAATAAATAAAATTAAAAATAATAACACAATTCCTTAAGAGTCATATTCACAACCTCAGAAGGAAAACAATATGATTAAGAGGAGGATAAATGTTATCCAATGTATTGACAGCAATAATATGGGAAGTAAACCACATGTCTTACATAAACTGATAAAAATAATGACTGCAGTACTTCCTTGTATCCTCTTCAGTAATGTCAGCCTTGGATTGCAGCCTCTGTGAATAACATTTCGAAAGAACTAGAGGCCAGTTCTCACTGAATGTTTTGCTATTATTGATAATTAACAGTTACTACGAGTTTAGGATGCAATTAGGGGCCGTAATAAAGATCAGCTGATCGGGTAGCTACCTAGTATAAAGTGATTGTATAAATAGATTAAGTTTAGATTAAGTTAAGAGAGTAGAACTCTGAAGCATTGGGTGGTGGCAATTAAGTATGGGAAATTCTGTGGGAGAAAGTTCCTTGACTTATTTTCAGAACAAGTAAATCTATGCAGAAAGTAATTTATTTATTCTATAAATATTTAATTGACTGCCCACTATGTGCCAGTCACTGACCTACACATTAAGGAAACACTAAATCGCTTTGCTCATTAAGTTTAAACACTAGTAGATGAAATAACAAGTAACTTTTAAAAAACTGTATCCTTTTAAAGTGTTTCTGTGAAGAAAGAAAAACAGTCCATTATAACATAAATTGTCTTAGATATGGAGGGAGCTGGCAATATTTGAAAGAATGGTCATTAGAACCTGAATGAAGGATTGACTGAGGATCTGGAGAAAGAGTGTTTCAGGCAAAAAGAAGAAAGAGAGAAAATTTTCTGAGGTTGGAATGAGCTTGACATGTTTGATAAACTAAGATAGCAGCATGGATGATCTGGAGTAAAGGATATGGAAATTAGAGATACTGAGGAAAGAGGCAAGGATAAGATCATGTGGGGTCTCAAATGCCATTTTAAGGCATCCCTGCACTGAATTTACCAGATAATGGAAGCTGAGTCTCTAAAGTGCCAATCAATGCATTTTTATATACAGAATTTAAATAAAAATTGCCTTTGTTATTACAAATTCCTAAAGATGATATATTACATTATCAACATTTTTTTAAAAAAAATTCAAAGTCCTTGTTAACCCGAACTATATCATAAAATGATGCGAGATGTAAATTTACTCTTTATGCTTTATTACACGTAATAGAAATTATTCATATACTTAACCAGGAAAAGCAGAAAAAAAATTCATGGCTTGCAAAGAAAGTAAAGAATATTTTCAAACTTTAAGGGAACCAATTTATATCAGCACCAGATTGCATACCTCCCTTATGTGGGATATAATCTTTTATCATTTTAAAACCACCAAATCTAATCTTAACTGGTACTGAATATGGTGACTGCAAGTAGTATGCTGAAAGTAAAAGAACCCAGTTATGCAGCATTAAGTTGAAACAGAGGGAAAGTGAACACTGAGATTTCACGTACCAAAGGTTAGAAAATTGATGACTTAATTATGCTTGCCCAATGTTGTAGCATTAGGAGAAATAAGAAAGAATCTGCCCGTAGTTGTGGAACTTTTTTCTTGATACTTGCAGTTATCTCTTATTAGAGATAAACTCAGATTAGCAATTCCATTTCTTAAGCAGAGATAACAAGAGAACATGGATTTACTAAGGGAAGCACTCTCCACGTACAGCACGGTTTGACTACGATTCTGTAGTTTAGAGGCTTGTAGGACAGAATAAGCTAAATGCATCTGTACCTGAAATTGACACAGGTACAAGTAGTGGGGGATTGAAATAGCAGTCTTAATGGGAGTTAACACTGATATCTTAACATAAAAGACAAGAAGCCTGATGGCAGAAACTGTATCAAGCCTCTTGCCTTCAAATCCAACCCATTTTTTCAAATGAACTCAACCTATGCATCATTACATTAAGATAGAAGGAAAAAGAGAATACATATATCATGAAGTGAAAAATCAGTCTTTTGACTTCAAAACTTGAAAAGACCAAGATCTTTGACTGTAATTTCCTGCATGTGAAACTACAATAAATCAAATTACTAAGTTTCAAAACAATTGTATTGCCAAAGATATCACAACCTCCTGACATTTTCAACTCTTAAAAATCCCCAGATTCACAAATTTACACCATATGAAAAATCTGAAGGGCATAATTCCATTTGTCCAATTCAGAAGAGGCAATGGAAGGTAAGAGACAAGGAAGAACTTCTGTGTAAAACAAGTCAATGACCCTGGGGAGCAATGGGCAAGGGAATTCTTCCTCATAAATAGAAACTGGAGATGTCACATGAACTAACCAATATTGTAATGACAGAAAGTGAAGTCTTTTCATTCTTTCCAAGCAACAATTAATAATTAGTATGGACATGTAACTTCTGGGTGTTTTGAGCTGTATCTCTTTGCCTTAATGTGAAGTTTTTTTTGTTTTCCTTTAATTGTTTTTATTCTGTTCATATGCTCTATTATTTTAAAGATGGTGAGGGTGTAGGTAACAAATATTTTTATTTATAAATCACCTGACTACAATCATCTAAAACCTTTCATGGTGCAGAGCATTGCACATTGCAGAGAGGAGCTGCATAAAGTTATTCTTTGTCTTTCTTGGGCAAGAAGTGCCTGTTCTTTATGTGTGGGAAAAGGAGGGCATGTATATACTTGGGAGGTCAAATGAGGACACATATAATATAAGAGCTACTTATACCACTCTGCCTCCATTGCTTTTAGAGATGACCATGCAATTAAGCAGTGGACAAAAGTAGAAAAGACTACTGGTCTGGAATGTAAGGAAAAGGGATATGTGGCATTTTCTGGAGGCCACTTAGACACCTTGTCTCTTCTTTCTTCCTTCCTATTTCTACTGCTTGAAAAATGGAGTTCCCACTTGGACCATGCAGATCAGGCATACACATTTAAGATTATAAAACAAAAAGCTGGAAGGCATGAAGTCTTCTGAAGATTTACTAGATTAAAGCCACTATTACATTTCTGGATTACTTACCTCAAGATGTTTGAGGAAGATTTTTTTCTTTGTTTCAGGTTCTATTATTTTTTTTGTTGTTGTGTCAACAGAAAAGTTATAGAATCCATGGGAACTTTGAAGAAACAAGCTCATAAAATTGGCAGGAGCCAGGTTAGGCGGGGAAGGAGGGTTAGAACCTAGCACACACAGTGGCAGGCCCTTCGATCCAACTGGCTTTGCTCTGCCGGCATTGGACTTTTCAGTACCATTGCAGGAATGAATAATTTCACTGCTGTTCTTGGTATTTTATTCATTCAAGATCCAAAGTCCTAGGTTAAAACATTGAACTGAGAAAATGTAGGTTCAGTATCCAGGGGCTAATTCTTAGCAGGAAGAATACAAACTTCTGGCTCCTTTCTACTTCCACATTGTGCTATTAAATTATGGGGCATCCCACTCAGTCTAATACATTGGGGTATTCCCAACACATAGAAGAGTTATTGAAATCTCAGAAGCAAAAAGCAAATAAACAAACTCGCATACTTACTGTATTATTATATATCTTCTAATGTTAACTGCATACTCATATTATTTCCTCAGATTCACCAAAGGCAATCCAAAAATTTACTTGTTTACTTATTTAGCAAACGAATAACTGAATGCAAAAATAGTTTCAAGTCATATGCAAATTCTCAAATTTAAATGCAAATACTTAGGTTTGAACCTTAACTCAATATGATTTTCATTTTCCTTATATTAAGAAGAAGCTAACATCCCACTTTAGTTCAGTGGCAGAGATATTATTAGAATGATCGAGTTGCAAAATTTTAAGAAATGTATTGGGAAATAACATAAAACGTCAATTAAGAAACACATTTTATCATTAATGAAGACTTGTTTTTTAGGCTATGACTTACTAGCAACAGAAAAAATTGATTATGATTACTTGCTATTACCTAAATCATAGGCCACTTGGACTACAACGAGAACATCATTTGTGCATATTGGTTTTATGATGGAAAAGCCTATAGTCCTTTAGAAATGAAATATAAAAGATACCTCAGAATGACAATCACATTTTGAAATTAGATGGCATGGGAGGATTAAGTGGGCAGAGATAGTAGCTACAAATATAAAAGAAAGCTGGCTGGGAATCTGCAAGGATTTAATCAGATCTGGAATAGCTTCCTTAGTGCTACTGATATATCCTCATTATTTTAAGTGCGACAAAGAAATGAAATGTAATGCTCCTTAGCTGCAGAACTAGAGAGTGAAGCAAAAAAATAATAACCAAAAAGATCCTTGATGGTAGTATGAAAAAATGGTATAAAAGAGTAACATGATTTTAAATCCTCATTAATGTTATTAAAGATGAATTACATTTTAAATATTCTGATAGTACTGTGCCTAAATCTAGGGTCTTTCACATGGAATCAAATGACTAGCAATCATTAGAATCATTAGTGTCAACCAGTTTTGTTAACACTGAAGATCATGCAAATTCCCAAAAGATTTTGACTAATGGGAAAAGAAACTTTACTACAGAATATTAAGAGCAGCCACAAATCTCTGCTTTTTAAATTGTAATATATCTTGGTAAATTAACTTTTAAAAATAGAAGATTTACTCTGGAATCCAGAAATATAATATTGTACATATAGTTTAATAAAGTTTTTTTAAATAAGTTATTTTTCTATAAAGTAAGGAATTAGTATAGATATTTGAAAAGATATCAAAAAAGGTAGAAAGTTAGCAGCAATAGATATAGAAATTAAACCTTAGTATACATATAAGTGAATTAACATTTCATGAGGCAATAGCAACATAACAATATTAAAATAACATTTACAGAGATAATACTGTTGTTAGGAAGATGAAATATCAAAGAAGTTTCAAATTAGAGTAATGAAATTTAAATTTAAAAAGATCTAAGTCACTTGACTTTTAAAACAAACAGTGATGTTTGGGATATTCTATACAATAAGGGATAATGTGGGGCCCTGCATGTAATATTAATATCCACAAATGCTTTAGCATGATTATACTCAAATATTATAGTCCACAGACTAATTTTACTCCAGAAGCTATTTATTACTGACTGCAATGAGTTAGCACAGAAATTCATATAAAAGATTGGGAAAATTTGTAAGCATTTTTGACACAGTAATTTGATGTGTGTTGAATCTATTGATAAAAATGTTGAGCTTGTATTTCATATATTTTTTAAAAAATTGTTTTTCAAATAATTAATTTGCATTGTATTTTTAAAAAGCACTGGCCCCCAGTAGAGTGGACGTAAAACAGAGAAGCATTTTTTTTAGAGATCTTGACATTATATATTAGATTAATTCAGTTATAACAGATCTGATATAGATTCCTCTCAACACATCTCCAAAATTGCTTATTTCTAGCTTTCATTTCTGTGTGAGTTTCCTCATTGTTATTGTGAAGACCTCACAGTCTGCTATCATATACATCTGGATGTGAATCTGAGTTCAGCCATGTTATTACATATTCTTATATTTTAATGTATTGGCCATGACTTCAAAGCTGAGGATGATAGGGGGTGAGTGAAGGTCACGTGCCAACAGGACTTGCAAAGAGAAGGTAAAGAGGTCTAAGCTAATTTGCCACTTCTAGGCAGGAAAAGGTATGATCCCACATAATAAACCTCTGTGCTCAGTGGGCAAACTAAATTTAATATTAGCAATACTCTCCCAGCCCATCATGAGATAAGGAGTTTGCACCAGAATATAAAGGAACTAAATTGGCAAATATGCTGTTTAATTCAGTTGTCATTTTATTTTTCCACAGAAAAATGTTTTCAGTGATGGAAGCATTGTGCAGACATATACGGATTTTCACAAATTCTTTATCTCACAGGCCAGTAGCAAACAATTAGTTGACTGGTTATTTAAATAGGATCATTAAATAGACTTGTCTCAGTGAAAAGACAAATATTAATATGTTTCTGAAGAACTAGATGCTGTCTGAACTACAATATCTCATTTGCCTTCCCACTGCTGTAATAGGAGCATGAAAGAATTCTTGGGAGAATTGACATGCCTCTTATGGAGATCTGGGGTCACAGAACCCCATGCTAACTTTTACCTACAATTCTGAAGGTGTATGTTCAATGCCCTTATGGCTGGATGAAAGAGAAGTGGCAATGAGAACACCGACATTATCAGAGTTTTATGGAGCTGACTTTTATCTTGGGCTGAATGACTTGATGAATAGAGCAGGCCTTTTAGTTTTCCAAAAGAACCCTGCCCAATAGTGACTCCTTCCAGAGATGTATCAGCAGGGATGCACCTTGTCAAGAATTTTAAAGGTGCTGAAATTTTACTTTTTTTGTAAACTAACAAGTTAGCCTGCTATGGTTTCAATAGATGAAAGCAGACAAAGGACTCCTAAATCAACAACAAATGGATTTATATTTCATGGCACGGCAATGAGCTTAATGTTTATATCAGCACCCTCGCCCCTACCCCACATAGGAGTAAAATAGAAGCAGACCCAGTTATAAGGAGAACACATGGTAGCTTTGTGTCTCACCTGAGAAAACGAAAGTTTGGGAAACTCCAATATTTAAAGGAGGCTGCTAGCAAACTTACCCAAACTTTGCCCAGGATGCAGACATTATCTTTAGTACTCTGCACATTAAATAAATTTGCTACTTGACATAGAGGTAGATAGTATGTTTATTTCAAAAGCTGTTTGCTATCCTAACATTCTTAAAACTTAGGTCAGAATAAAAGCTGATGCAAGATGTCCAGAAACATCGTGAAGAATTACTTTCCGACAGATCTGAAATAGCTATAAGATTTCAAACTCATTTGTGTTAACCATGGTCAATGACAGTTAATGCATCTTCCAATGAGAGAAAAGAGAGATCGACAAATAAAACTAAACATCTAAGATGGGTTTGCTTCATTACTGTATTTTAATACTTTCAGTGTTTTACATTACCCATTTCTTGTTCTGGGATCAGGGGAGGTAGAACGAGTAGAACAACAGATAAAGAATTTGAAGTGAGGAGAATGGCAACCTGGCAACCTGAACCCCACTCCTGGTCTAGGGATTGATTAGTCAGAAATTATATTTAAGAGAAAAGAATGATGCAATCAGTTTTGAAAAAGATTAGAAATTAAAGTTTTGATATTACATTGGACTAGATCTTTAAGTGAATACATTATACATGTATAACCTTGAATAAGTTATTTACTACTTAAGGCTAAATTTCTTTATCAGTAAATGGGATTAATATTAACCATAAAACCACAGGGATATTGTAAGGGTCATATAAGTAATGTCTATTTAAAAGCATCTTTTCTTTTTAAACACAAAGTGAATGTTCAGTAATTGGTATTATTATTATTTTTGTCAGTTAGATGATGGTACATGACTGTACTTCTGTAAACATATTAAGTGTTTTTTGCTAGGCAGATTAGTGCCGCTTTTGACATTAGAAAAAGAACAGTGTATTTAAAGTTAACATGTGAAGCACATAAATATTTTGTAGTTGGCCTATATTCATCTTAGAATTTATATCCTAAAATGGTATATAATAAAGTAAATTAAATAGTAGGCCTTGAGCAAAAGTTTGCACTACATATGGGGAAGAGGAGGGAAATAAGTTGGCGTTGCCTGAAAAGAAGCTGGCATGTATTCTAAAATGGGTATCTGAGATTGTTCCAGCCTGAACTAAAGGCACAAATAATTCAATATTCAAGATATTTTCTGTTCTTGTCCTAGACCTCAACGTTGTTGAACATTTTCATGTATTACATGTTCTGAAATAGAGATTCCATCCTCATGAAATACAGAATGTCATTATCCTTAATGGAAAAAAATTATATATAAACTGAGAAATATATCAAATATTGACATTTGAATTTGGATATAACTGGGTTTGAGGCCTAGAAAGGTCAAGAAAATTTTGTTACCATAAAAGAATTTCAAGTTTTAATGGAAGTTTGGCCTTGTGGAGAAAATCCAGGAAAGAACAACTATACTAAAAAGAATGACTACATAAAAAAATATGGAAACTGATCAAAGTCAGTAAAATCTGTATTGATTGCACTCTTTACAAGCAGTGAAATAGAGATGGACATGACAAAAAGTGAAAGCAAGTTTGTAAAATGAAGACAAACCATTACTAAATGGAATATATAATTTCAAACTGTCATAAATTATTTCTGCACTTTTGTTTCCATTTGCAAACATAGAAGACGTTGACTTGCTCATCACTGGCCAGTCTATACTCCAGAGCTCATTGTGGAACTTGGAACTTGAGTGGTTCTAACTTTAGCATTGCATATATTGGATCTGTTTTGTGAAACCTGGTATATTTAGCTGTTTAGACTGCTGTTGAGAGCCACACAAAATTCAACCTTGAATGTCAATAGGGCAAAAAATTGTAAATAGAAAGATGAGTTATCATTTACTGACACCACAGAACTATTTTCTCATATTTAAATGATTTAGGCATGGTAATAATCTCCATTGTTATCGGTGGAAGGGAGTTCAACGATGTGATTTAACCATAATAAAATAATTAAATATTAAATTCTCAAGTTCACTAAAATTTAAAATTCTTAAAAGCATCTTTATTAATAAAGCTTAATGATTATTTTGGTGTTCATAATCCCCCTTACGTTCCCATTTCTGTGTTGTTAGGGATAAAAACTTGTGAGCCAATCTATATCCATGCTCTTCAGCAAAACAGATAAGCTTTTTTCCTGTCAAAACATTTAATTATAAAGTTGTTCATGTTAGTTAAAAAGTAAATCATTTAATGGGTAAAAAAGATTAAATGTAATCTTAAAAGGAAAATGCTTACTGATAAAAAGGAGAGAAACTTGCAGTCAAAGAAAGAAAGTAATTTGTCATTTCAAGATAGTTAATGAGCTTCAGATACTCTTTGATGATGAGAAAGAGTGTGATATACACACAAAAAAGCTTTAATGAAGTATAAAGTTATAACAGATAATGAGGTTCTTTTTTTAGAATATGCAATCAGTAATTGTTGAATGTATCTGTTTCTTATGATCATAGATATATTGACAACTCTACGTACATGTAAAACCATTTCAAATAAAAGTGATAAATTCTAAATTAAGATGATCAAGAAAAAGCTAACATTTTTGTTTTTGCCTTAATTCTCCATTCTGAAGGATTAGAGAAAAAAGAATTGGGTTCAACAGACAGAATGTCAGAAAGGCTTACATGAAATTGCTTGACTTGTAATAGTATAAGGAATCAGGTAGGGAGATTTATTTAATCAAATGGTTTGGGGTTTTAGAATAGTATCTGGGAAAAGAATTTATGGACAACATGAACAAAAAAGTTGAATAGACTAATAATTTGGAAAACAAGAATCAGTGGAATTTTATGTAACTGTGTTAGAATTATAATACCAGAGACAAAGTAAGAAACAATAAACTATTTGCCAATAAATGTGTCAAAATTAATTTGAACCTTCAAGGCACAAAGAATTGCTTTTCCAAGTACTTTTATTTTGTGATTATTTTTAATTTTTGTAATAAACATATATAATGAAATAACTTGTACAATTATAAAATGCATATGTAAAAGCTTATTTCTTGCAGATATATGTATAAGGATGTTCTTTGTAGTATTGTTTGTAAATAAATAATATCAAGTTGTCTAAAATGTTCAATAATAAAAATATTAATAGTTTAAATGTAATTCCATCCTCTAAAACCATCCTATGCACCTTCTAAAAATGTTTAGGCACATATATATCTTATAATAAGAAAGATGTTAATGAGCTAGCAATTGAAAAGTAAGTCATAAAAAATAATATTGGTGTGTGTTGGCCTAGTTGTACGTTTCTTGGTACATAGAAATCATCTGCTAAGACTAAGTATTAATTGGTTAACTTTGGTTTGGAGTGACATGCCTTTGGGTTTATCAGTGTTCTAATTATTAGGTATAGTAGTACTATGAAGTTTAAATATTTTAGAGAAAAGATAAAAAATAAGAAAAAAGCAAAATACACCATTAATTAGTAAGCTATTAATATTTTATACATCTTGCTTTTGAAAAGATGCCTAAAATCATTTCCTGATTGATTTGGAATTTTGTTCCCCTATTTTAAAATTAATTATATTGAAAACTACTACATTAACAAGTACCATTGTTATGTTTACAAATCTAAATAATTCTAATTTTACATATAACATGTGTAATCATTTTTCTTAACAAATGTTATTAGATAATTACCGATATTAATGATCCTCTAGCATTTTGGCAAGGGTTTTCTGTTAAATAATTTTGACTAAGAGTACGCAACATTGTTTATATGAAAACAATTCTAGAAGTTGCTTTACGATTATAACATTCAAATTGTGATTAACAATCAGTAGACTTTGAGTAAAAGAGATTATGCATCAAAAGGAGCATGGGTCTCACTAATCTTTTAAAGGCCTTAAGAGAAAAAACTGTGGTCTCCTTAAATGGAAAACATCTCCCTCTAGAATGGCTTCTGAATTAAGACTGTGAAATCAACTTCTAGCAGAATTTCCAGACTAAAAATTTGCCCTGCAGCTTTTCCCTACAATTGCATAAGTCAATTTCATAAAATAAATATCTTCCTGTATGTATATACATCCTATTGATTCTGTTTCTCTGGAGAACTTTAAATAATACAGTAACCAACAGTTAATATATTAAAGCCCAAGTAACTCACAGTGATTTTAAAATCAAATGTCTTTAGGGACATAGCAGATGAATACAATTAAGAAATCGAGGTGATTATAAAATAGTAAGTATTGGTGGGAATGGTGGTGAACCTGAGAGTTCATTCCTATTGAAAAAATATTTTGAACACTATAATCCAATAAAAAATTATTGTAGGCTGATTCACCCAGTGGAATTCCAGTGTGTGACTTGGTTCAAAGAATTAATAAAAGGGAGAGAAAATCATGGGTTAGAACGATGAGATAAAACTTCACAGGGGTACTACTACATACCTATTAGATTGTCCAAAATGCAGGACACTGACAACACCAAATGTTGGTGAGGATGTGGAACAAGAAGAATGTCATTCATCGTTGTATTTTTTTCTTTTTAGTTAATGGAGGCTATTATGTTAGCATGATATACAGCATTAAAACATGTTTATATAGGATGAAAATATTTTTCTAAACTGAGTCCTAATAAGCATTTATTTAGAAATAAAAAATCTAATTTTTTAACAGAAATTAAAAGTGAAAAATCATGTATAAGCTGTAAGACTAGCAGTTTTAGAATTCACAATGTGGATTTACCTCAGATAAAAGGCAGTCAGAGCTATAAAAACTATTGAAAACTTCAGTTTTTTGTCACATACATTTCTTAAAGTAAGCAGGAGAGTCTTGGGATGATTGAACAGTTTAGAAAAGTCAGCATCCATATCTCCAGTTCCTGCTAAAGCAAAAGAAGAAGTGAAGTATTTGGTGCCTCAGCTTACTTCCCACATATCTTTCATGAGTGCAACAATAGAAAAGAATATGTGGATGTAAACTGTGTTCAAAATTCACTGACAAGTATCACTGGATGCCTTTGGAGTAGAAAACAAGAAGAGCAATATTAGCCACTGGCAATATTGAATAATTCATTTCCTAATTTATTGCTTTACTTAGATTCAGAAACCAAATGCAGAAATACAGGACAGGTGAGTTGTGAATTTCCAACAGTTTAAATGAAAAAGACCTGGAGTTTAAGTTGACTGCAAGTGGAAAATAAGTCAGTAGTTGTATGACAGGGCTGTCACAAAGGCAATTTTAACTTAGAAATACCTAAAACAATTTCGGTGTCCATATTAAAGTAGAGAAGTAAAGAAGCAGAAGGAAAGTAGATGTCAGCCTTACTCAGATAACAACTGATATAGCAAGATCAGCTCTGAGCATCTCAGGTTAAAAAAAAAAAAAAAAGAGGTGTATAAAACCTAACATCGTCAACTGGGTATTCTGTATTTGTTTTTAAAACTTAGTCAAAAGAAATAAAGTGAAAACATTTTCTTTAAGGAATTGAAGATAGGGATGAGGAGTATAATAATCAATTATTGAAAAAATATAAAAATAAAAATGATTTAATTCCTTCATTCTATTAATTCAAGACATATCCATTGGTTGCTGAATTTCTTCCACACAATTAGCTGAGCATAGAAGACTTACAGTGAGGCAGTATAACATGGTCCATGTAGACAGAGAATCTGAAGTTTTCAAAGATAAAAAGTTGTTACATTAACTGTTATTCAACTATCTGTAATAAGTTCGAAGGCAAGAGAGCAAAGAGTATTGTATAAGATGATCACCTAAATTAGTAGGGACAATATTCAAGAAAATCACATTTCTTTCAAGAACTGAATAAATAAACTGAGGAGTTATAAAACTAAGGTGATGAGAGAAATGCAGATGGAACCAAGAAAAGTAGAGAGTTGTACCAACACATGTAGCTTGTGAGAGAGATTATCTTCTACAATTACACAGTGCACAGGAAAATCGTATGGCATAATAGTAAAATTTTTAGGCCTGAATATTATTCCAGCTCTAACATTTAATAGTTTTTAGCCTGGTTAAAAATCTATAAATCTTTACACCATTAATTTCTGTAATTGCGAAATGTAGAAAATTTCCCAGGATATCTCATTTTACAGGATTGTCTAATATACTAAATAGGATATCATCAATACCACATTTAGAAACTCTAATAATTATACAAATTTGAACTATTGCTATGTATAGCTAGTTCTATTTTTAAAAAGTAGAAGATTAAGTGAGAGATTATTTGATGCATGCCAGGTATATTACAGAGGGATTACTGAATTGGGATGGAGGTTAGACAAGACATGTGTGTTACAAGTAATTTCACTGAATTTGGTGGGTTACATGTTATGTCGTAGTAGCTTTTCATGGCAACAAGACAGTGTATAGTTTATAGGAAATATTTTGATTCTACAAACATCCCTGCACATAATCCCAGACAATTGTATTGAATGTATTTGAAGCAAGGGCTTGAACTATTTCTTTCAGGAAAAAAGAAAGAAACATTTCTACATATTCTTAATACTTGTATAAGAACCACTGTCATAATGTTTCACATTAGTCTGATTATGGAAAATAATATGGACATTTACAACATATTCTCTGATTTGGGGAAATGTCTTTTGATAAATATCAAGTCTAATACTGTATATAAGATTCATTGTTCATTAAATGTTTATCAAATAATTACTATCTCTAAAGAAGTGAGCTTTATAGTGTTTCATGTGGAGAAAGAGAGAGTCATTCTATTTAAATCAAAACTTCCTATACTCTGCATGTCTTAGAGCAAAAGGCTAGTAAAAAATGATTTTAATCAAATGAATCTCCTATAAAGTTTGAATTTCTTCCTCATGAAGAAACACCGTATTTCCTACAAAAGTCATATAATTTTTACAGTCTTTAAGTTAGCTCATGATAACTAGGTACTTAGAATAGGTATTGACTTTTCCAACCAAGATAACCTAGATAATATTTTATATATGGGGAAGAAAAATATGGAAATATGAAACTAAGTCATTGACTGTGAACTGGTAAGAGTATAGAATTCCACTAAAAAACAAAATTATTTCTATTATACTATATTGTTCCACTGCTTCTTCTTATGGCAACGTTATCGCTATAAGCTCTGCCCTTCTCTAATATTTTCTTAACTTTCAAAATACCTTCCAGACTGATTTGTCTCTCACACCTCTCCTGCATTCTCCTTCTCATCTACCTACCTAAAGCCATTCTCTAGGATTTGAGTCTTGCTCATCATGTTTTACCAATCTTTGTCAGCACTTCCCAAAGTGAATTCTAAGGCATATTAGTAAAGAGAGGTATGTCTTGAAATCTCTGGAAGAGGCAACAAAATATGGTGTTTAAGTGCATAGACTATGGGATCCTGCATCCTGGACCTGCCCACGCCACCCTAGGTGACCACAGCGAGGCTACATGCCTCCTGCACATGTTTCTTCTTTTGCATGATAATGACAGTGTCACTAACTTTCAAGATTCGGTGCAGATTTTAAATGAATTAGTATATGTAAGGCCATTTGACTAGCACATAGGAAGCCCTGTATAAGAATTTGTTATTCATAATATCTCTATTATTTATATTATGACATCATATTAATTTTTATGAAATGTTACATTTCATAGCTCTCCCTTAGAGATTCACTTAGAGATACAACTTAGGATATAAGAGTTGTAAAACTCTCTTTCTTCTAATGTCAATCATCATTATTTTTTAATAATCAAATCTGTCTATTAAACACAAAAAACATACTCATACACACACACACACAGACACACACGTATGTACGTATATAGTGAAAGCCAAAGAAAGAGAGAGGAGGGAGAAGCTTTTGTGAATCTGGTATTTCCCTTTCCCTGAGTACTGCTATATTTCTTTGTTCCTCTTCACGGTGTAATTTTCTAAATTATTTGCCTCTATTTTTATATTTTCTTATATCCTTATTTTTTTCTCCACATCAATCTGCCTACCACTACACCATTTTCCCCAAACCACACTTGCGCAGTATCACCTCTCGTCATATTTGTTTATCCAGTGGACATTTCTCAGCCTCATGCTGCTTTGATATTGCCATAGGATTTGATACCACATTTCATACCTCTTTTCTTAAAACATTCTCTTTTCTAGGCTTCTACTAAACCAGTTTGTTTATTTTCCCTTTCACTTATTTTGAATATACTTTATTTTTGCAGTGATTTGAAGTTCACAGTAAAATCGAGAGGACAGTACAGAGACTTTCCATATATCGCTCCCCCTCAATATATGCACAGTCTCTCCCATTATCAACATCCCCCAGAAGAGTGGTTCATTTGCTACAATTGATTAACTCACATTGGCACATAATTATCACTGAAAGCTTACACTTATAGTTTACATTGGGGTTCACTCTTGGTAGTACATTCTATGGGTTCGGACAAATGTATCATGACATGTATCCACCATTGTAGTATAACATGGAGTGTTTTCACAGTCCAATTGGTGTAATCTCCAATCTCAGGAGGTGTGTATATGATGGACAGCAGTGATGGTTTAAGTCCCAGAGTCCCAGGGCTGGAGAACCAGGACCCCTGATGTCTAAGGGCAGGGGAAGATGAATGTCCAAGCTCCAGGACAAAGAAATGATTTGCCTTTCATTCTGCCTTTGTGTTCTTTTTGGGTTTTCAATAGAATGGTTGACTGCCCAGGTTAGTGGGAGTGGGTCTTCTTTGCTCAGTCTGCCAATTCATATGCTAATCTCTTTCAGAAACACCCTTACAGACACATGCAGAAATATTGTTTTCCCAGTTATCTGGACATCCTTAATGCAGTCAAGTTGACATATAAAATTAATCACCACAACATCCAACTCTGGCCCATTCTCTATGCTTACAGAGAATGACTTTAAATTGTTTTTCAGCATCTCTTCTTGTATTTCCAGTGGGCATTAAAATTTCCATGTGTAAAAATGAATTAAAGTACACCCTTTCAAAATTATGTTAAAGGAATTCATATACCTTAATGCTCAAAGCCAGATACCTATGTGTCATTTGAATACAATCATACAGATCCAATTTATCCAACGGGTTTCTTCATTCTGTATTTTATCATTTTATCTTATTCCTTGCGGCATTTTATTGGTTTGAATCCTCATTATTCTCAGATCCATTGCTAGATTCTAAATCTCAAGGCTTTATTTTCTTAAATGTATACATTTTTCCTATAATAAATTCAATAATCATCCTAGTACAAAAGTTTGATATTAAATATTAAATAAAAATTTTCAATGGCTATTATTCTCAGAATAAATTAAAGTTACACAATGTCCTTCTTAACTTGCTGCTGTCTTTTCTTCACTGTCTCCTATTGCTCCTTATTAGGGGTCTTATGGCTAGATATATTGATTAACTTCTCACTCCTAAATGTTATTTCATACTGCTGTGTTTTTGCACATGTCCTTCATTCCACTTTAAATATATGCTCTTACTTTCTTCTGAAAAACTCATCTGTATTTTGCATATCAGATCAAATAGTTTCTCTTTGGAAACATTTTCTTTTTGCTCCGAAACAAATTGTTTTATACTTTAGTAGTCACATAATGTCTTGCAAATCTTATATTACAATAATTATCTTCTAAATATTTTGCATCTTCAGAAATAAAAGAATTCTGAAAAAAATTATACAATCTCCCATATATATATTAAGGTGACATATAAAATTTTGTTTGAAAGGATATAAAAGAAAACTTTTTAGTATATTAAAATGTTAACATTTAAAAAATATTACATAAATATTATAAACATAACTAATGGAATCTGAATACCATAGCAGTCAGAAACTTGTCGCTATTCAATTAAAAATGCATGAATAAGTGGTTTTATACATTCAAGAATCTTATATCTTTATACTTTACCTTGAACTTAAACCTTCAATTCTCCCTTACAATTTATGTAAAAAAAATATTTTTATATTTGAAGGTTATTGATCATCCTATTATATATTTCTACATCAAAAATACATCCAAAATTTAAATGTTTAAAATGGATTTTATTTCTGTAATTATAATACTGGCTGTTATGTATTTAGTTATCATTATAATTTTTTAAATGATCAAAGGTAGATTTCTTTTTTTAATTAAAAAATTAAAAATAATTAAATTGTTGGAGATGTGTCATATTGAGATAAAACTGAACTACTGTTTAAATATCCTTTGTAAATCCCTAGAAGAATATTACATAAAAGTAGATACTTTCTAGCAACATTTCATTTCCAGTTACGGTTTATGCATAGAGAAATTTGCAATAAAGCTAATTGGCACAATTAGTCACCATTGTCAAACCAATTAGTCAAACCAGACATTTGTAGTTATAAAAAGTCTGATTTTATTTTCTAATCAAATAAATATGTTATCTTTTAAAAATAATATTGTAAGATCACTGAGAATTAAATTACAGAACACATATTTTGATAGACTACTGAAATCCAGTCAAGTGTAAAATGAAACCGATGTAGACACAATAATCTACTTAAATAATAAAAATAAGGTAATATGTCACTATGTAATTTCTCATTAGTAAATTTGTATTAAGGTACATAAATTTTAAGTTTTTATGATAAAATTTGTGTACTAAAATACAGTGCTTCTTAAGTGTGTATATATTTGTGCACATATGTGTGTTGAACTCTAGCTTTTGTTATTAAATAAAAAATCAAGTATAAAAATTAGCCATAATGATGTTTTTAATTAAGTATGATATTTAAGTTTTTTCTATGTATTTAATGAAATAAAAGTTCTGTTTATAGCTAAGAACTAATTGGTGCTATAGCTATTTTTTTTTCTCATGGAAGAGGGGATTCAAAAGCATTTAATAAGATGAAATAAAATGAAAATTGATTCTAATTGATATAATTTATAATATAACTTTGCAAAATAATTTCAATTATATAACTAAATTTTATAACAAGTTTGAAAAAAAATAAAACACATAAAAATTATCTATTAGTTGTATCTAATACATTTTACAAAAGTTGGTAGACAAAATAATAAATTATATAGTTAAATTACAAAGTGTTAGTGTTACTACTTCATTCTTTTTTGGCTGTTTCAACCAGTCATTATTTCCAGAAAATGACTCTTACAGTCATTTTGTCATAAGTCAAAATGACTTATACATTATAAGAATATCTGAAAATAATTACTTATGTTCAAATACATTAAAATCATATTTTTTAGTATTTAATAATTGTTACTCATCATCCCATTGCTTTGATCTTTTGGGAATTTCCCTCAAGAAAAATATATTTGGGGGTATAAGTTAGAATATGTAAAAATCCAAGTCCTTAAAAAAATTAAGAAAATATATTATTACCACTTGATCTATCATATTTCTGAATTTTGAATATTTCTTACCAGTTCCTAATATAAAGCATCGGTCCTAACTTGAGTAAAGGAAATGGTAATAATTACAAGTAACTTACTGTTTCTAGCACATGAGAAGTTTTATTTTTCTAAAAATGTATTATGCATAATATACATAGAGGAAAGTTGCTGAAGTGTACAACTCAATTTTTAAAAGGCATTTGAATGAAATATAATTTTCTAGATTGAATGCTGAAACAAGAAAAGATCATTAGTGTAATAATCAGTGAAACCCAGATAACCTTTGTAGTTTAGTTATTAGTAATATACCATTTTTGGTTTCTTAATTTTGAAAAATTTACTGATCACCAATGTTTGATAATTAAATTTGGCAAATTTGACATATTTATGATAATATAGAAGGTTAAAATTAGGAGAAACTGCAAAAAATGTGTATAGGAACTCTCTATGCTATCTTTGCAAACTTTGATTAAATCTAAAATTATTCCAAAATAAAAAGTTTATTTCAAAAATTACACTTGTATAATCCTGAAATCTCACACCATAGATTAATTTCACGTTTTTTGATATTTGTAAAAATGAAATCAAACTGTATACTTTATTGTGTTTGACTTCTTTTACTAAATATTGTGTAAGTTAGACTCAACTTCATTATTTCCTGTAGCAAAATTTATTCATTCATATTACTATATTGATCACATTTTAATTATTGATTGACATTTAGCATTGTTTCCACTTTGTTGCTGTCATGAATAGTGTTCCTATGACTATTCTTGAACAAATATTTGTATTTCTGTAGTGCACATATATAGGAGTGTAATTGCTGGGTCATATACTGTGTTTAGCAATAGTAAGATATACTATTTTGAAAATTCTGCATATGAAAATGAGGATCTTGAAATTGATTCTACATGCTTCAGGCATATGTATCCTAATGTGAAGACCACTATGTGTAATAATTACCATATCATAGTTCAT
>VBSM01003176.1:46234337-46259421 GCA_008086735.1 Cheirogaleus medius | reverse complement strand
ATTGCATCCCAACCTCCATTGGATGATATGTTTGACAATTGTGTATTTCTGAATGAGGTGCTGTGTATGCTTGTGTTTGATTGAAGTTTATATTATTATACCTTGATTTAGCAGTTCTCTATTAAAAAAGTAGTATTCTTTACATACATTATGAGAACTTCCATTGTTTGCCTCTTCTGTTACTGTATTTCCTTCAATCAGATCACTCTTGTCTCATAGAATTCTAATAAAATTTATTACCTAAGCTGTCTCTTTTCACTCTAGTGTAAAAATATATCTACATAAACAAAAGGTCTAAAAGAAACATATGTACAATAATGTGTTCTATAAATAATCATATTCAGAAATGTAGTAAAACATTAATGCTAATTTTGTATAATTCCAATTTAGTGGTGTTTCAGATAAAATATCATTTTCACCAAAGGTATTTTCTTCTACAATGTAGTTTGGTATGAAGCACAAAGTCAATACTTCATATGACTAAAATTAGAATTTATTGATATAGTGTTTGAATAGCACAAAGACTTGCAAAACAAAGATAATTTCTTAGGCAGGAAGGAGAAATAACATCTTGATCATTTTAGCTGCATTAAAAGTTTCTCCAGTATTCACATAAATTACATTTTAGTTAATTCATTTCTCTAAGACTAACATTGATTTTATAGTATTTGCAATAGAGGAACTAGAATACAAATAACTTCATAATTGTATATGAATATGGGTATACATCTACTGTCATCATCTATAAATGATGACTGAGTACACCTGAATAAGGTAAAGTAACTGCTGTGGGTTGAATTGAGTCCCTGAAAAATTTACATGTGGAATTCCAATATTTCAAATTGTGACTGTCTTTAGAGATAGGACCTTTAAAGGGTAATTAAATTAAGAAAATCAAGGGCATTAGAGTGGACCTTGATTCGATTTGACTGGATTAAGAGGAAGAGATTAAGACATAGATGGAGACACCAGGGGTGCACACACAGAAGAAATATGTGAGGACACAGCAAGAAGGCAGCCATTTGCAAGCCAAGGAGAGATGCCTCAAAGAAATGAAACTCACTGATACTTTAACCTTGGACCTTAACCTAGGCTTCAAAACTGTGAGAAAATAAATTTTGATTGTTTAAGCCACTCAATCTGTGGTATTTTGTTATGGTGGCCTTAGCAAACTAATACAGTCATTATATTTCTAAATGTTCCATAATTTTAATAACTTATTGTCATAGCTATGATTAAACACTAACTTATTGGCATGCAGTCTATACAAAATATTAATTCTATAGTTTTCTCAGGTTTTCATAAAAATTTCATTTTTATTAGGGATATGGCTTCTCAACATAAATTCATGTGGCAATATCTATTTTTAAATCATTTTTCTTGACTGTGTTAGAAATAATTGAATCCATTAAAGACTGTCTCCTTATAGTAAAAAATATGCTGCAGCAACTACATCTTTTAAAGAGTCAGCTCTAATTTTAATATATTCAAATTCAATTATAATACATGAAGTGCACATAGCTCCCCTTTTTGTTGTGGAATGTAGTTTAAACAATTTTAAATGTTAATACAAGTTTCTGAATAGTTAATATTTATAACAGCATGGACAGTTGACTCTGTCTAGATGTCTTTGTAAACATTCTAATGGTATTTTCTAGCTGGTAGATAACACAGAGACTTCTTTTTCAAGAATTTTTTAACAGGATACTCATATTTGTTTTAGTGATTATTGTAAATAATTGTATAATTTATAGAATTCTGAAACACAGCTGAAGAGAAGAAGTTAGTCATATAGTCCCTCTTCTTCTGCTGCTGAATGATCAATCAAGGACAAATGGTCCCCAACTTATGCTGGTTCTACTTAAGGATTTTTCAACTTTACAATGGTGCAAAAGCAATACACTTTAAGTAGAAACTGTACTTTGAGTATCCATACAACCATTCTGTGTTTTACTTTAAGCAAAGTATTCAATAAATTACATGAGATATTCAACACCCGATTATATAGTAGGCTTTGTGTTTGACAATTTTGCCCAGCTGCAGCCTAATATAAGTGTTCTGAGCACATTTTAGAATAAGCTAGGTTAAGCTATGATGTTTGGTAGGATAGAGTTAGTGAATGCATTTTCAACTAAAGACCTTTTCAACTTATAATGAGTTTATAGGGATGTAACCCCACCATAAGTCAAGGATCATGTATATAACAAAGTAAGATGTCTCCAAACCAAATTGCTTTCTCTGAGATGTATAATGGTTTATCAGTCCTCATCTGTTACTCCCAAACCAACTTGTGTCACCACTGTATGAAAAGAAAATTTAGGGACCTGCATCTAGATAAGTCAGGTCTCCTTCAGAAAGAAATGTCACATTCCTCTCTAGTATCTACTTGTATTCTTTGACTATTAGTTTATTATTTGGGGATGGGATAGATTTCATTGTTAAATAAGAAATTTGTTTCATGTGATTATTTCTTAATAATACAACATTTTAAATAAAGTATTACAGATTTATTGTAGCTACAGCATTGTCTTTTAAAGCTTTGAAGCCTAGTGTTTGAAGCTTTTTTTTTTTTTTCCTGAGGGAAGGGCACAAAGACATGGAGGAGATGTTAAAAAAATTCAAGATAGAGATTTGTTGGAATGGCTTTCTCCCCATCCTTGGCATGAAGTTGCAAAAGCCTTTAGTAGACAAATCTTGCCAGTGAAATTTAGAGGAAATTGATTTAGACCTAGGAAATTTGTAAAGCATATATATGGAGAATTTGAAGCAGAAAGAACTTTAGTACACTCTATAATTGGAGATGGTTACATGGGTTTCAAATAAAAAAATGGAGAAGGAATAAATTGATAGTATAATGGGTAGCACATTATTGACCTCTAAAAGGTGAGAAATAGCTCCTGTGACAACCACACCTTTAGAGAATCAGGTCAAATTTGGATATATTCAATCCAATTATAGTTGATCTTTGAATAATGCAGCGGGTAGAGGTCCCGACTCCATGTACAGTTGAAAATCCATGAATAACTTTGACTCTCCCCAAAAGTAACCACTAATAACTTACTATTGACTAGAAGCTTTACTGATAATATAAACAGTCAATTAGTACATATTTTGTATGCTGTATTTATCAAATACTGTATTCTTATAATAAAGTAAGCTAGAGAAAAGAAAGTGTTACTAAGAAAATCATAAGAAAGAGAAAATATATCTACTATTCATTAAGTGGAAGAGGTGCATCATAAAGACATCTTTATCTTTGACATATTCATGTCGACTAGGCTGAGGAGGAAGAAGGGGAGGGGTCGGTCTTGCCTGAGAAGTAACAGAGACAGAATAAAATTTACATATAAGTAGACCTGCTCAGTTCAAAACCATGTTGTTCAAGGGTCAACCGTATAAGGATCCAAATCTGGAGTAAAAAATATTTGAAAAGGAGGTTAAACTGTTACCTCAGTTGAAATCATAGAATATAAAAACAATTAATTGAAGGACTGGAATGGGTTCAACTAAACCCTGGTGTACTAACTAAGATTCTTTTAAATTATATGGACAAGAAGGTGTAAAGACTTGTAAGGTATTGGCTGGCAAAACACACTGATTGCTGTGAAGGATGTACTAGAATAAGTTTGGAGGATACAGTGATTCTGTGGTGGAGACCTATATGGTTTTTGTTAAATCGTTAATTGTAAAATTTCCCTGGAGAGAACATTCTGTGGTTGTGTTGCCTAAGCAGGATGCACAGTTGAGATGGTTATTATAAGAAGATTGAGGACTCTGTCTCAGTTATTTTCTAATTGAAGCTGCGCTAAAGCTACCCTTCCCCTAGTTTTAAGCAGGTATGCTAAATGTGAACTTGTGTAACTTCCCAATCCCTCCTCTGTAATAAATATTAAGCAATACGGAAGTCTAGAAAGGGAGGAAGATTGCTATGATATAGGTAATGGTGAAAGTGGCACCTTTGATTCTTGCTAACTTCGCTAATTTCTTTTCTGATTTCCCCAGCTGGCCTGTATGCAAGGCATATGGAGCCTAGAGGCTGGGAGTAGACCACTAAAGATTAAAGCACTTGGTTTCCTTAAAAGCTTCAGCTATATTCAGCATGGGATATAAAATACAATAAGGCTGAGAGAGTTGATTGGCATTAGTATTAGACTTAGTTGTTACATTTTTCCTTTATTTCTGAGTTCATCTAGGAACAATTTCCATTTATGTGGAATAGCCTCCAGGATACAGCACAGTTTTGCCAAAGAAGTATTTGGATTGACTGTCATACTGTCACAATCTAGTGGGTCAAGATTTAGACTTGATAGCATTTAAGGATAAATGGGCACACTACATGACCATTATCATGATATTATAATTACTTCTTTTAAGAAAGAAGCACTAGACAATTTAGGGACTTTAAATACCCAAGGGAAAAATAGAAGGTGGCTGATAAACTCAGTCATTGTTTACTCTTTATATATATATTTTTTCATTTCTTATTTAATCTTGGGACTGGGGTTGAACTTAGTTTGCTAGTACAGGAATATCTTGCTGCATAACACAAGATACCCATATTACTGAATTTGACCAAGTACAGAACAATGCCTAGGGACAAAGGAAAGCAGATTGTCACTGCCTCCTGTTATTTCAGAGTTTGTTTGATATTTCCCATCTAGCAAATGTGAATATGGGCAGAACAGCTTTTGTAGAAACAGCTATAGAACCCAGCCAGGCTAAAGAGAAGTGGAAATAGGAGTGATAAAGTGGCTGTATGTTAACAATGACTCCGTTGGAGCTGTAAAGGGACTGCTTATGGGAGTCCTTATGACAGAACCAGACTTTGCTGTATTAGGGGTACAGTGAGTCTCATTGACAGTTTCATTTGGCTTGAAATAATATTGAATGAATACTATTTGCCTAAATTGTACTGATAACTCATGTTATGAATTTTTGCCCTTTGCATTTGAAAGTTTTTCATTGTCCCATAGAATATTTTAGACTTATATTTTACATTGGTTTATATGATATTGATAACATTTTTAATTACTATTACTTGCGTATACCTGATATAAATATCTCCCCCCTTCTTTTCTTTTTTAGTCTTTTAAATGACTTTGTTTTAAGAGTGTCTTTTGTATAGAGTACATAATTGGCTCCCAGGGATGATGACATCAGCCATAGGCCTGGCATCTATCTCTCTACAGACTGGCTTCAACCAGCTAAGTTAGCTAAGCTACCAAAAGAGGACAATAAAAGATTATCTACTCATCTAACTGAAAACACAAAAATGTGTCGTGTACAAAATACTTTTAAAATATTCAAAATTAAAAAGTGATTGTCTTTTTGATAATAATTTATTTAAGAAAATCTTTACATAAGCAAATTGAAGGCATAAAATGATAAAATATTTAGTAGCTGAGTGAATTTTTTTTTTAATAATAATCCCTTGACATTCTTTGGATCTCATTTCATTTCTCTATGAATCTTTATCTCTCCTTTACCAGAAAAGAACTTAACTACTTATACTTAATAGTAAATTTCATTTTATCTGAAGACATAGTAAAAATATAAAGACATGAAACCTCTTCTCTATCTATACAGAAACCTAGAAAATTTATGATAAATATATACTTTTCTAAAGTTCTGCTTGAAACAATGAGACTTCATTAGTTCAATAGATAAAATGAGTTTAAATATGATTACATTCTTAAAAATTAAAAGGATAATGATAAGAAGAAAATATAGTATACATGTTATATTTTTATGTATGTATCCAATGGCATAATATTAGAATGTATACTGAAAAAATTTTTATTGTTATAATATTTAAACTCTTCCTCATGGGTTGTAAAAATGACTTTTAAATTATATGAACAAAATCTTATTAAAATTAGGTCACTGTATTTATGATGATAGCATTCCTGTTATTTTCAGTACAATTATATTTTTTTTAATTTCTTATCAGTTATTTTACCAAAAATTACATTCAGGAAACTTACTCGATAAGAAACATATAAATCAGTCATATACATGCCATTAAATGAAAGACTTTAAAAAGTAGAACAACCACTGTGGAATTAAAATGTGAATGAATAATTCTTCAGCTGTTATTATTACAGATGAAATATGTGTATTTCAGTGGAAACCCTTGGTATTTCTAATTGTTCACAGTCAAATTCCATTTGATTTCCTTAATATATTTTTCTTTGATCTCTCATCATCTGCAATACTCTGGTAGTGATTATTAATGGTAATTTTGTATACCAAGGAAATTATATCTCAATATCCAAGCTTTGCATATGATATTTCTGAAAGCTCTTTCTTTTGCGTAAATGCTAGTCCTGAAAACAAGACTATAATACTTAAGGATACACTATTTATTATTAGGAGATAGAGTTTCATATTTTGCAAGGATACATCTGTTTTAAATATCTTTATTCAGTTTTATGTATGTATACACACACACATAATATCTTATAACCATGGTATAGATTGTGAGTTCTTAAATTTATGTCCATAAACAGTTCCCAGAGATTTGAATATTATCTGAATTTATACAAAAATAAAAAACTATATAAATAAGTGTTATCTATTATTCAGGAGTGAGAATGACTCAGAGGAGTCCATGAAGCCAAAATAAAATAAAAAGCTAAATAACTATTTGGGTGAGCATATATCACCCCAATAATTTTTATGTATATTATATATCTATATAATGTGCCAAAATCATAACCTGAATATTAAACTACAGAGATACAAGATTGATACTTTGAAATGAAGCTAAGCAATATAAAGAAGAATATGTGTGTATGTATATAAAACATATATATAAAACAACTTTATATACATTAAATATATAACAATTCTGCATATAAATATATTTTATATATATTTATATAAAATATATATAACTTTAATGGGAAGCTTAAACAACATAATCCATATAATAGTAATTATCCCCTATTAGTGAAGGTACTACAAGAGGAAACTTAGTATTTTGAGTAGATACAAGATTTCAATTGCTTGGTTGTATGCTAAAAAATTTTCATATCAATTAGATAGGTATATTACATTTACTATGCTCATGGCTTGGACATATTCACTTCAGTGAATGGGGCTTTGGAGATACAGTTGAGAAAATATTTATTTACCAATGGTTAAAGAATGTAGGTATCATTGGGAATGTCATTTAGGATTGAACACAATTTTATACTGTTTTTTGCTTTTATTAAGGCATCTTGACTTTATGAAGGTCACTGATAAAATGTATTATATGTTTCATAAGAATATATAAATTTCATGTTTGGCCAGAAAAAAATTAATGAAAATATTCTAGTACATTCAAAAAATAGGCAATTAATTCAAACTTTAGGAGTATGGAAAAAATGACAAATTATTTTTACATTGATTGGACATAAGAATAACATTATTGTGTGTAAATCTTAGTAGTCATTCTTCTTTAGCCATAATAATTCCATTGTATTCATTAATGCCTTTTGTGAAATCAAGCAGGGAAGAGGGGGGAGGAGTGGATGGGCAAAAACCTACATAAGAGGCACAATGAACACTATCTGGGGGACAGGCACACTTATAGTCATGACTCAAGCTTTATAAAAGCGATCCATGTAATAACGAAAAATATTTGTACCCCTGTAATACTTTGAAATAAAGAAAAGAAGAAGAAGCTTGGCAAACAGTAACTTTTATGTACTGGATAACTCATAGATATTCAGTCAAGCAAGGAAAACATTAGAAAGACCATGAATTGTGTTGAATTGAAGACCTGAGATGGAGTCTGTGTTCTACCTTCCTGACATACTTTCCTATTTCTAAAATTAGATTAATATAGAGTTCCTTTGCAGTCAATGGGTTGACATATGTAACGTCAGGGTTAAGACATAGTAAAATTTACCCTTTATAAAAGAAACAAAGCACGTGTTTTGAAGGAAACAGATCTTTAGTTTTAGTGACAAGAATTTATTTTTCCTAGTCCTATCATGAGCCTTTAGTATAATTATCTCAGAAGAAAATACCCTACAGTTGCTTGGTGAATCAGATGGGGTGTTTCATCTGGGTATAGAAGATTCACCCAATATAGTGAATCTTCTGTATAATATAAAAAAAAAAATCCTTTTCCAAGAAGTCTTTTACATACAATGAAATCTTTATATTCCAATATCATTTTATATCTGCAAATGAATTGTAGTAACTTCCTTTGGAACCTTATTATATACTCTTCATACTCTCTCTCTCCCCCCCGCTTTCTCCTAATAACAGTTCTAAGCTTTGAGTTCTTACTCAATTCTCCTTTCTTCCTAGTGCCTATCATCATGTCTAACTTTGTATTTGCATTACTATAAAATCAAATAAATCAAAAGAGATATGACATTGCAAAAAGTATGTGTCTACTTACCTTCTCTTCTTTTAGATAAATGGTAAGCTTCTCTTTAGAAATATTCATATTACATCATTGACTATTATAATCACCTTGTCACCTGAGAACTGTTAGGCAATGAAATTTATTTAGCAGAATAATTTTATCCTATACTTAAAATATGCATTGTGATTATAAAATTGGAATGGTTGGATGCAAAAAGGAAATATCAAAGTTCAAAAATCATTTGAACTATTCAAATAAAAATAATTTCTCATTTTATTGCTCAGGGAAATGAATTATTTCAGCCAAAAAAACCTAGGGAATTTGAACTAATTCTATAAATAATAATGTGCGCAGGCTTTATGATTTAAAAAGTCTTAACCTGTCCAGATAACAAGACATGCTAATTAGGAGGGTCACTGTTTTGAATGTGTGCTGTGGGAGGTAGGCCAATGCTGGGGCTAAAAAACATTTGCTGAAGAAATTAGGCAAGTGACACATAAATCTACTCAACCATCTCAGGGAAGGCAAACATAGAGATGGATTATCTAGGAAAAAAAATCTGTGGAGGATTCTTTTGTCTATTGTGGGGGAACCCTATGATAACAAAGGAGACCCACAGGTTTTGGAGAATGTTTTATCAGATGAAATAATGCCGGCTTGTATAGAAAGGGACAGAAAGATGAATTAAAAGAAAGCTGCCAGACTTTGACAGGCATGAAATGGCTCATAGGGCTACTCAGCTGCAAACAAGTGCTACCCTTCAAAACAATGGAAAAATAACTCTGTGGACAGAGTCTGGGGCCCAGACAGTAAAGCCACAAGTGCAGAGGCAGAGGCAGGTGTATCCAAGTGGCCTGAGGGCCCTACCACAGCCCTGATGGGTACAGCATTGAGCCACAACAGATTATTCTCAGGCTTTGAAACCTTTGGAAATCTGTGCTGCTTGACTTTTACTAGTTTGAAGCCTGTGTCCTCTTTTTACCTCCTACTTTCTCCCTTGTAGAATGAGGATGTCTATGACTGTTATTCTATTCCTGTCTGTCTCACCATTGCATTTTAGAAGCATATAACTAGTTTTCTAGTTTCACAGGTCCACAGATGAAGAGGAATTTCGCCCCAGGATGGATCATACCCTGTGTCTAATCCATCTGTGATTCAAATGATATCAATAAAGAGATTTGTGGCTTTTGAGCTTATAATATTTACATGAGATTTTTGATTTGAAGTTGCTGCTGCAATCGGATGATATTTGTAAGGATATTGGGATGGAATGAAAACTTTTACAAGTGGAACAGACATAAGTGCTTGGGGACGAGAGGGCAGACTGTGTTGGGCTGAATGGTGATATCAAAAAGATATGTCCCTATCCTAATCCCTGGAAGCTGTGAATCTTCATATGTTGAAAGAGTAAATGTTAATTTATGCCTAAAAATATGTGGTTAAATTAAGAGGATTAAGAGAAGAAAATTATCCTGCATTAGTCAGGTAGGTCATGAATCCAATGGCAAATCATTATAAAGACTGAGACAGCTAAGATTTGATAGAAACACATGGGAGAAGATATACATACACAGAGGAAGAGGCCATGTGAAAACAAAGGTAGTTTGTTTTCAGTGTAGCCCCTGAAAGCCCAGGGAATGCCCACAGCCAACAGAAGCAGAAAGAGGCAGGAAATGGATTCTTCCTTAGAGCTTTCAGAGGTAGTGAAGCTCTGAGGAGACCTCCATTTCAGATTTCTGGCCTCTAGAAATGTAAGAGAATAAATTTATGATGTTTAAATTCACCAATTCTGTTGTAGTTATATAAAAGTTTTAGAATCCACTAGTAACTTATTAAATTACAAACATTTTATTTTGTATATTTTTTACATAATTATAATAATATATTTTGTAGAAAATAACCTAAGCTGAAAAAAAAAACAGTAACCTTTGATATAATCCCTAAGGGAACAAAAGTTTAAACATACCACATAGGCATTTAAGACTTTTTACCCTCTGTTCCATTTTTTTCATTGTCCAGGATATGATCTTTTGTACCATCTTAGTGTGTCTCACTTATTGCCAATAACTGCATATAGTTGACCAGAAAAGCATTATCAGTCAACTTGATCTAACTGATATTTTAAAAGTGCTTCATACAACAATAGCAAAATATATATTATCCTTGCACTCACATGGAACATTCACCAAGATAGACCACATTCTGAATTGTAAAAAACACCATAACAAACTTCTTGGAATAGAAATCATACCAAATATGTTTCCTGACCATAATACAGTTAAACTAGAAATCTATAACAGTAAAATAGCTAGAAAATATCCAAATATTTGGAGAATAAGCAGTGTACTTCTAATAACACATTCACAGAAGTTTCTCAAGTTAAACTAAGTGAAAATGAAAATAAAATTTATCAAGATTGTGGGATGAAATAGAAGCAGTGCCTACAGGGAAAGTTTACAACATTAAATGCATGTATTAGTAATAACAAATTATCTAGAATCAAAAATCTTAGTTTCAAATTTAGGAAACTAGAGACAGAACAATTTAATCCTACAACAAGTACAAGGAAAAAAAAAAGTAAATAGAGCAGAAACCAATCAGATTGAAAGCAAAAAAATTAAGAAAATCAACAAAGCCAAAATCTGTTTCTTAGAAAAGATCAATTATATTGATAAACTCTAGCCAAGATGACTGGGGTAAAAAGAGAGGAAACACAAAATTAACACAATAAGAAATGAAGGAGGAACCATCACTCCTGTCCCATAGTCATTAAAAGTATAAGAAAGGAATACTATGAACTACTCTATGTCCCAAAATTTAATAACTGATAGGAAATACACCAAATCCCCAAAAGAGCTATACTATCAAAATTTGCATGAAGAGAAGGAGATTAATATGAGTATGTCCATATCTATTAAATAAACTGTATCAATGATTAATAGCATTTCAAATAAGAAAGCACCAAGTTCAGAGATTTCTGGTGAATTCTGATAAATATTTATGGGAAAGAAAGATACCAACAGTCCACAATCTATTCTAGAAAATAGAAGCAGGGGTAATAATCTTAAACTTTCTATGAAACCTGTATTACCTAAATATTGAATCAGATAAATTTATTACAAGAAAGAAAAACATCAGACTAATACTTCTCATGAATCCAGTACAAATGCCTTAATAAATAGTGTTAAGGCAAATCCAGCAATGTATAAAAATCCTTATGAATGATACGCCATAACCGGGTATTCAAGGCTGGTACTATATTTGAAAATCAATTAATATAACACACCACATCAACAGGGGCTGTTTAAAAATTTTTTGTTACAGCGCCCCAAACTAAGACAGAAATCTATGCCAGGACTTGAAATAAACGTCTTATGACTATCCCACCATTATATTTTAAAAACACATAATTCATTTGATTTCATGAGCTCACAGCTGAAGATAAATTTGCCTCAGGATAAAATGACCATATCTGACTAAGATGATATTTAAATGAGAATTTGGACTTAGAGGGTGAGTTGAGGTTTAAATAAGTGAAGACAATTAAGGCTATTAGAATGGAATAAATATATTTTGCAAATGAGAAGGGCATGAATTTTGATGGGACTAAGGTCAGAATGCTATGGTCTGAATATTGGTGTCCCCTCCAAGTCCTACATTGGACCCTAATACCCAACGAGATGGCATTAAGTAAAAGGTGGGGCCTTTAAGGCATGATTAAGTAATGAGAGCCCCACCCTCATGACTGGGATTAGTGTCATTGTAAAAGAGAAGGGAACTTTTCTCTTTTGTAAGAGAGAACAAAAGGGAACTCTTTTGCCCCTTCCTCTATTTGAGGACAAATATGGAAGGTGACATTTAGGAGGAATGAGCCCTCCCTTGACAACAGATCTGTTTGGTCCTGGACTTCCCAGCCTCTAGAACTGTAAACAATATATTTCTGTTGTTTATAAGTTACTCAGTCTAAAGTATTTTGTTATATTATTATTGGACTACAAGAATTTTCTTAAATATTTTTTATAAATATCACCTTGAACAAACTGAATGTTCAAAGAAAATTTTTCTTGTTCTAGAACAAGATGCAATCCTCCTATTAAATATTATTTTTTTTCTGTAGAAAACAAATTCCTCAGGTGATCTCTTCAAATTCTTCCTCTGGTTTATTTTATGGAATACCCTTAAAGACCTGCTCCTTATTTTTCCAGGACTAAAAGCAACAATATAGCACAATTAGGGAGTTTTAAGGTTTTATGTACCCAAAGCAGCACTTGAAGGAGTGTTAAAGTATGAGCTCTGGGTTTGTACTTCTTATTGAAACTTACTGATCCCTGACTCTGTGGACATGTTGGTGACAGAAAGATTGCCAAAACAGACCCTCAAAAGCATAGGCCAGAGTATGGCTCAAGTTGTTTGACATATAGATAACTGCTGCCCTTTTGCTGTTACAGATTCTTTGGTATAGAACCAATGTTGTATGTTCTTATTCTATTTGTAATTTACTCTTGACTATTTTCCTTGGCAAAAAATATTGCTATAAGTTGTACCTCTTCCACTGGTTTTGTTAGATATTTATTTTTATGTTATATTCTTCATTTTTGATTTGTCTTTGCTTAGAAGTAAGAACAAAAAGCATTTCAGATATTACAACACTATTAAACACTAAATTTGTAAATGATCACTGTATGTGTTTTAATAAATTACAAACATTTGACTAGGGCAACATGTGCATGTTGGCAAGGAGAACATTTTTCTTTTCGAGTCCTTTTTCTTCAGACCAATAATTTAAGTTGTTCTTTACTTGGAAGCATTACTGACTACATTTGATTTAAGGGACCTCAAATAATTAGCACTCTTACCTGTGGCATATACTATGAACCTATTGAGAAACAAAGATATCAATATACAGAGGCCAAAATTTCATTTTCTTCCTGATAAAGGCTAAGTTGGAGAATACAGTTCATATATGTGAGCAAGTATTCTCTTCATCCTTAAGCCCTGAATTAAACAGACTTAAATGTAGGTAGAGATGTTTGCCATGGAGAGACAGAGGGGAAATAGCTACTGTAGGCAGCAATGTTGTTCCCAAGAGAAGCAGAAGGGGAAGAATCTGGTGTACATATTACTAGTTTCTCCTCAAAACTCAACTTTTCAGATTATTCTATGTTTTGAGGGCAGAGTTGAGTGAAGAAACAAATATTATTAGATAGATAGACAGATTATATATGAAATATGTATAATATTATTTGACCTCTCTCCACATGAAACAAATACAGAGAGTGGGGAACAAGCATCCTTCATCAATGAGATATGGAAAGAATTAATTTATCAGAGATAGAGAAATGAATCCACTTGACTGTGCCAGAAGGGAATGAGACATGTTAGATAAATATGATGCAGTGAAAGTAAAAGGATATGTCTGGGGAGAGCATATTTTCTGAACATGGGTGAGGGGCTTAGTGATATATGTGAGTGGATACTAACATTAATAAGGAGAAAAGGAAAATTCTTTCATTAAAAGGGAGAAAAGGAAAATAAATATATAGAGGCAGAAAAAAGGTCATGCCAAATGTCAACTTTTTTCACTTCATATGTTTTCATACACTTCTAATGGTGACACATGACATTTTTGGTAGATGCAGTGATACATTCTATTGGGCCAATTTTATATCATTGTTTACCATCTTAACGAGGTCACTCTTAATTATGTGAGAGAATTCATTTGGAATTGCTTTGAAGCTTTTTCCTTAGAGTTTTGCCTGGGTGTACAAGGAGTTTCTCTCTAATTACTATTCCATAGATTTGACTCTCTACTTCTTGCTGGCTCTGCTACTAGATCTTTTCTCTATCAAATATTCATTAGAGTTTGCACTGTATACAAGGCAATGTACTATGAAGTAAAGAAGATAAGGAGTCAGTCAAATAACTGTGTTCTCAGATCCCGTCAGGTTAGCTGTTTGAAATAGTCACAGTGTGTATGGCAAAGGTTAAAATAATAATAATAATAAAAAGTCCAAATTCTACATATATAATTGGACATGTTAGACAATTCGAAAGCAATTTTTAGCATCTCCTTTTCTTCTCCCCAAAGCTTTAATATAGTAATATATTTTCTCTTTTTTTCCTAGTAATTCTCAGGATTTGCAATAAACCCAGGATTGAAATGATTGAATTCTTCTCTAATTTTGTCTATTCTCAGTGACTTTATACAATATTATTTCTAAAGAAAGAGTCTTGGTAATATAATAATATGGCACATATTAATATAATGTGCATCTTTTTCTTATTCTTTGTAAACAAACTCATGGAAACTTGGATGGATTTAGTCACTCTAATATACTTTAAGAATGAAGATAGAAAGAAGGATAAGATTTAGTAGAAGGAGAATGGATTATGATGTTTTATAATACAGTATGTTTTATAAAACAAATTATTATTCACATATCAAATTAGTTGGAATATAACATACTATTTTTTTATAATTACTGTTCAATGAAATTTAAATTTTAAAAATTGACCAAGTATTTGGAAAGGAATATTCTAACAAAATTATTTGTTCAGTAATTGTTTGAGGCATGCATTCCAAAATCACTGTGCTCATAATTAACTTTAGTGTGGGATTTAGATTCATAAAAACTATGTACTTTAAAGTATTCTTCTCTTTGAATTTTAGTAGGAGAGAAAACAAACCCTGCATGTATTAAAGGCATATAAGAAAATGAAGTTATCCTGTAATATTCCTAACCTCAATATTATAATTGTTTAAACTAGGCTTTCCTATAAGTGGAAAAGACCTTCTCTCACCCCTCCATAACTACTTCTTTGGACACTATGTATTTGATCAAAGGCTTATTTATTTTATGAGAAAAAAATATAGTGAGAATCAATATGGAGCAAATAGTCTCCTAACCAATGAGAGGGTGTGAATTGACACAATAAAAGATGTATTGAACGCTTACAATGCACTCAGCACAGTAAGATGAGAGTAGGGACTTTGAGAATTCTAAAAATAGGGAATTCACAAATTAAAACCTTATCTATTACATATTATAAATTGGACAGACTTCAGTTGCAGGAATGATTGTTCTTCAACACCAAAATGTAAGGAAAAGGGAATCCTGTTGTGTGAGTGCTAGCAGGAGAATAAAAGACTAAAACAAATATTTATTATTCATAGAAAGAACAACTGGGTAGTCCATGTACTTTTCATTCTGATTTTAAAAGCATATATTAAAAATGAAAATATAGATGTGATGGCAAGAAAAGTAAGCAGTAGTCAAACTCAAAATTGAAAAGAACTGGTGACTTCATACTTGCCAGTTTGAAATAAGAAACTTTGAGTCCCTATAATTATAAATCTTGTTACCACAAAGAAGAAAGCTATAGAATATGTAATCGATTGAGTACTGTCAAAACTTTTACTTACGAATAGTACTGAAGATGATTAAAGATCAAAGTTATTTTAAAGATTGTGTTTTAAAAGCCAGCATCCATTGTCATCTGCTGATCTGTTCCAACTGCTTTTTTCTCCTCTTCGTTCTGTTTCTTAGTGTGCCTAATTACTTTTTTATTGAGAATCAGATATTATATGAAGTATAGAAGCATTGAATTATTGCATTAATTTGGGTTGCTCTAGAAGCAAACCTGAGACAAAAATCTGAGCACAGTTTATTTGAGAGAGAAAATTCAGGTGGGGTAGTGAGAAAGCAGGAGATGAGAAGGGAACAAAGCTAACAAAAGTTGCATTATCATATTAGTCATCACTTTGGAAGAACACAACATAATCCTACTGACTAAGTCTGGGAAATAATTCAGAGTGTGCACCCCAACGGCATCCCAGACAAAGGAAATGGGAGCTGAAGCATTTGTGCCTAGGTGAGGTCTGCTTAGGGTGAGTGCCGAATGATTAATTCCCCATCCTCACTCGCTTGCCACACTAACTCTGGACCAGCGGGTCCTTGCAGACAAAGAAAGTACTCAGGCAAAGAGACACAGGTTTCGTCATTTGGAAATGAGATTGGCTTAAAGGAAAATAGTTAAGGTCCAGGGGCATTGGTGGGGAGCTGACAATATCTGCTACTGTGATGTCATCTCCCTCCTGAGAAAATCCACATTAACCTTCTAAGGTTTAGGGGTGCAATAAATTTCTTCAATCCAATCTGGGAGCGAAGCTGGTTTTCAGTCTTGGCAAGCCTCGGTCTATCTTGACAAGTCACCAATGTCAGGGATAGCCCTGCAGTAATCCCAGCTGAGCTCCAGCTGTCATTGTTTCCTAGGCTCCTCATTGTTCTTCCTGAACTCCAACTTTAGGCTCATTGGTATAGTGAGACTTTTGAAAACTGCTCAGCCTTTCAGCTGCTTTCAACTTGGCACTTTACCTTCTAGGCTTGTACAGAATAATGTTCGAATGCCTCCAGGGGAAAACTGATGTTGCGTTTCAGTCACATTCCTCTGTACCGCCATTCTTTTAGGTACCTTAAATTCTCTTTCTTGGCATCCTTAAACTTCATCTTTTTGCTTGTTTGTTTGTTTACTCAGCTTTGTAAGGATGCATAAAGCTCTGCCAGTTTTTTGACTCTTAGCAGCATCCTACTGCCCAGCTTCTCAACAAATGCAGTGAGAGTAAAAACAGCACGGATAATAGGGATAGAAAACATTGGTGTGCATTTTGTAAGAGCCTCTTTTCTCTGGGACCTAGCTGCTCAATGTTGACTCAATGTCATGCAGATTTCTTTACCATTTTTTTCTGGCCTTAAACTTTTACAACTCCATCATATCTATACCTAAAGTCAAAAAGAGTAGAAGAGAAATTGAAGAACAATTTTAAATCTTGAGGAAAAAAAAAAAAGCACAAAGACTCCATAGTGGAAAGGAAAAAGTAGCAAGGAATTCCCTGCTGTTTTGCAGAAAGCTTTAATCACATTCTAAGATATCAAAATATACACACAAATGTATGTAAGTTTATTTCTAACAAAAGCTACTATTTTCTTATATGCAAAAGTTTGAAATGAATTTCATGTCAATACATGGCGAAAAAGCACTATAATATTATTTTTGAAATAATATGTACATAGAGACAGTCTTCTCTCTAAGGAGTATTTCACAAAGCATGTTGGGGAACTCACTGTCTTTTTCCAAGGTTGAGAAATCAATAGAAAAAGCATCGGTTGCTTTTGGGATGCTTTACTGACATATTAGCTTGCATGCTTTTTGTGTCAAGAGAATCCAATCAATATTATATAGTTTTCATGGCAAGTATATGATACATCTTTGACAATTCTGAAGGTAAATAAATACAATTTTCACATTGAAAATTGAACTGTGTAACAAACAAACAGGAGGAGTTAATTGTGATAAAAATTTAGGGCTGTATATATTTTCCTGCTTGTGACATTGAATTGTTAAGCTTGCTTCAGTACTTGTGTTTGTTTAATTTCCATTATCATGATTCCCAAGGGGACATTGCTATTTTACAGGCCTCATACGCACAATAACGAGAATCAGCCTTCATGGAACAGGTTAAGGGTAGGGCAATTGGATTTCTGCAGTACTGATTCAAGGACACATGATAGGGCAATGTCTGTACAATTCAGTCTAAAAGAGAATCAATACTGAATGTCTAGGTATTATACTACCCTGAGTTGATAAAATTTTTAAAATAACAGAACTTAATTTTAGAAAATATTTTTCATTAAGAACCTAGATTGATAAAAAATGAAATTATTAAGAAAATTTCTTTGAGTTCATAAATTTTCTGTCTCATCCAATAATGATGTCTTCATTGTTTGTTCACATTATTATAGGAAAACTAGGTAGTTTGAGAATGGAAAATTTCTTAAGTCAGTGAATAGGATGAGAAGAGACATCCATGGTTATTTATTTGTACAGCCATTCCACTGATGAGTTCTATGACCTCTAGCTAGACACTTAGCACTTCTCTGGGCTTCATTTCCTTCCTGTGTATAAAAAAGGAACAACAACACTTGTAGACATTGCTGTATTCATGGATAAAAACTGCCCATAAGGGCAAAGAAATATAATTAAACCTTGGCATTGTTCCTTTAAAAATTAAAATCCCATTAAAAATTAAGAAAGTCTTAAACAACCTCGTTAGTGCTGGGCTGGAAAGCAATTAAGTATATTGTTTTGCCCCTAAAATCATCCCCAGAAGGTTAGCTGTGCCCCTTATTGCCAATGATATTTACCGATATAATTGATAGTGGATGCTTGCTAATCAGTCTCTTTCAGCATTTAGTCTTCATGTTAAGTATCATTCCTAAAATGAATATGGATTATTTGATTAAGAAGTTTAAAAATGAAAGTTTTTTCAAAATTCAAGGAATTTATAAAACAAAATAAGCAGTATATAGATGAAAACAGAAGCTATATTCCTAATCATTTAAAAGCACACAATCAATTGGATTTAACAATCATTCTAAAGTCTATTAAGCTAAATACTTTCCTGGTTATTGTATTATTTTTAATATATACATACTTTGAGATTTTTGAGGCCTGAACATTTTTTGGAAGAAGAGGAATACTTATCCTAGAATTTGTGTTTTGTTCTTTCTTGAGCTTTTAATTTAGAGAAGTAAATTTTTTGAGAAGTAAAACATTTACAAGTTTGTGCTTATAAAGAATACTTTATTCAGTCAATGTTAACTTTTTAAGTTGATTTCTTCTGTTCCTATACCTCACACTTTCTTGTTAAGTTAAAATTCTTGATATCTTCCTATAAAAATGAACACTTTAGAACTACATTAAATTTAATTCAATCAGAATGAAAATTCACACATTAGAACCATATTAATTTTAAATGAAGTGAAATAAACAATTTTATTACACAAATGTCTTTTACTCATAAAAGTTTTCTTCAAGGTGCATAATGAAAATTTTATATATAACTGGGGCAAAGATCAAAGATGATTTTGATTTGGACTCAAATCAATAGACATCTATTCAACATTTCCTCTATTTCATTTCATCTAAGACATCATTGTTTTAAAAACATACCATTATTCCATATTTCACTAAGAAAGAAAAAACACTGACAAACAATAACAAAATGGTCTTAACATGTAGAATATTTATATTTTGCTTAATTCATACACTCTTTTAGACTTAGCAAAATATAGATTTTAGACATTGAATTTTGATAACATATGTTTGCCCAAGGGGTTCTTTGATATATACATAATAATAATAAGCAAAATAATATTCTTCACTTTCAGATTTTGACTCTAAGGTATCACTTTTCAACTCGGAGTTTCTGTGCTTTCTTACATAATATATTTTTTACATTCAAGAGAATCAGAAATTGAGCATTTTCTTTTGACACAGTGATATCTACTTCTTTGATACGATTTCACACATGCAGTGGAATAGAAAGCTAAATATCTAAATGAAGAAGGGAATAAGGTATAGGATTTTTAGTTTCTTTATTATTATTATTATTGTGCGGATACACAGGCACACATATACTTTCTCCCACAGTAAGTCCAATAAGCTGAATGTTGATACTTCACAATTTTCAGTCATTTAATTTCATAAAGTGTTACATAAAGTTGCTCAATTTATTTTTTAAAGTCAAAGAAAATATAACACAATGGACAACTTGTATTTTGTCCTTCTTGTTTCTTAATAGGCAGAGTTTTTGCCATCCAGCTTCTTTAATAAATAATAACCTAAGATGATATTTCTCTTTAGCATTCCTTAAGAGATTTTATCCATATAGAGATATGTAACTTTCTTAAATCTAGGAGATACCTAACCTTTATTGTCAAAGTTCTAAAATTTGATATTTTCTAACATGTTTGTCTTTCCCGCATGATGAGCTATCTCTCGCCTATTTAGGCCTTATCAAAACATATAGGTTACACACAGTGGTGTGCTTTTTTGCATTTCATACATCTTCTTTCATAGAGACAAAATTATACATAAATCTACTCTTGTAATTACATTCTATTTGACATTGAAACTTAATTTTCTCTATAATGTCCATTTTCTGCTTACATACACTACTTTTTCTACCTAGACTTTTTTCTGCCTAGTCTGTAAGCCTGTCTTTCTTGAAATGAGCTCTTTGATTGTTTACCACTTCATATTTTTTTCTCATCTTTCTGTTGTTAGCACTTTATACCTATGTTTTCTTGTGTAATGCTACAGCCTAACCAGTTTTCAAAAGTACTTTGATTGTTATGAGTTCTATCTACCTGAAAAGTGAGATGTCCTACCCACTACACAGTTATTAAGCTCCCATATCCCAAGTGTTTTGAACAGCCTATCAATTCTGTTGGATATTATTAGCTGTCAATCAATCAATAAATTGATAAAACTTGGAAATGCTTTATTAAATAAAGTTGAATAGGTTTCTATACTGAAGTATTTCTCAGATATTTGAATATGTGACTCTACATTGTATACTTTTTAAGTAACTACAGCCAGTATTTGCCATTAATCCTCATATACAGAGATTATACAAGATATTTTCCCTTTTTAATCAAGTATACATATTTAGCACAGTAATGAAGCTCTAACATAGTCAAGGATAGAGTTTTCTCTAAAAGACTCTTCAAAGTAACTCATCTACATTATGTAAATGCTGAGCACCAATTGAGACACCAACTGCAATCCTCTCAAGCAGAAAAGAATTAAAAATTGAAGGAATAGAATAATTGAAAAAGTCACTGATTTGGAACTGAGTATTGTCAAAAGTAAAGAGCTAGTTTGTAGCACTAACATATTCAAGGAAATGATGTTCAATTGTTTTCAGTGACAATCAGCAGGAAGGAATCAAGCACCTCATAGCAATTACTGAATTTCTGCCAGAATCTGTTATAACATTGCCTTAGGGGAGGCAAGATAAAGAAGATTCTAGCTAAGAAGCCACATCAAGGAAAGTAGGGAAATGAGAAAGACTATTGCAGCTTTAACTCATGAAGCTACCTGATGATTAAAGGTGTTATGCATTGGCAGGGAGGGAGGATTAATCAAATATTTAATATTGAATAATTAAAAACAATGTGTTTTATGAAAAACACTATGACATATAGCTTTAAATTTTAAGATAAACTATTATATTACATTTAATATAATTTATATGATCTGGACATAATTTGACAAATAATAAATAATTTATACAGTGTGTAAAGTATCTATATACAAATGGTAGAAAATATAAGTAAAATTAAAAATTATTTTGGGGGAGGGAAAAGATGGCAAATGAGAAAAACCGTCAGCCAGAATGTCTCTTCGAGAAAGACAGATTTTAGAAGAAAGTAAAAATAAGTAAATAAATAAACAGGCAGACAAACATAGATCAGATGAAGGTCAGAAGGAAGGACATCTGAAACTACAAGTGACTCCATGGGAATAAGTTGCAGAGGAAAACTGGAGGGAGAAAAGCCCCTGAGAGGCTTGGAGATCAGTGACAAGGGTAGGTGGAGCAGTTAAATTTCCCTCCCTTGCATCTCAGACTGCTGGTGGGCTCCTGAGTGGTGGGGGAGACCTGCTAACACCAGCCCAGAGACTGCTGCCGCCATTGAGCAGTGAGCATTTTATGGACAGGGCACTAGGCTCCCAGCTCCCTCAGGGTACCTCCCAGCCTGCAGACTCAAGCTCATTGGCAGGTGCCATATTGCTTCATTCTCCTCTTCTCCTTCCCTACCCATGGCTGCCAAGAGAGACAATTTAGCCATCAACCAAAGATATCTGCAGGGAACAGGACCATTCCTTTTGGGGCCCTACAGTGGACTGAGGGGTACTTGGACTGTGAGTTCCCTACCTGCCAACCCTCCCAGGTGCTGCTCGCTTAGTGACTCCAGGAGAGCAGGGTGAATCTCAAGGCAGAGACACATTGATCCAGCTTGAGCACCCCGTGGGTGACTTGAGAACAGCACTCTTCTACCTGGCAGGGTCAGGGATTGATCTCTGGGGCCCAGGGGACAGGCCTGCTGACTAGATCCCATATACCCAGGTCTCAATTGCATTTCCCAAGTGTACAAAAGTGATATTTGTGAATGAGGCTACTGAGGTGTATGTGCCTTCAGGGGCAGATCAGAGTGGGTTCTAGCTACAGTGTACTCGAGGAGCTCCTCCCATGGGAGGGCCATTCTCCCAGCTCAGGCAGTGATCCTGGGCAGCAAACCTCTCGGGTAGTATCACAGCCAGAGGAGATACACTGGCTTGAGGCCATGTCTACTGGTAGAGGCCTTAGAGAAACCACAAAATAGGGGAGGGTGGAAAAAAACCCCACACACAGACTTTTCCACTGAGTGGAGTCATTTCGGCCCCTCCCTGGCAGCTTTGCCCCAAAGCAGAGAACAGACCTTTGAACCCTGTTAACACTATTTGTGGAGCTTGAGGGCAGGCTCACTCAAACCAACTCTGCTCAGCCTCACTCCTCCACCTGCCTCTACTGAGGTGGAGAATAAGGACACACCTAGAAGTCCCAGGGTCCCACCCACCACCTGAGGCAGGTGCTAGAGTGCCTCTCCGGAGTAATAAGAGCTGGTTACAGAACCAAAAAACAACACTGCAGTTTGCTCCTTTCAGTAAGTGCCACCTACTGACAGGGAGGTCATTTTGCACACTCTTTTACCGAATGTACTGCCTCATCATACACTGTGTGGTCAAATCTCACCCACAAGCACCACCTACTGGCTCAGAGACTAAATAGTGCATGTCATTGTCCAGATGAAAATCTAAATGTAAGAAGCAATAGCTGATCCAGATGGGAAGTAATCAGTGAAAGAACTCTAGAAGTATGAAGAATCCAACTGAAAGCACACCCCCAAAGGGGAACATTAGCTCTCTAGCAATGGGCATCAATCAAATTAAGAACACTAAAATGATGGAAGAATTTTGAACATGGACTGTAAGAAAACTCAATGATATGCAATTGAAAACAGACAATGAACCACAGAAAAAAATCCAGGACTTGGAAGAAAAGTTCCCTAAAGAAATTGAAATATTAAGGAAAAATCAAACAGAACATCTGGAAATGAAGAATTAATTCAAGGAATTACAAAATATAGTGGAAAGCCTCAAGAATAGGGTACACCAAACAGAAGAAAGAATCTCAAGGATTGAAAATAACACCTTTCAATTAAATAAGTCAGTCACAGAGATAGAGCAGAGAAATAAGAGAAAAGAGCAAAGCCTACAAGAAATGTGAGATTATGTGAAAAGGCCTAACAAGAAAATCATAGGCATCCCCAAGGGTGAAGAAGAAAATACACTGCAGAACTAAATGAAATTGAAACCAAAAACACTGTACAGAAGATTAATAAAACAAAAAGTTGGTTTTTGAAAAAATAAACAAAATTGACACTCCTCTTGCTAGATTAATGAGAAGCAGAAAAGAAAGGAGTCTAATAAGCTCCATCAGGAATAAAAAAGGCGATATTACAACTGATACGACAGAAATACAAACTATCATCTATGAATACTATAAAAACCTCTATGCACATAAACTTGAAAACATAGAAGAAATGGACAAATTCTTAGAAACACACAACCTTCATAGGCTCATTGAGGAAGAAATAGAATTCCTGAGCAGACCAATATCAAGTACTGAAATTGAAGCAACAATTAAAAAAATCTTCCTAAAAAGACAAGGCCCAGACCAGACAGTTTCACACTCGAATTTTACCACACCTACAAAGAAGAACTGGTCCCTATCCTGCAGAAATTATTTCACAACATCAAGAGAGATGGAATTCTCCCCAACACATTTTATGAAGTGAACATAACCCTGATATCAAAACCAGGAAAGGACACAACAAAAAAAGAAAACTACAGACAAATAACCCTTATGAATATAGATACAAAAGTTCTCAACAAAATCATAGCAAACTGAATTCAAGTGTTTATCAAAAAGATAATCCATCGCTACCAAGTGGGCTTCATCCCACAGATTCAGGGATGGTTCAACATACACAAAATCTATAAATGTAATTCACCACATACATAGAAGCAAAAACAAAGACCATATGATCTTCTCAATAGATGCAGAAACAGCATTCTACAAAATTCAACACCCTTTTATGATAAGAATGCTTAACAATATAGGAATAGACAGGACTTATCTAAAAATGATACAAGATATATATGACAAATGCACAACCAACATCATATTGCATGGGGAAAAATTGAAAGCATTCCCACTTAGAACTGGAACCAGAGAAGATTGCCAATTATCACCACTTCTATTCAACATAGTGCTGGAACTCCTAGCCAGAACAATCGGATAAGAGAAGGAAATCAAGAGCATCCAAATGGGGGCAGAAGAGGTCAACCTATCTCTCTTTGTTGGTGATATGATCTTATATCTAGAAAATCCTAAAGATACTGTCATGAGACTAGTGGAATTGATAAACAAATTCAGTAAAGTCTCAGGTTACAAAATTAATGTAAAGAAATCAGTAGCTTTCCTATACACCAACAACAGTCAAACTGAGAACCAAATAAAAGACTAAATACCCTTCGCAATAGCAACAAAGAGAATAAAATATCTAGGAATATATTTAACTAAGGAGGTAAAAGAACTCTACAGGGAGAACTATGATACAATGAGGAAGGAAATAGCAGAGGATGTAAACAGGTGGAAAACCATACTATGCTCATGGGTCGGCAGAATCGACATTGTTAAAATATCTACCTAAAGTTATCTACAGATTCAGTGCAATCCCTATTAAAATACCAACATCATTTTTCACAGAT
>VBSM01003176.1:46158549-46234237 GCA_008086735.1 Cheirogaleus medius | reverse complement strand
CAGAAAGACCAAATTGGGAGGCATTAATTCACCAAGCATCAACCTATATTACAAAGCTATAGTAACTAAAACACTATGTTATTGGCACAAGAACAGAGACATATACCAATGGAACAGAACTGAGAACCCAGATATAAAACCATTCTCATATAACCATTTAATTTTTGACAAAGCAGACAAAGACATACACTTGGGAAAAGAATCCTTATTCAATAAATGGTGCTGGGAAAACTGGATAGCCACATGTAGAAGACTGAAACATGATCCACACCTTTTACTTTTCACAAAAATTAACTTATGGTGGATAACAAACTTTAACCTAGGCATGAAAGTATAAGAATTCTGGAAGAAAATGTTGGAAAAACTCTTATAGACTTTGGCCTTGGCAAAGAATCTATACAGAAGACCCAAAGGTAATCACAGCAACAACAAAAATAAATAAGTGGAACTTGATCAAATTGAAAAGCTTCTGTACAGCCAAGGAAACTATCACAAGAGCAAAAAGACAACCTACAAAATGAGAGAAAATATTTTCATGCTAAACATCTGATAAAGGGCTCATAACTAGAATCTATATAAAACTCAGGAAAATTAACTAGAAAAAATCAAACGACCCTATCAAAAAGTGGACAAAGGACATGAACAGAAACTTTTCAAAAGAAGATAGACTAATGGCCTGAAAACATATGAAAAAATGTTCAACATCTCTAATCATCAGGGAAATGCCAATCAAAACCACAATGAGATATCACTTAACTGCAGTGATAATGGCTTTTATCAAAAAGTCTGGAAGCAATCAATGTTGGCATGGATGCAGAGAGATAAGATCACTCCTATACTGCTGGTGGGACTGTAAACTAATATAATCTCTGTGGAAAGCACTATGGAGATACCTCAAATAGCTACCAGTAAGACTACAATCCAGCAATCTCATTTCTAGACATCTATCCAAAGGAACAAAAGGCATTCTTTAAAAAAAGACATCTGTACTTGAATGTTTATAGCAGCATAATTCACAGTTGCAAAGATGTGGAAACAATCTGAGTTCTCATCAATACATGAGTAGATTAGTAAAATGTGGTATATGTATATCATGGAGTTCTACTCAGCCACAAAAAACAATGGTGACTTAGCATTTCTTGTATTATCCTGGATAGAGTTGGAGCCCATGCTACTAAGTGAAGTATCACAAGAATGGAAAAAGAAGCACCACATACACTCATCATCTAATTGTTATTAACTGATCAACACTTAAGTGCATATATAGTAATAACATTCATTGGGTGTCAGGCAGATGGGAGGCGTGATGAGGGGATGGGTATATACACATCTAATGGGTGTGGTGTGCACCATCTGGAGGTAGGACATGTTTGAAGCTCTGACTAGGGTGGGGCAAAGGCAATATACATAACCTAAACATCTGTACCCTGTAATATGCTGAAATAAAAAAAATTAAAAATTGTAAGTAGTTACCCACACTCAACCACATGCTTTAGACATTACTTAGTTACATATCACATTTTACTCTTACATAAAAGAAAAAAGAATTAAAACATTTAAAAAATTTTAAAAATATCAAAAAAATCATCTTGGTTTAGACATGTGTGTACAAGTAAAAGTGGACAGCATGTTCCCATGGATTTACAGGGAGATATATAAAAATCTGAAAGTTGCCCTTCCCCTAAGAAGGTCAATTAATATATGACTAAAATTTTATTAAACTAATTCCTAAGCAAGTAAAACTAAGAATTTATTTAACTAGCATCTGAGATTCTTATTTTGCTTTTGCTTTTGGGAGACACTCAATGAATTTTCTTATATTAAATTGATGTAGTCATCAGAGTGGATGGTTGTTTTTTATACTTGACATTAAATCACTAGAATCACACACACACAGGAATTTTGTCTCATATATTCTATATTTAATAAATAACTGCCTCAAATTTTCACTTTTTTCACACTAAGATCAGTCATAATGTCAGAAGTGCCTCACTTTCTTTTAAATTAGTAAAGCTTAAGTCAGTTTCTCTTTCTACAATCCATACTTTTGAAAAGTAAGTTTACACTCTTTTAAAAGAATAGCCTCAGTTAATTTGTTTTAAATTTATTATTTCTCAAGTAAATGCTTGAATTGCACTAAGCTGTTAATATCATTCTCAAAATTTTTCTAGTATATTAGTTAACTGTATGTTTCATTAAGTATGCACTCTGCAGAGTTAAAGGAATAAATATTCATATATTAGTAGCTTTACTACATTAGTCGATCTGTATTCATAGTTACTGCAAGATTTCATAAAATTGCAGTTTTAGTACAAGAATGAGAGCAATTGTTAACAAGAGCGTTAAACTATCTAGTGAGCTCGAATTCTGAAGCTAAATTAATAGGATAGACTGTTTACAAATCAGGGAAAATATGAAAATCAGGTCTCAATAATGGTGGAAGAATTTCAAATGAATGAACAAACTATCAGTAAATGAAAGTTTCCATGTTGAATAATGCAAAACTGCTACATATTGGTGCATTTAAATATTGCACATGTTCATGAATATACTTTACGTATATCCTATGACATTAGAACTATAAGCATTTCATGTTAAATTTGTGCAGAATATAAATGTTATCTATGCATTTCAAAAAGTTAAATACCTAATCAAAAATTAAAAATATTTCACTTCATTGCTTTTTGTCAGCACAGAGATTTTTTGGTTAGCATATTTGCCTAAAAGAATGAAGATTCTGTGCTAAGCTACAATTGCTTTTACTAAGGTGATTATAACTCTAAGATATTTCAGTCAATCTAAGTGGAGTGTTTGGCTACTATTTATGGTTTGCAATTAAGATTCAAAAGTTGATAAATTATATAATTGGGACTAGTGGCTTGGAATCATACATTCTTAATCACCTCTCATTCTTCTTTGGAAGACATGGAATCTAGTATCCATTATTTCTTCCTGGGAAATTGGGAAATCAGCCATCTTCAAAGTTATTTGGATTTTTGAATTAATAATTAATTATCACTGTATAAAAAATAATTTTGCAGGCCATTAACTTTTTTCAATAATCAAGGAAGAAAAAGTATGTAATGCATAGGGATCTAAGATGTACATTAGATGCAATCAAATGGACAAAAGTTATGTTATTGTTACCTTACATAGCATAATTAACTTGCAGGGAAACCAGAATCTAGGTCAGTATTTTTCAGTGTTGACTAAATATTATAATCATCTGAGGAATTAAAAAAAATAAACTCATACTAGCTAATTCAGAACCTCTGAGACTGAGGCCTAGATATCTGTATTTTCTAGGGAAAAAATGCTATCTAGTTTATTTCATCTTTCTTATTTCTGTCATATGAATGCTGACACATGTATAATTCTTTGAGAAATTATAAAAAACTATAGTATATCAGTTTCCACTTCTGACATTAGAAAATTTAATGAAAATCAATATACTAAAAATCTAACAAGTGTGTGCCAGCTGTGTAAATTTAATCAAATTACTTGAACTCTCTGGTCCTGAGCATACTTGAGAATGAAGAAGTAAAAATGGTTTAGAATACAATATGTTCTAAGTCAACAAATAGTATTGCTTTTCACAAAGTGACAGGCTTACTTTGTTCATTTTTAGAAAATATCTAGATGTACACAACCTATAAAACCATACTTTATATTCATTAATTTTTAAAATTCAAAGTATTAATATTAAGGGGGTATGAATATTTTTGGTTACATGATCATTTTGTAATGCTTGAGTCAGGGTTGTTAACTGTGCTTGTCACACAAATAGTGTTCATTGTACCTGTTAGGTAGGTTTTTGCCCCTCTCCTACTCCTGTCCTCCCCCCTGCTTGATTTCCACTAATGTGTGCTCATTAGTTAGTTTCAGTTTAATACCAAGTGCATATGGTGTTTATTTTTCCATTCTTGGAATGCTCACTTAGGATAATGGACTCCAGTTCCATCCAAATTGTTGTAAAAGGCTTTACTATATCCTTTTTATAGCTGAGTAGTATTCGATGGTATTCATATATCATATTTTGTTAATCCATTCATTAATCGATGAGCACTTGGATTGTTTCCACATCTTTGCAATTGTGAATTGTGTTGCAGTCAACATTTGAGTGTTAGTGTCTTTTGGATAAATGATTTATTTTCCTTTGGGTAGATACTCAGTAGTGGGATTACTGGATCAAATTGTAAAGTAAGGTCTACTTTTAGTTCTTTGAGGAATCTCCCCTATTCCATAGGGTTTGCACTAATTTGCAGTCCCATCAACAGTTTATAAGCATTCCTTTCTCTCTGCATCCATGTCAACATCTGTTATTTTTGGACTTTTTAATAAAAGCCATTCTAACTGGGCTAAGGTAATATCTCATTGTGGTTTTCATTTGCATTTCCTTGATGATTAATGGCATTGAAAATTTTTTCATATGCTTATTGGCCATTTGTCTATATTCTTTTGAAAAACTTCTGTTCATGTCTTTTGCCCACTTTTTAATGGTATTATTTTTTGCTTGGTTATTTGCTTGAGTTCTTTGTAGAGGCTGGATATTAGCCCTTTATTGTATGTATAGCTTATGAATATTTTCTCCTATTCTGTAGGTTGTCCATTTACTCTCTTGATAATTTCCTTTATCCATCTTGAATTAATTTTTGTGAGTGGTGAGAGATAGGGGTTTTGTTTTATTCTTCTGCATGTGGCTATCCAGTTTTCCCAGCACCATTTATTGAATAGGGCTTCATTTCCCAAGTGCACATTTTTGTCTACTTTTTCAAAGATCAGTTGGCTGTTGGTAGATAATTTTATATCTGAGTTCTCTATTCTGTTCCATTCCTCTAGGTCTCTAGTTTTGAATCAATACCATGCTGTTTTATTTACTATAGACTTGTAGTATAGTTTGAAGTCTGGTAATGTGATGCCTCCAAATTTGTTCTTTTTGCTTAAGATTCCTTTGGCTATTTGGGCTCTTTTCTGGTTCCAAATGAAGCATAGAATTCTTTCTAGATCCATGAAATATGATGTTGATATTTTGATGCAGATTGCATTGAATCTGTAAATAATTTTGAGTAGTATAAACATTTTAGCAATGTTGATTCTGCCAATCATATTCTTTCATTTTTTAAGTAAATATGATGTTCCATAAGAAAAAGAAGCTGCTGGTTAAGCTTACAACTCAAACAAATGATAGCACCAAAGATAGCCTGGTACTTATGTATGCACCTTAAATGCCTTATACTTCTAATTTTATGGCACAGAATATTAAAAACAGACATAATCTTAAGGGTAGAGATTTCAAAAAATATTTAGAAATTCTATTACTTTATCAAGAAAATTCATAAGTGAAACTGGACATTTCCCCCTGGGTTTGCATTGTGCAAAAGCTAACACAGTGAAGAAACATAAAGTCTTCTTACTATTATGTAACTAGTTTTCATCTTATAGATTCCTAAATTTATCTCAGGAACACCCACAGATCTGAGGGTCCACACTGAGGACCACTGGTATAAGGAAAAGAAAGAGATCTTTTCAAGAAAATTAAATTTCTTCACCATCTTCTAATGCTTTTTGCTGCCTCTGGTTTTAGCTTCACCCATCCCACCACATCCGATTAACCCATTGGATCTCTGGTTTCCACTGACAAATGTTCAATATCTCTCTGTTGATCTCAAGATAAATAACAAATCTCTTCAGTGGTATAGGTATCCTTCATTGCCTAGATTATGTGTATCTCTCCTCAACTGCTTTTTCAAGGCTAAAAGCATTACACTCTTTTCCTCAAAATACAATGTTTCTTTTTCTTACAGGCCTTTCCACAGTTGTTCCTTTTACTCAGACAAGTTTACTTTCCCACTTCTCTTTATTTGAATCTTTTATGCTCATCCAGAACAATTTTAGCAATTCTAGAGCCTGGGTTGATTTTCTACATTAAATACTTGTACAGCCTTTTTTACTTTTCCCAAGAAAGAACCAATCTTACTGTGCTATAATTTTGCTCACTTCAATGTTCCTTTTGTGTTAACTACATCGGATTATAAGCTCCTTGGGGACATGTATAAAATTTGTCTTACTAAAGTTTCATATCTTTTCCAAAGAAGAACATTTAAAATAAAAATTTTATCTTGTTAATATTGATCATTTTTTATAGCCTAACATGGCTTCACATTAATGCTTAAAAATGCTCTTCTCCAATGAGGTGAAATGTAAGTGAAACAGTGAGGGAATAAAACCTATGACTGAGTATCTACACATATTGATATATTCAACCACATTTTTAAAAATATAATGTGGCTAGTGAGAAAATTGAGTGACATGTACAGAGATTTTACAAAATTTTAGAATTTTCTCAGGACAAAATAAATGTGACCCTCAATTTTGATGTCCTTAGCCACCCTGATGTGTCACAATGATAAAGCTGTATGATATCAAAAGTGAAGGCACGGGATTATATTCATTTCACATTCAATTCCCAGTTTGATGTAATAAAAATTTAAAATTCAAATCTAAAGATTCAGAAAATAATAGTTCATTTTTAAAAAAATCTTAATTATTTATTAATAACTTCAACAATTGTTTTCCATTTCATGAGTACTTGTAATGAAGTGTATTAGGGTAGTTAATCAATAAGGTTAGCTCTAAGTTACAACGATATTATTTGAGATTGTGCTCTATGATTACTGTTACATGTAATCTTTGTAAGAATACTTTTCAGATTTGATGTTCTTTTTTCTTCTTTCTTCATCTCAAATTAGAACAAAATGGGGACTCAATTTCATGTTTCAGCGAATGACTTAACTCTATTTTTGGCTGTCTCATTTTGAGCATTTAACTGTCAAAGGGCAGAACATGGGCTATTTCATCAATTTTAAAATAATACACTGTCTCTTTGGAGACAGCATTGTCATTTGTTTTCATTTTACTGAGGCATCTCTCTTTAGATTGAAATATTTATTAAAGGGAAAAGTCCAACTCCCTGAGACATGTAACCAAAGGATGAGATTTCTTAATACACATCTTAACTGAAACACATTTTCCTACCTATTTTGGTATAGTAGGTTATAAGTTGCATTTTAAAATATGTTGTGTTGATCAAACTATTGAGCCTCGAGAAAAATATGCTCTTGTTTAAGTTAAAAATTTATAATTCACTGTTCATCTTCCCATACATTATGCATTCTATTCATTGTTCATGCTCACTGTGCTTCTTTAAAAAATAATCTATAACAAAGCATACCAGACTAGTATATGAGATTTGTTTCTGCTTCTTTGGGTCAAAGCTATAGGAAGGTGATATGAAATGATTATCTCTATGAAACATTTAATTTTTATAAAAAAAACACTCTTGCTTTTTACTTTACTATAGTAAACTTAAGATTAGATTAAATTGCTTCTAAATGTCTTCAATTTTAATACAGAATTTGTTGTCATACACATTTCAGAATTAGACTGAATAACAACTATTTCCTCATGTTAGCATGTATATCTTTTGTTTGTGAATATTTTTGGAGAGAGGAAAGTTATAGAAAATATGTTTATAAACCTGGGAGAAATGTAAATATATAATGCTCTCTAATGGATAAAGACATAAATATTGTTAATTTTCAATAAGTATTATAGTAATGACACAAGTTATACAAGGGCAATTAGACTATCTTCTTGATGTATATAAAAAAATTCCAAGAGAGGAAGAATATATGCTATGCTAAGAAAGGCTGTGAAAAAGAGATATAGAATTAAAAGAAAATATGAATTTAAGGGCAGAGTGACTTTTTTTGATGGTTGAATCTCTTCAGTGAAAGAGAAAAATGGTCTCATACAAAGGATGGCTGTATTGAATATTTCCTTTAAATTTAGGTGAATGCAAATACATGTATCAGTTGTTAATCCGAAATGACATCTAATTTGTCAAAAGTAACATTAACAAAAGCTACATATTTTCCAGCTGGAGTTGCAGTAGATAATAAAATGATTTTAGTTTAGCAGATATTTTGTAGCTTAATTTATAAATCATTAATTATCTTGGTTAGATTGGCTGTCAATGATATATTTATTATCCAATGTTGCTTTCCTCTTACAAAATGTAAAGTATAAATTACTGTCATAATCGCTCTTGGAAGGAATAGCCTTGAAATAGCTTCATTATAATTTAGAGTTAAATTATTAATAAAGTATTCAAAAGTAAAACTTGATAGTAGATAATGTAACATACATAAGTGGCTTGAACAGAAACTACAAATGAAGATACTCATTAATAATTCCTACTAGTTTATCTATTCAAAAGGGACTTTTTGAATAAAAATATCATGTGATGAGAGGACTTATGAGTGACTGATCAAACTTATAATTATATACCATATTTGATCAATGGGAAGGAAAGTTACACAGAAATAATTTGAATCTCTTGGTTCCCTGGAGAGAATAGTAACTTAATCCATTTTGTTTTAGAATAAATTTTAGAAGAAAAATCTAGAAAAAATTCACACCAGAAAAGTTCTCTGAGAGACATTACATAATTTCCTGTATATAAATATGTTTTTGCATATAGTGATAGAAGTAGATTTCCAACTTTGATTTAATATTGTTGGTGGTGACCAACTTTAAGGTTTAATTTTTAAAAAATTATCTAATTGTTGCTTTAATTTTTGTTTTTCTGTCTACCAGTAGATTATTAGACTTAGCGTCTTTTGGAACACTTTCCTTTAAAAAAAATTCTTATTTTAATTTTATTTACTCAAAGTTACCATTACATAATATTTTCCATGTCTTTTTGATAGTGCCTTTTAGATTATTTAAGATAAAGATTCTCTTACACATGTAATATTTATTTATTTTTCTTCTTTAGCCTGGCATTTTGGGCTTATCTTGTAATGGTATATTTTGATATGAAAATTTAAAAATTCACAAAGTTCAGTATCTCCATTTTTTTCATTATGGATTCTAAGAAATATTGGAGAGGTAATTAATGAATTAAATGTATAGCCCCCTCTTTTGTGATTTACTAGTAAAAGTGATTAAAATAAAGTTGACTATTCAGAGAGCAAAAACATTATTAGAGCCATAACATATATAATATTTTCCTTGAAGTTTTAAAGTGAACCAGTTAAAGTCACTTTAAAATTTAAGTAATTACTTGTATTTTGCTTAATAATTTTCTGGTGTAAATAAGTCTCCAGATAACTTGTTAATGATAATTTTCTACAACAAATATAGTAAACCACATCAAACATTTACACTCATAAACTTCTCTAATATACACTAAATTTACTTAAAAGTGAGTTCCAAGGCATCGATAATTTAAGAGCAGCTAAGATCCCTGTTTGAGTCTGGGATTGTGAGGAATAGTGGGCAGGGCAAGAGTGTGAGGCACAGGGAAAGTTCTTACTTGGAAATGTCTCCACTATAATCCATTAGGGATCAATGATGTAAAGTACAAATTTATGTTTGATTTTATTCCCATTTCATTTACCAAATAATGGATCTCTCACTCAGAAACTTGCCAACTTAACATTGTCATATTTTAGGTTCACAAATATATTTGGCTTTCTTTCTGAATGGTAAATCTGTTCCATTTATATATATTTGTATCTATTTGGCAACCTTCTACTATTTGATTGCAAATATAGAATAAAAAAGCCAAGGAAAAATTTTTCATTCAAATGATCCTTTAATTAATTAAAAATGTTATTTTTTCTTTTAGGGTAAAAGTTTCTTCATTAAAATATTTTAACTTGCTGAATGCAAACCTCTTTGTTAACATATAATATGTATGACTTTTAAACTATCCAATATTGTTATATAACTGTTATTACAAACATTGGTGAAATAATAAAAACAATAGATTTACCAGAAATATAGATCTGTGCAGAAAATTAACTCTGAGCAACAAAACCAGTCTTCTATGTTCACTGGTGGCAGTTTTAATCAATTAATATTGATTTCTACCCAGTAACTATGATACAAGACTAAGATCAATATAATTAAGGAATAACCACAATAATCAGACACACTGATAATAGCAAAATGTATTCACCAGTTTTCTCATGCAGTGGTATATTTAAGGACAAGTGTAGATAACTGTGAAATTTAAGGAGTGAGGACAAAACTTTCATTAATAGTAACAGTGTGACAAATCTTCAAAAACATTTATCTTAAAAACTGAGTGCACTCTTTATAAAAGGATATCAAAAAGAAAATCACATTTTAAGTACTTTATTTAATGAAACACTTCCACATGTGTTTGGCACATTTTTGAAGCACAATGAGACTCAATGAATCTTAGTAACATTGTAAATTATTAACAAATACAAAATCGAAGGACACAGTATGTCTCAGTAAAACTAACACATGCATGTAATCTCTGAGGTTTGAAAATAATTTGCATCGATGACTTAAAATAAAATTAACCCATAATGGATATTATTTGTTGTCCACAAAGTAATATCAGACATAATCAAAAATGTATGGCTGAAGGAATTGTACAACAAATAAATGTAATGTATGTGGTCAATTCAAGAATAAAAATACGGAATACCGGCTTTAAGAATCAATGGTGATATAGCACCTCTTGTATACTCCTGGATACAGCTGCAACCCATTCTACTAAGTGAAGCATCTCAAGAATGGAAAAACAAGCACCACATGTACTCACCAGCAAATTGGTATTAACGGATCAACACCTAAGTGGACATATAGGAATAACATTTGTCGGGTGTTGGGCGGATGGGAGAGGGGAGGAGGGGATGGGTATATACAAACATAATGAGTGAGATGTGCAACGTATGGGAGATGGTCATGCTTGAGGCTCTGCCTCGAGTTGGGAGTGGAGCATGGGCAATATACATAACCAAAATATGTGTACCTCCATAATATGCTGAAATAAAAAAAAATAAATAAATAAATAAATAAAAATACGGAAATACAATCATAAATGATTTATTGCTTGATCCAGTACATTTATCCCAGTGTAATTATGGATTCATTGTTAAAACCCTTTGACTGATGCATAGCTACCCCACTAGTCTGTAATCAGAGGGAGAGAAAGGACATTATATCAAATTTTTACCATAACTTGTCCAGACAAACTTTACTCAAATGCTTACTCACTGCAAGACATTCCTTGAGAAAATGTAAATTCTTTCACTTTCAGGATCTCATATGTAAAAGTTAAATACCAGTAATATCCACTTCCACTTCATAGCTTTCTGTAGAAAAGCAGTGAAATAATCCATGTACAACATTTAGCCAAGGTCCTAGAACATAGCAAGGAGTCAATATGGAGTAGGTCTTTATTGAATACCCTCCATGTTCTCTACTCCAAATTGAATGATTTTAAAATATAAATAAAACTTTGATTCTGCTCTGGAGTACCTTGTGGCCTATATTGTTGTGCATTGAGAGAGACTTACAGATAAACAATAATTATAATACATAATTTTTTATCATAAGTTTGCACTCTAGTATTAAAGTATTAAAGATAAGATAAAGCAGGAGAAATACCCTCTATAAAGCAGAGAGCTTGTTCTTGAATTAAACCTAAAATGATGAACATGAGTTTTGTATTATAGAAGAAATGTAATTAAGAAAGATTTCCTTGGTTTTGTTTCTAAGAAACTAGCTAGATGGAAAAACACTAGAGAAAATTCTATATTTAGAAGTGCTATATTGAACAGAAATAGATTTGTGACCAACGTGGTGATATTAGATGTTAGTGGGGAATGAGGAAATATAAGCTCTAGTAGTTGATGCCTCTTAATCATTAATATGACATATATTTATTTTGTGAAAATAAATAGTGATTCATTTTGTGAAAAATAGTGACTGATATTTATACATGATGAAAGCATTTTGCCAGTTGGCCGCTCTCTAATATGTTCTCAAAGTTCTCCACCTACATGTTGAGCTGTGCTCTTAACAAACACTGACTATACTCATTCCTGAAAGTGCAAACGTGCTTTGTGCCAGTTTTAATTATTTTGTAACATATAAATTTAATTCAGGATCAGTAAAAAGATGAAATATGATCATTGAGAGGAAGGAGGATCCACTTCTATAAAAAGTTAAGACATAGAGTCACTTGAAAAGACTGTATCAAGCCAACTTGAGAAAAAAATGCTGAGAGAAAAAAATATCAAATAATAGAAAATTGTTAAAAAATTCTAGAAGGCTTCTGTATGCAGATTGGTTTGGAAATGTCTATAAGATTTTATTACCATCTAAATAATGTAAAATTGTAAAAGTAGATGGTGGTACAAGGGTGTTTTTTATGCTTTTTTTCTAAATTAGGAACCAAAATTGGTGCATCATACTTAAGTAGAAGGCCTTAGACTTGCATTAGAAAATTCATGAAAATTGGTAGTTATACATATTTTTCAGGTAAGCTAACTATTGTAATGAACAATACTGAAGTTTCAGTAGATTATCACAGCAAAATTGTACTTTTAACTGGAGATAGAGTCATTAAAAGTCAACAGTGACCCCATGCAATCATTCTGGCATCCAAGCTCTTTTTACTCATCTATTCCTCTATACCCTAGGACCTTCAAGTCCTCGTTGTGTCTTCTATTTGGCTGGCAACTAGGGAAAGAGAACGAGATGGAGGTTCATGCACTTTTACTCCCCTCAGGTATAACTGACAAACCTCCTTTACACACACAAGCACTACCTCAAACAAGAGCCCTGGAAAATGTAGTTTAGTGGTATGCTCAGAGGGGATAATAGGAAAGCATTGGTATTAACTGACATTTGTATTTTTAAATAATTAATACAGGCTTTGGATATGTGGTCAAAGTGAGACCAATCGTTCTATTTCCCCAGAAATTTTTTGACATTTCAGCTAAGATGAAAAACTCTATTCATATCAAGGATAACAAGACAAAGAAGTTTAAGTTGCCAGAAACTTTGTTTCTAGTATTATAGAGTAGACTGATTGAGAGAAAGTGAATACTCAGAGATATGCTGAGGCATAAGAAGGAAATTTAGTGGTGACAAATTTTATATACTTGGTTTCTTCCTCTCTCTCTCCTTCTTCCAGGGTATATATAATCATTTGAGTCATCAAAGTTTAATGGATACCAACCAACCAACTGCCAGGTACTCATCTTTCAGTGCTGGAGATGAAACTATAAACAAAACCAGATTTCTTCTCAATTCTGGTAAATATTTTTATGTAAACACATTCTTACGTATTATGCGTGGATACAAAAGATGAATGTGTATAAATAAATAAACAATATAATATAATGATAGAGTATAATTTATGTCACAAAGAAATAAAGCAGAATGAACTGACAAAGTGTGAATTGGTTGTGGGAGTAAATTAGATTGGGCTATTAGAAAATAAATGCTTCTTTGAGGAATCTCCATACTGTTTTCCATAGAGGTTGTACTAATTTGCAGTCCAACTGACAGTGTATAACCACTCCTTTTCTTCTGTATCCACACCAGCATCTGTTGTTTTGGACTTTTAATAAAAGCCATTCTAACAGAGGTAAAGTGATGTCTCATTGTGGTTTTGATTTGCATTTTCCTGATGATTAGTGACGTTGAGTATTTTTTCATATGTTTACTGGCCATTTGTCTATCTTCTTTTGAAAAGCTTCTGCTCATGTCTTTTCCCTACTTTTTAATGGGGTTGTTTGTTTTTATTGGTGATTTACTTGAGCTCTTTGTGGATTCTGTATATTAGCCCTGTATGGGATGTATAGCTTGTGAAAATTTTCTTCCATTCTGTAGGCTATTTGTTCTGTTGATGATTTCCTTAGCTTTGCAGAAGCTTTTTATTTTAATCAAATGTCATTTATTTTTGTTGTTGCTGTGATTGTCATTGGGATGTTAGTCATAGGCCTACCATTTGATCCAGCAATCCCACTACTGAGTATCTACCCAAAGGAAAAGAAGTCATTTTATCAAAAAGATACCTGCATGTGAATGTTTATTGCAGGACAATTCATAATTGCAAAGATGTGGAATCAACCCAAGTACTCATCAATTCATGAGTGGATTAACAAAATGTGATATATGTATACCATGGAGTACTATTCAGCCATAAAAATGATATATTAATGCCTTTTGCAACAATTTGGATGGAACTGGAGACCATTATTCTAAATGAAGTATCCCAAGAATGGAAAAACAAATAGCACATGTATTCACTATTGAATTTGAACTAACCGATGAGCACACATGTACATAGAGGAATGCAAAACTTAGTGGAAATCAAGCATGGGGAGGTGGAGGAGGGGATAGGCAAAAACCTACCTAATGGGTACACTTATAGCCGTGAATCAAGCATTACAAAAGTGATCCATGTAACCAAAAACATTTGTACCCCTGTAATACTTTGAAACAAAAACAAAGGTGTGAACAACAATAAAAGTCAACCAAGTAAAGGTGAGAGAACAAACCATAACAGAAAGATAAAATAGGTAATCCAAGACCCTAAGTTGGGAAGCTCTCAGTGTATTCGAGGAACATAAAGAGTATGTGTGTGCTGGAATTCAAGAATGTAGGGAGATGAAAATAGGATATATGTCCAAAGTGGTCAGCATGATCAAAATCATGTTAGACTTTATAGACACTTAAAGGCCATTGGTGAATTTATATTAGGAAAGTAGAATGATTTGATTTTTTTAAAAAGATCTCACTAGGCACTGAATGGAGTGGGAGAAGGGAAACTAGTTAGAAAGCTAGTTCAATATTCCAACCAAGAAATGACAGTGGTTTGGACTAGAGGTATGAAGAAAGATTAAATAAACTAAATTTAAGAGTCAGTAAGTTCCTCCTTTCTGCTAAACTGTGTGAATGATTTGAGTTTTTGTCTATTGCATCCAAAGACTGCTACTTAATTAAATCATATCTATTTTAAGATAATATATGAAAAAAACCATTGAATTTGTCATTAAATATAATAGAATTGATGCCAGTTGTGGATATAACATATTTATTTATCAAATTACTAAAATTCTCCTTTGATATCCTTGTGAACATGTTTAACATGTGAGCAATATTAGACTAATATCATTTATATAAAAATGTTCTAAAGTTATCAAGGTTAAAATTAAGTGATGTCATAGGTGCTTTTATTTTTAGGCTCATGCCATGTATAAATTAATCAAATAAAATATGAGATGTTTCAAAACTCTGAGTACAGGAAAATGAAAGGATGTCTAATGAGTTTGATAAAATAATAAGAATTTAAAATCACTTCCCAATATTGGAATTATGAACTAAATATAGTAAGCTGAATTTGCAGCATATATATTTTTAATGAAACAAAAAACCCACAACACCAATTTATATGGTGTAAGATGTCATGAACTTGGATGAATAGCATCTTATCTGAATAATACCAGATGTTTTAAAAGTTCATTAACTATATATAAATTCTGATTGTGTCCCATTAATTGATAAAATAAAAGCAAAATAAGTTAATATTAATAGACATATGCATTTCTATCAATTATTCAAAATTGTCTCTGGAATATTAAACCATTAAAATTTGCTACAATTTAAGATGGACCTAGATAATTGTCAGAAACATGTCGTATGGTGTCTGAAGCCATGACTTACGAGGAGTTTAAGATAATGGGATTTGCAAAGAGATGGTATGAGGACACAATAGCTGAATTCAGATGATTTAAAAATTGTTCATGTTAAATCTTCTTATATATTACTCCAGAGAAAAGACATACATTATTTGGTAAAATAAATAAAATGGGGGAATATGCAAAGAGATCAATCAGTTGAATATAGGGAAAAACATACTAAAAGACTTTCTTCCAACTTAACTACCTCAAAGAGTCTTTTGGTATCTATCATTAAAAGTATTCAAATTCAGGACAGTTATCAGTTCAGAAGAGTGGAGTTAACAAGTGAAAAAATGAAAATGAATGGTTGATTAAACTCTCAGGTCTTTTCATATCTCAATTGTTCAGATCTCAATTTTCCATGCTTCAATAATATCCATGGTAATTTCAGATAGATTGAAGACAGATGATAGGTACATAGATAGAGTGATCAATCAAATGAATAAAAACAACACAACCAGGATAAATTATAACAAAGATTTTTAAAGATACTAAGGAAGCTAGCCTCATAATGCATTTAAACCACATTATATTGACTTCCTCCATTCCTTTAGTTTATTGAGTGAAATAAAGTACCCTTTTCTCTAGATCAAAAAAAAAAATAGCTGGACATATTTGCACGCTGCACACACCCATAGTCACAGCTAACAGGAGGCTGGGGTAGGAGGATCATTTGAGCCCAAGAGTTTGATCTGCAGTGAGCTATGATTAATCACACCACTCCATTCTGGACAATTTCTTAAAAAAATAAAAGTAAATTTTGTATTATCTGGATAAGAATTCTGGCAGTTCCGACAGGTTGTCTGCTTAATCTTATGTGACAAACAGTTGGTTGATAACAGTTTTAAACACAGACTCAATTCTATCATTAGACTGTGAGAACAATATATTAATCAAAATTCTAAATTGATGCAGTGATAAGTTTAAGACCCTATCACAGCTTGGGCAGTTTCCAGCCGGGAGCCTGTGATGGGAAAAACATGATTGACTCTTTAATTCTTTAGTCGCTGCTTCTCTTCTCACCGTCGTTCTTTGCCAGCTGCTCCGTGGATCCCTGCGGAAGGAAAGGCACAGGAGTATGACAGTTTGTACTTTCATTAGTCCTAAACTGGCTTCATACGCTATGTGTTACACTGCAGTTCAAAGATGACTTTTTTATTCTGTGACACAATTTTGAGGCTATTTCTATATTTTATGTCAGGCTAGTCAAAGTGCATTTTCCTTCACTGTTTCAGATACTTCCATATTCTCAGGGGCCAGTTGGAACTCCATTCTCAGTTTTCATCCATCCACTTCTAGTCTCTTGCTGCTGGGTTTTTTATAACCATCTATGTGGTCCTGTACACCCTGTTGCTTCTCTTTCTCATGTGGGCCACATTTCTACTTCCGGAAACCCATATGTAATCTCTGGCCAATAAACTAGGAGAATGTAGGTGAATTTGATACTACTGATGCTTCCTAGCTCTGGCACCAATGCCATCAGGGAAATTCTTGTCCTCAGTGCTTATCTCAGGCTGATTCTACATCACCTTGCATCCCACCAGAGTTTGTCACTTATTAAGGAGTTTTAGGGTTCCTGCCGAAACCCTGCTCATCACTAGGTTTAAGGTGAGGGACCAGTACTAGGTTCTGCATGGTGGAAAGATGAATGAGATCACACCAAAGATTTCTCCTATATAACATCCTCACCAAATGATCTCACTCATTCTCAAAGTATTTTATTTAGAAAATCACTTTCAAGTATTGTGTCTATTTTGCCTTGATATCTAGAATAAACTTCTTATCTAAACTCCTATTTTAAAGAAAATTACTCAGAGGCAATCAAGATATATGCTAGGTAGGCCTAGAAATCTTAAAATGAGGATAATAGACACTGTAAAAGAAGAAAACAGAATAGAATGGGGAGGGGGAAAAAGAATTCCTATTGAAAACATATTTATCTGATCCCTAGACAAAATTGAATCTTCATATTGGAAGAGTGTATTACATCAAGGTAAATACAAAAAAATCCTTTTTATGTATTTCTCAATACAATTTCTGTTAACCAAAAATAAATAGAAAATTACTCAAGATTTCTTGATATAGAGCAAATATTGCTTGGAGAGTTCAAATATCTGTCTGAACCAGTAATTCCTCTCAAAATTAACACACCAAATGCTCCATCACATTTTTTTTTCTCTTAGAGATACACCTTTAGAGGATTCCGTCTGCTTTCTCCTATCAAGATTTCTTTGATTTTGAGTCTACTGAACGTGTGTGTAGTTTGACGCTTTGCATCACCATTATTCCAAGCATACATTTTTGTTTTCTGTTTTGAACCACTAGTTCACCAGGTTTCTTTCTTGCTTTATCTTCTTCTTTTGTTAGAACAAGTTCCAGTACATTCTTGATAAGCAGAGTGCATTTTTTTTATAAATTTAATTATGTTATAGTCAAATGCTATGAAATGCTTTCATATTCCTCCAAGTGGGATTACAGAGAGAATATAAAAAATAAACCAATCAGAATCCCCTTAATGACTTACCTATGAATAATATTTGTTATGAAAATATCATTAAGGTAGAATGGATAACACTCCTTCCTGCCCCACTCTTACTCTTTCTTACAATCTTTCTTGCATTCCAGCTAAGTAGAATTATTAGCAGCTACACTGCAAACAGAGGGAGCTTTATTAGTATATACGAATGTTTGTTTTGTGTTTCAGTTTTCTCTCTGGAAAAACTGCTATTGAAGACTTTATTTTATCCAGCTTCTTTTTAAGAAGACTGTTAGATTATATTAGCATTAAAAAATAGTAACTGTATCTCCATGAATTCCGTAAAGGGAGTGTGTTTTCCACTAGTTAAATTTGACTAGTAGACTAGTCATATGCTATTTTTTGGAAACTGGAATGTGAGTAGATGTGACATTCACAAGGCTTTTAATGTGCTTGTGTGCTCAGGTGCGTCCTCTTGAACATCTGCCATTACTAAAAGAAAAGTCATGACTCAGTAGCTGTTGCCCTTCAACCTGGGCCCCAGGAGGAACCTGTTTGGAGAAGAAATTCTTCGGGTAAACTGCAGAACCATGAGAAAAATAAATGCTCATTGCTAGAAGCTACTGCTTTTACTTTTTACTTCTTTTTGTATTAAGCTGATGCAAAAATTGGCACCACAAATGAAAATGTTGCTATTTGTTAAAAAAAAAGAAAGAAAGAATAAATGGCAGCAAATTTTGGACCAAGTGCTTATATAGTGAGAAAACTGTTACAGGAGATCAGGAAAATAGCAATTTATTTTCTTTACTACCAAAATATTTGGTGAAATTTTACTTGTGATATTTTGAAAGGCAGAACATATCCTTGATATATTTTTAAAGTAGAGTTTGGACATCTTGAGGCAAAATATTGAAATCATAAACTGGTTTCTACTACTTGGATTTCATAGTTACTACAACAAAAGATAAGCTAAAAAAAAGTATTTGACAGTTTGCAAACAGAATTTTGAGCAAATACAGAAAACCTAGAACTTGTAGGTTTAGAAAATAAAACTGCTTTTCACCAAATAAAATATGACTTATTATATGGAAAGGAAAAGTCCAAATTAGGTGTCTTGATTATCTTTAGTTATTATTTTTAAAAAGAATTAGTGTCAAATAGACTCTTTAAGCTAGATAAAAGTTTCTGAAGGAAAATGTGGTGTCACAGCAGGCTGATTGGCTCAACAGGACTGTAATTCAGTTTAAAAAGAGAAATGTCCTGAAAATAATTGAAGATGTGGCTGTTGGTACATGGAATTGCCTGTAATTTAAGACTTATAAAACCAAAACATTAGTGAAAACTATATTGTCAAAAGTGCTGCCAGTCAGATCACAAGATGCTAAAATTCTGTAAGTTATAAATATTTTTTTGGCCCCAAGTTTTCAAAAATAGGACTCAGGTTGAGAGACCTCTCAGAGTCCCCAGAGGTCATGTTCTTTAATCTTTTTAATTCTTTAATTTTTAACCAATTATTCAGAATTGGCTGAGGAGCATGATGCAAAAAGGACGAATTTCCTGACTGCAAAGCCAAGGGCTCTGATAATGGAAGCTTGGTCTATCATTTGCAGCAACATGGATGGAACCGGAGAACATTATGTTAAATGAAAAAAGTTGGGTACAGAAAGACAAATCTCACATGTTCTCCTCATATGTGGGAGCTAAAAAAAATGAACTTGTGGAGATAGACAATAAAACGATGGTTACTAGAGGGCCATTAAGGGTAGTGGGCGGGGGAGGGGGTTGCAGATAAAGTGGGGGTGGTTAATGGTTACAAAATATAGTTAGATAGAATAAAAAAGATCTAGTAATTGGTAGCACAATAGGGTGACCACAGTTAACAATAATTTATTATATATTTAAAAATAATTAAAAGAGTGAAATTGTAAAGTTTCTAACACAAAGAAACGATAAATTCTTGAGGTGATGTATATCCCAATTACCCTGATTTTATCATTGCACATTGTATGCCTGTATCAAAACATCACAAATACCCCATAAATGTATAAAACTATTATGTACCCATAATAATTAAAAATAAAAAACAAAAAGAACCTGGAATAATAATAATAATAATTCCGTTTCTCCTAGAGTAGGGATACCTGGGAACACTTGTCCATAATTGCTAGACCTATGACTTCTACAAGTCAAAAAGCTACAAAAAAATTCCCTCAACAATAAAAAAGAATCCAATAAAAATCAGGTAAATGATTTGAGCAGACACTTAACCAAAGAAGATAGACAAGTCAGCAAATGAGAAGATGTTCAACATCATTACAAATTAGTGAAATGCAACAATTAAAAATTATGCTATAAATATTTCATACAGATTTTTGCATGAATATGTTTCATCAATGAGTAAGCAATGAGCAATAAGATTTGTGTCCCATGATAAATGTGTGTTTAAATTTATTTAAAACTGTCAAACTATTTTCCAAAGTGGTTGTACCAATTTGCATTCCCACCAGCTACATATAAACATTCTAGTTGTTCTGCATTCCAGCCAGCACTTAATATTATTATTTTTCCCCATTCTAACGATAAGTGCTGGTATCACATTGTGGGTGATTTATAAACAATAGAAATTTATTTGTCACAGTTCTGAAGTCTGAGAAGTCCAAGATCAAGGTGCTAGCAGATTTTGAAGTCTTATTAGGGCTTGCTTCCTCATACATAAAAGTCCATATTCACATTATGTTCACACGTGGTTGGGGGATGACCAAGCTGTCTGGGGTATTTTTTTTATAGGGTTACTTATCCCACTGATAAGAACTCGGCACTCAAGTCCTAAGCATCTTCCAAAACTATCACCTTGGGGATTACATTTTCAACATATGAATTTGGGAGGGGACACATACTTTCAGACAGTAGCAATGGGTAATTAATCAATGTACTGAATTCTATTGAGGAAAACCTTGAGCTTATAGGATAAGCAATTTCCCCAATGTAGATATGGTGTTAATAATTGCTGGGCAGCTATAAAGCCAGACTGTTCCAACAGCCAGACTGTTTCAAATAAAGAGTGCTTCCTGGCTGTCCAACACCAACATGCATTTTTGGTCATAAGTAAAAACCACATTTGATCATAAATATACTGATGGTAGATGTCTTCACCTACTACAATCAAACAGTAATTTGTATAAGTAAAAACACACTTATTTTCTATTTGAATTTTTGAAAGAGAATATTTTAAAAAGTTAGCAGTTGTTATATGTAGTTTTAAATCCACTCTCTCTGGATCACATCCATTCCTCCTTTTAATTTCTTTTTCATGGTACTGTCACAATCTTTATTTAACTTACAGCCTAAATTTTAAAGTGAACTACCACACACACGCCAAATATAAGTTTCTATGGAAAAATATTTTTAAAAATACTTATGCCATTCATATATATTTCATTATTAATACATAATATTTATGTATAAATATTGAAGCATTTCCTTAAATATATCAAGAACAATTATTTGAATAGGTGAGTAGGTACTTGAATACTAATTTCTCCAAATGGTCTCAAGATATATTTGGCATTTATGATAATCATTCAGCATTCACTTATTTTAAGCCAGTGCTGATAGATTTTCTACCTCCTGGTGCAGGCCAAAACTTCATTCCTGGAAGATAGAAATAATGTAGTTGATGTAATCATGCATTAACATTGCCACTCTTAGGAATGTTATGTTTCCTCATTGGATTGCTTCAGTTCCAGGGTAAAGTCTCTGCTCATGCAACTTGTTTCTGCCTTTAGAAATTATTCTGGATGTAGCAATTTTATTTTTTTACAATGGTTAGGTCAAATAATTGTAAATAATCCTGACTACACCCTCTTTCTTTTATCTAGAACACCTTCAAATGGCAAAATGGAATCATGTGGGTAACTCAGCAAATGGTAAGCACAATATGTCTCAAGGTGATTTTTTTTCCCCTAAAATGAACTAGGTAGCAGAAGTATATAGGTGTTACTGGAAATATAACATTGCAGCACATAGGTAATAATATTTGAACATTACTTATCATTTTACTTCTACCTTGAGCGTTTTCTAGTAACACTGAAATATATACCAAGTCATACTAATCCTTAAACAATGCAAGTCTTTATGTTGTTCATGATATACAAAGGCACTAACTGGGGAAAAAAGTGACTTAGTCTGCATTATTGTTTTTTTTTTTCTGAATGAAGGAAATTCTATTTATAACAACTTATTTTTATTTTGAGGGACCATCTAAATATATTGAGATCACTGGATCTCCAGAAATATTTACTGAGTAAATAAGCCATTGATTTCTATGCAATCTCACAGAATTTCATGGAATAAAATGCTGCCTTTTACATTTCTTACCAAAATAAAATCACTGTTTTGTAGACAAGTGTGATGTCTTCCGGGACAGTGTAATGATCAATATCCCTGCAAATTAAAATGTATTCTAAAGTTAGAAGCAGAATGGAGAAGATATATTGTTCTCCTCCTAGGTAGGAGAAACTATTTCTGAGTATTTTGTGGAGGGAGAGAAAAAGCAAGACAGACAGAGAGAGAGAGAGAGAGAGAGAGAGAGAGAGAGAAGCAGAGAAATAAATTTCCAGATCAATAGTTGTAAAACAAGTTTCCAAAATTTGATTTGTGTTTGATTTCCTCGAGGAAGGAGACAACATATCAATTAATAGCCAAAATTAAATTAACTTCCTGCTTAAGCTTTACATAATATACTTTCAATTACAAGATCACTATTGTTATATATATATTATTAATATATCATATATTAAATATAATAATATATTTTTATGGCTCCTCTATTATTTCTCATAAATCTAAGTTCCATTGATTGGTTTGGCTGACCTGGGCCAAACTTAACTGCTGTCTGATAATCTTATTCACATATCTGTGATCACAATGCAGATTGGTATAGAATATCCTCATGTGAAATAATTCAGCTCTCCAACAGCTCTGCCTCACACATTTTATTCTCCAGCAGGCTACTGGGGCATATTTTGATGGCTAGACAGAGGACAAAATGGGCTAGAGAGGAAGTCCTACTGTGCAATTGCTTTTCCAGCCTCAGTTTCTGTCATTTGCTAACATTTTGTTGCCAAAGCAAATTACATGTGTGCAACAGAGCACCGTGTCTTTAATGGGATCGTTGATACAATTCATCTGTACACTATAGCTCCTTCACCTCTTGTGACTTAATCATATTACTATAATAGTATCTTTGACTCTACCACAGGTGTACTCTTATTTTTGGTTTACATATTTGATGGAAAGTGGGAGATAAAGAAACTTTAATTTTCTATTTCTCCCCTAATGGCACACTTTGATTCAGGGAGCTAATAAGAGGGTAAAATAGGTATACATATGTTAAATAAAACTTAAGAATTTGAGAAATGTCCTGAATGGGATTTTATTATCCCACTGGATCCATTTTGATGTGAAATTGGATTAAAAATGTCATTTTCAGCTGAAATTCCATAAGCCGTTACTCTACCTGGTAAGTCATAATTGCATCCTACATACCCAGGAATTGGTTCAGAACCAGAATTCAATAATTCCGAATAGGATGAATAGTTTCTGATTCTAAGCATGGTTACCATTTGCCTTGTTCCGAAGGCTAGGTGGAAGATAAATTGTACAGACCTGTTGTTACTGTAGGATCTTCCATCAAGTGTATGAGATACGTTATTTTCTTGATATATAATAATTGTACACATTTTTGGGGTGCATATAATGTGTAATGATCAAATGAGGATAATTGGGATATCCATCACTTCAAACTTTTATCATTTCTTTGTGTTGAGAATAGTCCAAGTCTTTTTTTCTAGCTATTTTGAAATATACAATAAATTATTGATAACTATAATCACCTTACTGTGCAATTGAATACTAGAACTTATTTTATCTAACTATATTTTTGTACCTAGATACACATTTATTCAAGGAGCATTTAGATCATCAATCAATCATGTCTCAGAATTGGGTAAAGAAAAAAAAAATTCCCTGAGACTTTATTGTGGTAAGCCAAATCAAACCACAGCTTACCAGATCTATTATTTTTTATGGTTACATAGATCCGGTAAGACCTTATCAAGATTGCCATCTCTTTGGTTCTGAGTCATTAATTATGAATTTAAAATCACCAATGATATCCATAGGTCAGGACATTCTGATAACTATTCCAGCTTTTCTGCTTCTTATGATAACTTTGGCAACCCTTTCTTTGGATGCTAAATGCATAGATTTGGCATATGGTCCCAGTAGTACATAATTCCTGTTAAAGTCAGGCAGCCTATTTTTTAATAGCAGTGTCTCCAACTTCCACCTCCAGTTTATAAAAGACAATCACCACAGCACTCTCGATTGATGCTGTGCCCTCACCACCGGTGCATTTATCAAAGCCATGGCAAAGGGAATGCCATCATTCTCCAATCTCTATGTTTATTACTCTCTCACTGTCTATCTGTACCTCTATCTCTGTATCTGGATTTAGTCTCTATGTCTATTGCATTTCCACTGTCAGACTTGATTTCTACCCTTTGCTTCAGCACTCCAGATTTACATATTTACCTCTTTACCACATAACTTGATGTAAACGCACCATTGTGCCCTAAACCTGTGGTCCCCAACCCCGGGGGCCCGGCCCAGTACTTATCCATGTCCTGTTAGGAAACTGGCTACGTATTGCCGCCTGAGCTCCGCACCACCACGCCCCCCATGACTCTCCATCCCACCCTCTGTCTATGGAAAACTTGTCTTCCATGAACTGGTCCCCAGTGCCAAAAAGGTTGGTTATTTTTAAATTTATTTTAAAACTCTGACTTTCAGCAACAACCAAGGTTATTACATACCTAAACCCTTGTATTTGTTTGTTTGGGATTCTTAATTATTTTCAATTCTCTATTTTGTTGTTGTAGTTGTGTTGTTGTTGTTGAAATGTTTACTTGTGGGTTTGGCTTTTAATTAAACCTCCTGATTAGCTCATCAAGCTGATTAGGGATAATCTCTTTCCAATATTCTCATATGTAAACACAGAGTAACAGCTTTCTTTTCCAATTAGTTTATTATTTACTGAAGTCTTACTTCTTAAGTTAAGCTCCATTTTCTTGTTTGTTCTTATGGGACTGAATTAGTTGACTCTGCAAACAAAAGTTAGAATTTAACTTCTTTTGTTTTTGGTAAAGCTGCCTAACAAGGTGGTTCTCACACAACAACTACTTCTAGATTAGTAAATTTCTTTTAATTTTTGTTTAATGCATTATACAGTTCTCTCAGGGAAAACACAACAATAAAAGAAAAAAAGAAAGGCAAATCAAAAATTTATCAATCTCCCATGACAACATTTTCAAGTTTCATGTTTACATCTATGGAACAAGTTATACAAATTCAATTTTAAATAGGAAAAATAAAATCATTGTGCTTAGAGTCAGAACCAGCTCATTATGATGAGCATGCTACATAATCTCTCACTGATTAACTGGGGCTATAGAGCTGCTTTGTCATACTTGTAATACAAAAGCCTACTAGACAACCATGGAAAGCAAGTATATCTTTCTTAATGGCACATGGCTTGAGTCAGTTGCCCAGCCTCCTTCGCCTTTAGGTGCAGAACCAGCTACGTGATTTGCAGAATCCAGTGCAAAATGAAAGCATGGGGCCATTTGTTGAAAAAATAATGTAAAATTTAAGGTGTCATTAATGGAGAAATAAAACAAGCATGGGTTTCTTCTAAGCCTGGGGTCCTGTGCAACTGCATTTGGCCATAGGTGTGGCCATTTGTGACTCAATTCTTGATAAAGGAATATAAGCCAACACGATAAGTACATTGTGGACTTCAAAACCTGGACACTTTTCTTCCATGCTTCTCTGTAATCTGATATTGCTTTCAGATTGTCAGTTTTTGAAGAGATTGTTCCATTTTCTGTCTTTGTACTACATCTTTATATAATTTCATTTGTGAAGTGTCACCTCTCCTTTCTTATGCTGAACTTCTATTCACACTTTAAGACCTTTGTTAAATATCATACCCTTTGCAAAGCTTCCCTCGGTTCACCAAGCATTCTCTCACTGCTTTCTCTCCACAGCATAATATACCTGCCTCCAGTGTAATACTGTTCATTCAAAATTAGAACTATGTTTGTCTTCTGAACTATGGTCTGTCAGTAGGCTGAATAACATTCTTATTAACCTGAGTGTCCCCAAGACTTGTCATGTAGGTATGAAATGTTTAACAACTGCATGCTGAATTATTATTTTATTATTTTTTATTTCAGCAAATTATAGGGATATAAATTTTTGGGTTTCAAATAATGCCCTTGGCCCCCCACCCCCCACAATTCTGAGCTTCAAGCGTGACCATCCTCAGATGGTGCACGTCTCACTCATTATGTATGTATATACCCCCTCTACCCCCTCCCACCCGCCCAATACCCCATAAATGTAGTTCCTATGTGTCCACTTAGGTGCTGCTCCGAAAAGATCCAATGACACTCTACAAAAACGACACCTGCACTCAAATGTTTATAGCAGCACAATTCATAATTGCAAAGCTGTGGAAACAACCCAAGTGCCCATCAATTCATGAGTGGATTAATAAAATGTGGTATATGTATACCATGGGGTACTATTCAGCTCTAAGAAATAACAGTGATATAGCACATCTTGTATTTTCCTGGATAGAGCTGGAACTCATACTACTAAGTGAAGTATCCCAAGAATGGAAAAACAAGCTCCTCATATGCTGAATTATTAAATGTCTATATTAATAGATAGCAAATATATACTCAATCTCACAAATACTTTAAATGTAAGAAACTAGTAATGAGTCCTCTTTCTCCTCTGTGAAAATGTCCATTTGTTGATCCCAAGGATAACCTGCAGATGTTTAATCCTCTAAATGACTATAATTTATAGTGTTTCATTAGATAGAATTGTGAGAAGACAATACCATTTTTAAGCTAAAGTTAAAGTGAAAAAATAATAGCACATTAAGAACCATTCAAGTTCAATAAATCCTGGTACAAGCTAAATATAACATCCAATTGTAACCGAGAATGTGCACTTAATGCATTGACATTTTATTCACACTAACAATGAGCATGAGTGATTATAATATGTTGATTATGTGAGTTCAGTATGGGAGAGTGTTCAATTATGCTGTGTGTAATAGACCATACTTCTTTTATCCAGTTTCTGTCAGGAGTACTTTTAAATGAGCAATTAAAAATAACATAAAAACATATTTATGTTGGAAAATAACTTGAATTTAACACTCATTGGTCTTTTACATTTTATCTGCTACAGTGAAAATGTACAATCTGTTGTGTCTTTTTGGCATTCCCTACAGTTGACAACAAAGATAACATTCATGTTGTGAGATAATGTGAAGTAATAGAAAAAACAAGATCGAAGAGTTATAGACACTGTGTTTGCTTCTTCACTATCAATTTGTAGTTGGCTTGTCATTTAAACTTCAGCTTTCTGACCTATGACACGAGTGGGTTGTTTCATACACTGTGTCAGACTGCAGTTTTAAACCCATATACTGTCAAAATGTGCATACATTTCCAGATATATAAACACACAAGCCCACCCTTTTTTTTCCCTTAGGAAGGTATACCATCAATTTCAAAATATCTAAATGAGAAAGTTCAGTTATACAAAAATAATAGGTTGAATTATTTTCACATTCTTTAGAGACCTTAAAATTTTCTATGATTTTATTACTAATTATTTATCAAGTGATTTCATTTTTTTCTTGGATGTGATTCAGAGACAAAATTTCTTCTTTTTTCTATAAATTTAAATGCAAATTAATGTCATAGAACCAAACTGTTAATATACAGTAAACAAGTGTGTGTCCAAAAACAACAGAGACCAGTTAACTGTGGACAAAACTCCTATCTCTTTCCTCCTGAGCTCAGAGCTAGGCTCTACTTCTCAGTCTCCTTAGAAGTTAATGACACAGCCATAGCCAATGACAGTGATTAAATTTGTCCAGCAGTTCCAGAATGATCAATAAAATCCTATTTCTTCTCAATTGCCAGCTAGATGTTAATGACCACAGAGATGTGGGCAGCACTGGCTTGAAAACTGTAGAGTTTCTGTCAGCTTGAATTCACCACTCCCACACCACCACCAATCATACTCTATGTCAGGGATAAATACATGGTATTTGGTTAAATTATTGAGATATTAAGTTGTATTAGTTACAGCTGCTCCTTAACTAATACAGTGAGACCAACTTGAAAGAATATCTTGCACATATATGCATTTATAATTCTAAAAGTTGTGTTTTCTCTTATTTTTTGCAGAAGCAGAAAGAATTACATATATTTCACTTTTACTTTTTTGAAGTTGCATTTTATATTAACCAAAATATTGCTGTTCACAAAAGTTCAGTGTATATGTACTATGCTCTAGAAAAGAAGACATTTTCTTTAATTTTTATATTTTCAGTTCCATGGCAAGCATTTTACTATGTCAAGTTTTTAGTTTTTGATTTTATCATTGCTCATTATTGTCTATGCAGTTTGAAAATATCTATTTAAAATGTAATGTAGGCTTGATTTAAGAGATCTGGGAATAAATTTAAGCTTCGATGACAGAATTGCAAGACATGAGATAATTCATCCAATCTGTAGCATTGCATTGACCACTTACTGCACACAGGGTTGAAATGATGAGGTCAGTTTGTCTTTAACTTGTATTTTGTTTCTATGGAAAAATTAATGTAGTAAATATAATGAATACATGTGTTAAGTAAATTTAATTCTAAGTGGAGTAATTAGCCTTAAGAATGTATAGTGAATGAACTTGAGCATAAGTTCTTAGGGTTAATGCTATGATATTACTTGTCCATATAAAGCAAGATTCTAATTCTTTATAACTTTCAGAGATTTGGGATTTCCAATTAAAAATTAAATCTGACAGTTTATTATTAAGTTCCCAATTTTTTCTTAGCTTACTGGTGATGAGTTTTTTCCAGACTTTTGAAAATAATATACTAGGAAAAGAAAAAAAAATAGTGTTCTACATGGTTTTCTGAACATTTTAATTCTTTCATGTAAGAACATTAAACATAATGTCTTTTTTCTCTGATAATTAGTGATGATGAGAATTTTTTTCATATATTTCTTAGGCATCTGTATGCCTTCTTTTGAGAAAAATCTGCTCAGGTCTTCTTCCCACTTTTTGATGTGGTTATTTGTTTTTTATTCTCAATGATTTGTTTTAGTTTTTTGTAGGTTCTGGATATGAACCCTTTTGTGGGATGTATAGTTTGCAAATATTTTCTCCCATTCAGTAGATTATCTATTGACTCTGTTGACTACTTTGTTTGTGGTGCATAAACTTTTTAGTTTATTCAAGTCTCATTTATTTATTATTTATTTATTTTTGTTATTGCAGTATTTGCTTTTGGGGCCTTATTCATAAATTCTTTGCTAAAGCTAATGTCTAGAAGGGTTTTTCCTATGTTTTCTTCTAGAATTTTTATGGTTTCAGGTCTTACATTTAAGTCTTTAATCCATTTTGAGTTAATTTTTGTGGATGGTGGGAGATAGGGATCCAGTTTCATTCTTCTGCATGTGGCTATGCAGTTTTCCTAGCACCATTTATTGAATAGTGCGTCCTGTCCCCAGGGTATGTATTGGAATGCTTTACCAAAAATCAGGTGGTCTTAGGAATATAGTTTTATTGCTGTGTTCTATATTCTGTTCCATTGGTCTGTGTGTCTACCTTTATACCAATTCCATGCTGCTTTGGTTAGTATAGCCTTGTAGTATAATTTGAATTTAGGTAATGTGATACTTCCAGATTTGTTCTTTTTGCTTAGGATTGCTTTGGTTATTTGGGATTATTTTTGGTTCCATATGAAGTTTAAAACTATTTTTTGTAGATTTGTGAAAAATGACATTGGTGTTTTGATGTACATTTAGTTGAATTTGTAAATCATTTTGGGAAGTATGGACATTTTAACAATATTGATTCTTCCAATCCATGAGCATGGGATGTTTTTCCATTTGTTTGTGTCATCTATGATTTCTTTCATCAGTAATTTTAGTTCTTCTTATAGTGATCTGTCACCTCCTTAGTTAAGTATATTTCTAGATATTTTATTTTATTTGTAGCTATTGTAAGTGGTATTGATTTCTTGATTTGACTCTCAGCTTGCCTGTTATTAGTATATAGAAATGAGATACCAATTTACCTGTGCTAGAATGACTATTATTTAAAAGTAAAAATACAATACATGTTGGCATGGATATGGTGAAAGGGGAACCTTTATACATTGTTGAAAGCAGTATGGAGATTCCTCAAAGAACTGAAAATGGACCTACTCTTTGATCCAGCAATCCCATGACTGGGTAACTACCCTAAGGGAAATAAGCTATTTTATTAAAAAAAGACACCTTCACCCACATGTTTATCACAGCACAATTCACAATTGCAAAACTATAGAACCAACCTAAATGCCCATCAACTGATAAGTGGATAAAGAAAATGTGCTATATATACACTATGGAGTACTACTCAGCCACAAAAAGGAATGAAATAATGTCTTTTGAAGCAACTTGGATGGAACTAGAGACCATTATCCTAAGTGAACTGTCTCAGGAATGGAAAAACAAATACCACATGCTCTCACTTACAAGTAGGAGCTAAACAAAGGGTATAAATGGTCATAAGGTAGTTTAATGGACATTGAAAACTAGGAAGAGAAGAGGGTGGGAGGGGGTGAGGGATAAAAATCTACCTATGGGGTACAATCTACGCTATTCTGGTGACAGGTACACTGAAAGCCCTGACTTCAGCATGATACAATTCATCCATGGAACAAAAAACACTTCTGCGTCCTAATTTTTTTAAATAAAAAAGTAAAAAGAAATAATATATTATAAAGACCATATGCAATTAAAATAACTTAAAATAAATGAACATTTTAATTTCAAGTAAATATAAATAATATGGTTTTAAAATAAAGACTGTCTTGTATTACTGAAAACATTCATAAAATATTTACTTAAATTTCCTATATTATTCTCATTACATTGCTGATTATTAGACTTTGACACCAGTATATCATTACAAGATTAGTAATTGCAAAGACTATGTTAGAACTATAGTTTTAGAAGCCCACAAAAAATACAATAAATTTCTATGATATAATTTACATATTCATAAAACATAAATGAAGTCATTATTCCCTTTCACTTTCTTACCTTTTATTGAGAGAATATTGCCTTGACAATTGGAAAAATATTAATTGTATGTTTTTCAAAATTTTATTGTGAAGATTAACTTGAAATGATTATTAAACAGTCACTTTCCCAGAAAAAAAATTGATTATGTGGGCTTTGGATGGATTCTAGGTATTCATGGGTTACAAAATGAAAATAAATTTTCATTACACAAAACTTTGGTTAGAGATAGTGAAATCTAGTCCCTATTTCTAAAAATGGACTGTTATTATATTAAGAAATCATGTACAATCACAAAACTCACTTACAAATCAAATGATGCTAATTCAATGAAGGAAGATAACTTTTTCAATAAATAGTGTTATAACAATTAGACATCGCTATGGAAAGAAAAAGAATACAAATCTGAAACCTTATAAATATATTAACTCAATGCATTATAAGATTAAATTTAAAATGTTAAAATGCTAAAATTTTGAAAGAAAACATTGGAGAAATACTCAGTAATCTATAGGTTGACAAAGAGTCATTAAACTTGACACCAAGAGTGTGATTCCTTAGAAAAAATGGATAAACTAGACCTCATAAAAAGGAAAAATATTTACCTCCTGAAGGGACCATGCTGAGAATGAAAAGACAGGCAATCATTTGTGTGCAAAAATATGAAAAACAAATGAACAGATAGAAAAAGTAGACTAAATAGAAACAAAGAGTAGAACTGTGGTTTGCCATGATGTGGGGAAAGGGAGGAAATAAGCAAAAGTAGGTCAAAGGGTACAAATATTCAGTTACATAGTATGAATAAGTCTAGAGATCTAATGTACAGCATTAGTACTATAATTAATAATATTGTAATGTATATTGAAAATTTGCTAAGAAAGTAGACTTGGGTTGCTCTTACAAACACATATATACAGTAACTACAGAAGGTGATGGATATGTAAATTTATTTAACCATAGCAATCATTTCACAATGTATATGTATATCAATACATTATATTGTACACCTCAAATATATACAATAAAAATAAATTTTAAAAAACACAAGTGACACATGGAAATAAATATTTGTAAACCACCTACCAACAAGTAGCTAGTATCTGAAATATAAAAACAATGAGCCAGCATCTACCCAAAGGAAAAAAGAACATTCTATAAAAAAGACATTTGCACTCAACTGTGCATAGCAACACAATTCACAATTGCAAAGATGTGGAAACAACCCAAGTGCCCATCAATACATGAGTGGATTAATAAAATGTGGTATATGTACACCATGGAGTTCTCAGCCACAAAAAACAATGGTGATCTAGCACCTTTTGTATTATCCTGGATACAGCAGGAGCCCATTCTACTAAGTGAAGTATCATAAGAATGGACACCACATGTACTCACCATCAAATTGGTATTAACTGATCAACACTTATGTGCACATATAGTAGTAACATTCATTGGGTGTCGGGCAGGTAGGAGGGGGAGGGGGTATGGGTATATTCACACCTAATGGGTGCAGTGCACACTGTCTGGGGGATGGACATGTTTGAAGCTCTGACTGGGTGGGGCAAAGGCAATATATGTAACTTAAACATTTATACCCCCATGATATGCTGGAATAAAAAATAAAAAAAACACTGGCAAAAATAGGTATATTATATAAGTATAAAACAATAATAATCACATTTTAGAAACATCAGAATTAAGAAAAGAGGGATCTTGATGCACCTGGGATAGATTTTGTATATGGTGTGCATTAGCAATCTTGTTGGATATCTTACTCTTGTTACTCTGTCAGTTCTCTGCCTTTTTGCAGCCTGCACTCTTCCAAGAAATACTCTTCTACGAGTTGTATAACAAAGGGATTCCTTGATCTCTGGTTTCTAGCTTGCTTCAGGGAATGAAGAACCAAAGGAAATTGGTGGGAGGGAGGAAAATAATATTGGGATATCAATAGATCTCCCAATGTCTTCCTTGAAGTGTTGCCTCTGGCTGGCTGTGTCTCTTGGTTAAAGGTGACATCTAATATCAAAGATGCCCTCTTTACACAGTATCTCTGCTTTCAGATTCTGGCAACCTCTGCTGTCCTTGAGTAAAGAAGTTGTAATAGCTCTGCTATTTCTAGTCCTGGGATATTACATTTTTTGTTATTTCACTATGCCCTGCCTTCATCTGTAAATAATCCCTTTATTAAATCCTCCTCAAAGGAAAAACAAATGAGCCATCCATTGAGAAAAAATGGGAAATTATAAACATATATTTTACCAAATTGGATATGTACATGATAAAGCAAATTACTGCATGAAAAGATGTTCAACATCATTAACCATCAACAAAATGAAAATTCAATTACAGTGAGATAACAATATACACTTATAACAATGGCTAAAATAAACATAGTGACAACACCAGATGCTGGTGAGGATTCAGAGAAACTGAATTGGTTATATATTGCTGATGGGAATATAAATGGTACAGCCATTCTGGAAAACAGTTTAAAAATTTGTTATCAACCTAAATATGCAACAACTATATAACGTAGCAGCTGCACACTCTGGCATTTATTCCAAAGAAATGAAAATTTATGTTCACATGAAAAATCTGTATAAAAATATTATTCATAGAAGAAACAACAAATATTATCCAACAAGTGAAGAGTTAAACAAACTATATATATATATATATATACACACACATATATGCGTGTGTATATATATATACACACACGCACACACACACATATATTTAGTGGAATAGTCCTCAGCTATAAAAATGAATAAACTATTAATACACATAATGACTTGGATGAATCTCTAGGAGATTATGTTGAATGAAAAAGGCAGTTCCAAAAGTTATACACTATGTTTGCACATACATGATATTACTGAAATTACAATAATATACAAATGGGACACAGATTGCAAAGTGTCAGGAATGGAGGGGAGTGAAGTGGGTATGGCTACAAAAAAGCAACATAATTTCCACAATACATCATGGAACTGTGGACCATTGACTGTATCCATGTCAATATCCTGGTTGTGATATTGTACTACAGTTTTAAAGCATGTTACTATTGGGGGAAATTGGTAAAGGGTACATGGGATATCTCTCTATTACATGTTATATATGTATTATATAGAATACATATGTATAAACATATAATTAAATGATAACTAAAAATCTAATTTTCTCATTATACTTTGAGACAATTGCTTGTAATTTATTTAAAATGTCATTTATTTAAAGTAGTATCACCATTAATTGAGAACAGGTTTATAGGTAATAAGACAAATTTATTTCATTTTTCTTCTCTTTTGCATAATGAGTGTGGTGGTATTCTTTTGCATGGAGAACAGCTGTTTTAACAAAGGTAGCTATTTTGTTGTAGTGAAGGGACAAGGATACAAGACAAAGTATTACCTCCAATAAAAGCAGTGCCTTTATTAGCTAATGACATAAGGAAAACAAATAAAAGTTAGTAAAAGTAACCATTATCAATACAATATTATCAACATAGTATTTGAACTCATGACTGGCATGTATGCGACAGCTAGAAAGATGATTTTCCAATTATTGGTGAATTGTGGGGAAGAGAGGCAACCATTAATGAGCACCAGGAAAAGTACCATCATTTATCCCTCTTATCTCCTTGAGTAATTATTATGATCCTATATTTTGAATATTATTATTCCCATGTGAATAATGATGAATCTCTTAATGATAAATAAATTGCCTGAAACACTCAGTCAATAAGTGAAAGACCTGAGATTAAAGTGTAGGTGATACTAATTCTAAAGCATGCATGCTTTCCATCATATATTATATTCCTAAGTGTTATATATTACATATATACATTTATTATGTAAATACATTATGTTATATAACATGTATATATACACATATGTATATTATATATATATGCTGTAACAAAATATCATAAATTGGGTGGTTTGTAAACAAAAATAAATTGAATGTTTATAGTTCTAGAAACTGAGATATCCAAGATCAAGATGTCAACAGATTCAGTTCCTGGTGCTGGCCCATTCATCTTAGACATTACCTTCTTACTGTGTTATCACATGGTAGTAGGGACTAGGTAGCTCTCTGTGGTCTCTTTATAAGGTCATTAATCCCATTCATGAAGGCTACACCTCCCAAAAGGCCTTACCTCCTAAAAACCATTACCTTGGGGGTTAGGATTTCAACATATGAATCTTGCGGGGGGGGGGTAGATTTTCAGATCATAGGAAGAGACGATTGAGTATCAGAGGAAGTTAGAAACAGTTAAAGCAAAGATGGTTTAACTCTTAGATATAAATCTCATATTTAGTCATTCTGTTGTTAGGTAGATTAGTCTTGAAACACATAGATAATATTTGTCAAAGATTAAGTGGCAAGAGTTACATAGATTTTCAGTAATTAATAATTAATTAGTAAACATAACTGTATCTATGAACTATGCCATTTAATTTGAAAGGTTTCAAATAAATAATTATTTAGAAATGGTGATAATTTTTTACCAGGAAAGCTGAGAGAAAGCACATTTAAAGAACAACAGTCCAACGCCTAGCTTGGGTAACTGACTATTGTGTTTACTGTGGTACCTAGATAAAACATTAGGAAAAATGAGCAGCTTGATGAATAGGGTGTGAATGTGAAGAAAGATGATAAAATTATTTAATTCTCAAGAAGTATTTGAATAATGATGTAAAATTTGGGTAAATGTTTACAAAATAACTCCTTTTTCTAGGGCAAAATAGAGAACACATAAACACAGTTAAAATTACACAGATAATATTAACAAACACACACTTGCCATGCAATTAGTCACTTTTACAAACCATACTTCTATAGAAGTTTATTCAGCAGGCTACCAGATTTGTTATCCATTAACAAGACTTAGCTTTTAACATTGTTCTTATTTTATTAGTACCTACTAGGAAAAATACATACTTCCAGGCCAGCGATTGAGTTACCTGTGAATAATTCATTGTTCTGGTGCTAAAAATTCTTTCTACTTCTATTTTAGCACTGATTTCTGAATGATCCTGCTGCTTTGTAAACACAAAAGGCTTTCCTAGAATGCAAAGCATGTATAGTTAAATTATTGTGATCCCTTATGCATTAGTATTCTAAAAACTAGAAATGAGCTTATTAAAAAAACTCCAAATATAATATGTATACATATACACATATATACAATAAGATATATATATGTATATATCTTGTAATTGAGCTTTAAAAGGTCTCAATAGTAATGTCCTACATTATAACTTCTGATTGTAGGTGCTATACACACTGTTACTCATTATGTGTAAGCATCGCTTTGTAACTTCAAAGAGTAATGAATTGAATTATACATAATTATTAATGAAATATTAAAATTATAAATCCTTGATCTCAATACATGGATTTTCCTCCTATTATGTATATATTTTAGCAAAGCAAAAAGAACTGCTAAATTTTCTAGTTTGTGTCCCTAAATTTATTTATAATTCAATTTTTTAATAATTTAGTTAAAACTTAATGCAGGATATCTTATTTTAACTTTATGCAATTTTCTTAACACTTACATCTGAACTATCTATTGGCACTCACTGTACCATCTCACTAATTTACCTATGCACTACCACCAGCATAACTACCACACAAGTACAAATCTATGAACATATTATACAATAAAGACAAACTGTGCACAGTAGCTCATGCCTGTAATCTCAGAACATTAGGAGGCCAAGGCAGGAGAATTGCCTTGAAACCAGGTATTCAAGACCAGCCTGGGCAACACACTGAGAACCACCCCTTCCAAAAGAAAAAAAAAAAGTAACTGGGTATGGAAGTGCACACCTATAGTACCAGCTACTTGAGCCTAGGAGTTCAAGAGGATTGGGGTCCCATCTTCAATTTTCTTAAACAGAACTGCCAGCCTACAATTTTGTATACTGCAAAAATAAGTTTCACAATTGATGAAGAAATAATCCTTTCCAGACAAGCAAACACTGAGGGAATTTGTCATGACCAGATCTGCCCTGTGGAAAATACTCAGAACTGCACTGTACACAAATCAGCACAATAGATACCCACCAGTGTAAAATTACCCAAAAAAGCTAAAGCTAGGGGTTCTTACAAAACAATAGCACAAGAAGGAAAACAAAACAATAACATACTATCCAACATGATGAATAAAACAGCAGCCCACATATCAATTCTATCACTCAATGTTAACAGTTTGAATGCTCCACTCAAAAGGCATAGGCTGGCTGAATGGATAATAAATACAACCCATATCTTCTGTCTCCTGTAAACACATCTAAACCACAAGGAAACACACAGAAAGAACTTGAATGGATGGAAAAAGAAATTCCACACAAACAGAAACCAAAATAGAGCAGGTGTAGCCATTCTCATACTAGATTAAATTGATTTTAAATGAACAATGATAAAGAAAGACAAAGTTTGTCATTATGTAATGGTAAAGGGAGTAATTCACCAAAAACACATACCAATTCTAAATATATATGCACCAAACACAGGTGCTTCAAGAAACACAAAGCAAATTCTACTAGAGCTAAGCAAAAAAATAAATAGTAACATCATAATTGTCAAGGACTTCAATACCCCACTGTCAGAGCTGGAAAAATCATCAAAGCAGAAAATAAATAAAGAAACACTGCACTTAAATGGGACTCTAAAACAAATGTACCTAGCAGACATTTACAGAATATTCTACAAAACAAAAACAAGAACAAAAACTACTGAGTATACATTCTTGTCATCAGCACATGGCACATTTTCCAAGATTCATCAAATCTTAGGCCATAAAACATGTCTCAACAAATTCAAAAAAATCAAAATCATACCATGTATTTTATCAAACCACAGTGGAATAAAACTAAGAATCAACTACAAGAGAAACACTTAAATCTACACAAAGTCATGGAAATTAAACAACCTGCTGCTGAATGATAATTGAGCCAATAATGAAGTTAAGATGGAAATCAAAAGATTCCTTGAACTGAACAACAAAGCAGACACAAGTCATCAAATACTATGGGAGTCAGCAAGAGCATTCCTAAGGGGAAAACTCATAGTATTAAAAGCCTAAATAGAAAAGGCAGGAAGATCACAAATTAACAACCTAATATCACATCTCAAGGAACTAGAAAAGAGCAAACCAAACCCAAATCCAGCACAAGAAAAGAAATAAAAAGGTCAGAAATGAACTAAATATAATGGAAAACATACAAAATATCAATGAAATGAAAAGCTAGTTCTTTAAAAAGATAAATAAAACAATAGACGTCTTGCTAGGTTAACCAGGAATGAAAGAGAAAGGATCCAAATAAGCTCAATCAGAAGTGAAAAAGGAGATATCACACCTGAAATCACAGAAATACAAAATATCATCTGTGAATACTATAAAAATATCTATGAGCATACTTGAAAACATTGAGGAAACGGACAAGTTTCTGGAAACACACAACCTCCCAAGGCTCAGTCAGGAAGAAATAGAACTCCTGAACAAATTATGAGCAATGAAATTGAAGCAGCAATAAAAAATCTTACACACACACACACAGTCCCAGACTCGATAGTTTCACAGCCAAATTTTATCAGATCTACAAAGAAGAATTGGTACCCATACTGCAGAAATTATTTCATAATGACGAGAAGAAAGGAATTCTCCCCAACTCAATCTATGAAAAAATAAAAACATAAAAATCCTCAATAAAATTCTAGCAAACAAAATTCAGCAGCACATCAAAAAAAAAAATAATAATAATAATCTACCACAACCAAGTGGGCTTTATCCCAGGGATGCAAGGATGGTTCAGCACATGTAAATCAATAAATGTGATTTCTCACATAAACAGAAACAAAAACAGAGATCATATGATCATCTCAATAGATTAAAAAAAAGCATTTGAAAAAATTCAGCATCCTTTCATGACAAAAACCCTCAAAAAACAAGGAATGGAATGATCATATCTCAAAATGATAAAAGCTGTACATGACAAGCTCACAGCCAGCATCACACCGAATGGGGAAAAGTTGAAAGCACTCCTCTTAAGAACTGGAACTAGACAAGGGTGCTCACTGTCATCAACTATTCAACATAGCCCTGAAAGCTCTAGCCATAGCAATCAGGCAAGAGAAAGAAATAAAGGGTATCCAAATTGGAAATGAGGAGGTCAAACTATCACTTTTGCTGACAATATGATCTTTAGAAAAATCCTAAAGACTCCACCAAGAGACTCCTGGAATTTATAAGTAAATTCAGCAAAGTCTCAGGTTACAAAATCAATGTATGCAAATCAGTAGGATTTCTATATATCAATAACAGTCAAGCTAAGAATCAAATAAAAGACTCAATACCAGTCACAATAGCTACAAAGAAAATAAAATACTTAGGAATATATGTAACAGAGAAGTTGAAATATCTCTATAAGGAGAACTACTTTTGTACATTGAGAAAAGAAATCACAGATGACACAAATAAATAAAAAATTTCATGCTCATGGATCTTTAGAATCAATATCATTAAAATGTCCATACTGCCCAAAGTGATTCACAAACTCAGTGTAACCCCATCAAAATATCAACTTCATATTTCACATATCCAGAGAAAATAGTTTTAAACTTCATATATAACCAGAAATAAGCCCAAATAGCCAAAGCAATCTTTAGCAAAAGGTACAAATCTGGAGGCATCACATTACCAGACTTAAAACTATACTATAAGGATATAGTAAACAAAACAGCATGATATTGGTACAAAAATAGAGACATAAGCCAACAGAACAGAAAAGAGGACCCAGATATAGAACCACCTACCTACAACCAACTGATATTTGAGGAAGGGGACAGCAACATACACCAGGGAGAAGAAACACTATTCAATAAATAGCACTTAGAAAATTGGATAACCACATACAAAAGAATGATACAGGACTCCTCTCTCTCGCCATTTAAAAAAATTAATTCAAGATGTGTAAAAGACTTAAATTTAATGAATAAAAACATAAAAATTCTAGAGAAAAATGAAGAAAAACTCTTTTAGATATTAGCTTAGGCAAAGAATTTATTACTAAGACCCCAAATGCAATTACCACAACAAAAATAAATGAGAACCTTAAATTAAAAATCTTATGCACAGAAAAAAGTAATCAACGGAGCAGACAACTTACAGAATGGGGGAAAATATTTGCAAACTATATGTCTGTTATTACATATCACATCCATAGCAATATATTGAATTTAAGTATTTATGCATGCTGAAAACCTAGAAATAAAAGGTATTTATCATTAGAAGTGGATTGAGATTGGCCATGAATCAGACATTAAACATAATATAGGAATAGATGAATGGATCCCTGGATTCATAGATAGATCAATGGATAGATGAATAGATGAATGAATGGACGGGTGGATGGATGGATGGGTTGATGAATGGACAAAAGCTTTCACTAGTGCTAATCAAACATTTGGTGTGAGAGATAGTGAGAGACAACTACAGGACAAATAATGTGCCTGTAATGTCCTTAACTTCAGTATTGTCCATGTCTATACATAACAACATTAGCAAAGAATTGAGCTAACCAGACAGAAAGATTAGAAGCAGCCATGACATTGGACATTTTCCTCTGTGCTGAGTAATCCCACGGCTTTCTCATACCATTTTCTCAGTTTGCTATGATACAGATTTAGAAAGCAGAAGTCAGAAATTAAGAAAGGATTCAGTATGAAAATTATGGGTAGAATTCAGCACCTTAACTGGAGGGATTTAGCACATCTTCTTTATAGTCTAGACTATTCTCTAGAATTGTTAAGGACATACTTTCTTTTCAGAATATTCTGTTAAATTCAAAGAGGGGTGTGTGTGTGTGTGAAAGAGATTTACTTTTTATCCTTATTTTTCTCTGGCAGAATTAATCATTCTTCAATAGCTATTGAATCCAAATTCTCACCAGTCTATTGGTTTCTGCTGTGTTTGTACTTTTATATATTTGCTATTACAGTCCTTAGCCTAATCCACCTATTAGACTGTAAGTTTAGGATAGATGAGAATATATACTCTCATTCAATATGTATTATATATACTCTCATCTATCCCAGCATTTTTTTCAAATCTAAGTCTCCTTTTTTTAAATGAAGAAATTTAGTTTTTGAAAATAAACAGCATTTTAAAAATACCTATTATGTCTTTCTTTTTAAATTTTCACTTATAATTTCAATCTCTATGAGATGATTTTACAAAGTCATCCTAACAATTTAGTAGTTTGCCCTCCAAGTTTCATAGTTATTCCCAATCTAAAGTTTCAGAAATCTTCAGTATCAAAAAGCATAGCATGTGGTATATTTATATTTTCTATTCCAACCACTAATTAATTTAATTATAAGAAGTCTAAACAGACTAAGTAAAATCTTGAAGATACTTGATTTACTTTAAAATTATGTCAATTTAGTGGATTCACATTATTTCAATTTGAAGAAAGCTCTCATTGGTCATTATATTCATATGTGATGTATATAATTTGAAAACATTTCAAGCTACTGAAGATGCTGAGGTGGGAGGATTGTTTAAGCACAGGATTTAGAGACCAACTGGGCAACATAGCAAGATGTTATCTCAAAAAAATAAATTAATTTCTGTGGATTCTGGTGAGTAAAAAATTTTAAAATGCTTAGTACACAAGATAAAAAGTTAATAAAATGTATGTTTAAATAAGTAACATTATAAAATTCATAATTATTTCAAATAATGTTAGTCAATATCTTAGAGAATGGCTCTATAATCCACTATGAACGAATCTAGTTATACACAATACCTCAACAAATCCTTTAGTGCTACCTTAAAATACAAGTAGAGTCCAAGCGTTTCTTACCATCTCCATAGCTAACTCATCATGCAAGCAGCATCGTATAAAAGGAAAATCTGCATAAAAGCTGTATTTGTCTCCTTAGCTTACTGCAGTCTATTCTCAATTCCAGGAGCAGAACATATCTTATAAAACAAAGTAAGTCATATTTTGGTCTTCTCTTTGAATATGCCCTTGAATTTCCAACTTACCCAGAATAAAATCCATATTTTTTAGCATAGCCTTCAAGGTCCTATAATGATCTTGATCTCTTATTATTTCATATCTAATTTGCTTAACTACTGACCTAGTGGCCTCTAGGTAGTTCTAGAAGCTCTTTCCTGCCTCAGAGATTTTGCAGTTGAGAGTCTCTCTGTCTTAAAATTTTGTCCTTCAGTTATTAACATAATTTACTCTCTTTCTTCAGGTTTCTCCCCAAAATAGACTTTAGGAGTAAGGCCTTCCCTCTCTCCCCTAACTACAACAGGAAACCCCTCTACTCAAGACTCCTTACCTCACTTCCTCTACATTTTCTCCACATTTATCTTCCTCTTACACTTGATGTGTTGGTTTATTCTTTATTGTTTTTCTTGCTTAATGAGAAAACAACTTCCATAAGGGCAAGGGATTTGTTTTATTCAATACTTTATCTCTAGGACACAGAACAAACCATGACATATAGAAGAAATTATTTACTAACAAAAAATCATGAATTTAATGTGTAAAACCTTACACATTAAGAAATATAGTAAAGTCTCAATGTATAAGGCTTAAAGTTCATTTTTTACTTCTTGATATTTCTCTAAACTTTCATGATGATATGTATTTTGATTGTTGTTTTTTATAATATCCTTGTCAGGTCAAACGATTATTTTCAAAACTTGTGTTCATTATCACTATACCAAACGTTATTACCTTATATGTTCTGTTTCTATTATCTCTGTAAAAAATATGATATACAGAGATTGTTAATGTTTTATATTAAATCAATAATTCAAATTTATACCACAAATGAGACTACTTCTAAGAGGTTCAGAAACATATTTTCTACTGTCCATTAATCATCTCTATTGCAAGTTCATGAAGATACATCAAAATCAACAAGAAAGTAAAAATACATAGTTGTACAATTTCCAATTTTGTTCCAGTAAAACCATTTCCTAACAATCTAGTCTAGATCAGGGTTATTTTTTGTTATATATTCTCATAAAAACATTTTTGGTGAGTTAATGTTGCTTATAATAAATATAATTTTATGATATATATATTACTATGTCATAGTGTTACACACACAAGCATATATATGACATAGTCTTCTATGTAGGGATAATTTAAGTAAAAAACAAAGAGAATCAAGAAAACATTTGCAATAATTTCTTCTTCAATATATTTTACCAAAACAATACTTTAAAATGAGTTCTTGGTTGGTAGTTCATATATCATTAAAGACTCAAAAGTCATACTTTCATTTATCATAATATTCAGACTTAATGAACATAGAACCTAATTTTCTAAAATTTATAACTTAGTACTAAATAAATTGTGCACATGTTCTATAAAGGAAACATCAAATTTCAATGCACTAATGAGGAAGCAAGAGCTGCTGAAGAATGCTGTCACATATTAAAAAGTAATCAAGCTCAAAAGTGTAAGAAGATGCATAATTTGAAGTGATTTATTTCTAATTACTTTACTATATTTCTCAGTACCTAATTGCAGTAAGTATAATTTTCATTATAACATGAATCTTATTTTACAGTATGTGACATTAAAATGCTAATGTGTTTGTAAAATCTTAGAAACTTATTTAAATAATAGTGATATTTAAATTCTAAAAATATTCTGCTCTAATAAATAATTGAAAAAAGGAGTATTAACGATGTCCATGATTGATAGAATTCTCTAAAAATATTCATTCACCCATATAGGTAGCATTTGAACAATGTAAAGAAATGCTAATTCATTTCAAAGTAACAAAATAACAATTGTATATGAAAATTAGATAATATTTAGTTAATAAAATATTTTCTAATTTCTGATATTTAACTATTTTAATTCATTTTTTCATTGTTGGATTTTAACTTTCAGAAATTATGCTGAGTATGTAAATCAAAACCAAAGTTTCCTGAGTTTTTTCATCAATGACCTTGACTTGCCCATTTATTTTATGCACTTGAAAATGTTTCAATTTATTTTGCCTAAAAATAGCAATAGTATTATACATTTATGATATAAGCTAGAGACATTTGAAAATACATATCATTCTGATGTAGTAACATAGTAAATGGTTTTTTTGTCATCCTCTGACTTTCCAAGAACTAAAACAACCTATCTGTTTGACAAAGAACACATTGTATCATGCATCACACAGGATCTCCTGTATTTTGCTTTGTCAATTAATCCTAAAATTAATAAACATTAAATGTATACAGATTTTCCAAAGGAAACAAAATCACCATCTCAAAGGAATAGCTGCTTTCCAATGTTCATAGCATTGTTTGCAATAGCTAATATTTGGTAACAACCTAAGCATCCTTCAAATGATGAATGGATTAAGAAAATGTGATATATATATATATATATACACACACACACACACACACTTAATTTTATTGTGCTTCATAGATATTGTGCTTTTTACAAATTGAAGGTTGTTTGTGACAAACCTTTGTAGAGCAAGTTATTGGCACCATTTGTCTAACAGCACATGCTCACTTAATGTCTATGTAATATTTGGATAATTGTCACAATATTTCATTTTTTCATTATTATTATCTGTTATACTGATCTGTGATCAGTGATCTATGATGTTACTATTGCAATTGTTTTGAGATGCCATGAAACCATATAAAACAGTGAATTGAATTGATAATGTGGGTGTTCTGATTGCTCTACCTCCCAGCCATTTTCCTGTCTCTCTTACTCTTCTTGGGCCTTCCCATTTCATGAGATAAAAGAACACTGAAATTAATATCAGTACAATGGCCTCTAAGTGTTCAAGTAAAAGGAAGAGTGACATGTCTCTCACATTAAATCAAAAGCTAGAAATGACTGACCTTAGTGAAGAAGGCATGTCGAAAGCCAAGATAGTCTAAAAGGTAGAGTTTTCTTTCCAAGCAGTTATCCAAGGTGTTAATACAAAGGAAAAGCTCTTGAACAAGATCAAAAGTGCTACTCCAATGAACACAAAAATGATAAGAAAGTAAAAAACCCTTATTGTTGATCTGGAGAAATTTTTAGTGGTCTGGATAGAATATCAAACCATCCACAACATTCTCTTAAGCCAAAAACTAATCCAGAGCAAGTCCCTAACTCTCATCAATTTTATGAAGTCTGAATGAGGTGAGGAAGCTGCAAAAGAAAAGTTTGTGATTATCAGACACAGTCCATCTATCTATCCCTGTATCCATCCATCAATCCATCCTATTTTTCATTGATTTCAAAGTTGCAGACATCAGTCAACTTTCCCCAAGTGCTTCAGCAGGCATATAAATAATAAGAGTTCAATATATGGTTATGGTTCTTTTTCTTTTTTGGTATATGAGTTAAAATTTACAAACCAAGAAATTCATAAGTCTTAAAGTACCATTTCAATGAGTTTTGACAAATGAATACACCTTTGTAGTTCAAACTTTTATCAAGATATGGAATGGTATATGTATACCATGGAATACTCTTTAGCCATGAAGAAGGATGACTTAACACCTTTTGCAACAATTTGGATGGAAGGAGACTATTATCCTAAGTGAAGTATCTAAAGAATGGAAAACAAACACCACTGTACTCACTGCTAAATTGGAACTAACTGATGAGCGAGCACACATTTGGCATAAAGGGAAGTAAGTCTCAAAGGAAACCAAGCAGCAGGGAAGGGGGAGAAGAGGATAGTCAAAAATCTACCTAATGGTACAATGAACATTACCTGGGTGATGGGCACACTTTTAACCCTGACTTGAGCATTACAAAAGTGATCCATGTAACCAAAAACATTTGTACTCCCATAATACTTTGAAATAAAATTAATAAATAAAAAACAACATAATTATCCCCTCTGAAAGTTTTTTCATGTCTCCTTAATCAACCTCTACTTCTCACTTCTCAGAAGCAACAACTATTGTTACATATATGTGTGTGTGTATAAGTATATATTGAGATATATATGTTTGGAGATATTTATATATATATATATATTTATATATACCACTTACACAAGCCTATGTGGATATACATGTTTTTACTTTGGGATAAAATTATAGTCATGAAATTGGTAGGTTACAGAATAAGTATATGACAACTTTATAATGAATATCACAATTTCCCAAATTTGTTGTATCAGACTACATTTCACTGTCAATTTATGAGAGCTCCAGTTGTTCCCAATTTTCAGTCATATTTAGTGTCATCATTGTTTTTATTATTATTATTTTAGCCATATTAATGGGTGAGAGGTGCTATTTTATTATGGAGATATCTATATAACTATTATCTATTGACCAATAATATGTTTTTAAGAGATATGCTTCCAAAAGGTTAAAAATAATGGTTAATATGAGAATTTTAATATGTCAAAACAATTATATGGTCATTTAATAAATTTCATTAATATTTCTTAGGGGAGGTAATATATTTCTTAAGAGAAATTACAATTTAAAAATGCAAACATTTTCTTTGTTTATTCAAACTTTGAAGGCAAAGACACATTCGTATATTAAATTTCACAACTTGAATGGATCTGTACTTAAAAATATTTGGAAGGTTATTTTGATTTTTTTAATTTAGGTTTTAAATTATAGTGAGCATTAATGTATATATACAAACATGAACTCACATAATCACACAAATTTCTGATTTCTATAATAACATTATAGGGAAAAAGCAGAGGAGTATGAAAAATATTAAAAGGTTTGATTATTTAATTAAATTCAGTATATGGTCAACCTTTCAAAAATCTCTTTAAATAATTTTGAATACTTAGGCAGTAATAATACCAAAAAATTAAAATTTAGGTGTATCTTAGCATGTGCTTTAACAAACAAACGAAACTCTCAAAAGTAAACTCTGACAACAAAAAAGGCAATGAAGTAGTAGTTAACTAAGGCTGGTGGGGAAGCAATCATTTTATAACACCAAGGTCCATTCTTGTGATTATTACTATTTATATTCTATTATTCCTTAAACTTTATATCCAAATGGATGTTCTTACCAATAGGTGGCTGAGAAATAAATAATTTGTTGGACAAACAGAAAACAAAATGGCATTTATATCAAATTCTTTTCTTTTCAGCATATTATGGGGGTACAAATGTTGTTAAGTTTACATATATTGCCCTTGCCTTCCCTCCCCCCTCAAGTGAGAGCTTCAAGTGTGTCCATCCCCCAGGTGGTGCGCATCACACTCATTATTTGTGTATATACCCATTCCCTCCCAACACCCAATAAATGTTTTTTTTTAACATTTTGGTTACATTTTATATCTTTGCCTCTCCCTAGGAAGGGATAGAGGTATGCCCTTCCCCTCCACAATGCTCACCACATCCCTAAGATGTTGGTCTACACCCCCAACCCCCGAATCCCTGGTGAACACTACCACCATTTGAGCACCATAGTGTTAATCAGTCAGTACCAATTTGATGGTGAGTACATGTGGAGCCCATTTTTCTGATCTTGTGTCGCCTCACTTTGGATAATGGGCTTAAGCTTAATCCAGGATAGTATAAGCGATGCTAACTCACTGTCATTTCTTAGAATTGAGTAATATTCCATTGTGAACATATACCAAATTTTAATAATCCACTCATGACTTGACAGGCACTTGGGTTGTTTCCAGGTCCTTGCAATAGTGAATTGTGCTGCCATAAACATTTGGTTGCAGATTTCTTTATAACAGAATGCCTTATGCTCTTTTAGGTAGATGCCTAATAGTGCTATTGCTGTATTGAATGGTATTTCTATTTTTAGCTCTTTGAGGTATCTCCAAATTCCTTTCCACAAAGGTTACACTAATTTGAAGTCCCACCAGCAGTGTAAGAGTGTTCCTGTCTCTCCACATCCTTGCCAGCATTTGTTGTTTTGGGATTTCTTGATATAGGCCATTCTCACTGGGGTTAAGTGGTATCTTGTTGTGGCTTTGATTTGCATTTCTCTAATAATTAGAGATGTTGAGCATTTTGATATTCCATATAATTCTCTTGTTCTCCAGTTCCTTTTCTGCTTTGATCTTAGTAATTTATTTTCTTCTACTTGGATCGGCATTGGTTTGCTCTTCTTTTTCCAATTCCTTGAGTCTATTGATTAGATTATCAGTATCTAAGCTTTTTGTTTTTTGGATGTGAGCGTTTATTGCTATTAGTTTTACTCTAAGGTATGCTTTTGCTGTATCCCACAGGTTTTGGTAACAAGTGTCTCCATTATCATTTTGTTTGAAGAAACTCTTGATTTCCCTCAGAATTTCCTACTTGACCCAATAATTCTTCAATAATAAATTGTTTAGTTTCCATGACTTTGTGAAGTGTTGAATGTTTCTATAGGAATTGAACTCTAATTTTATACCACTATGGTCAGAGAAGACACATGGTATAATTTCTATTTTCTTGAATTTTTTGAGATCTGATTTGTGGCCTAGGATGTGATCAATTTTGGAGAAGGATCCATGGGCTGCTGAGATGAATGTAAATTCAACTTTATTTGGGTGGAATGTTCTGTAGAGATCTGTCAGAGCTTTTTGATCAAGAGCTCTGTTTAAACCCATTATTTCTTTGCTTATTTTCTGTTTGGAAGATCTATCCAGTTCATTCAGTGAAGTGTTGAAGTCCCCTGCTACCATGGCAGTATTGTTTAACATGCTATTTAGATCAGACAAGGTTTGCTTTATGTAATTGGGTGCTCCTGCATCGGGTGCATAAATATTAATAATTGTTAAATCTTCTTTTTGGATCTTCCCTTTCACTATTATAAAGTGGCCATCTTTATCCTTTTTTACTTTTGCTATTTTAAAGCTTATGTTATCTGCAAATAGTATAGCTACCCCTGCTTTATTTTGAGTTCTGTTTGCATGGTTGATAGTTTTTCATCCCTTTATCTTCAGCCAGAATGCATCTTTGTGGGTTAGATTGTTTCCTGTAGACAGCAGATACTAGACTTGTGGATTTTTATCCATTCTTCCAGTCTATGCCTCTTCAGAGGATAGTTTAAGCCATTTACATTTATTGAGAGGATTGAAATTGGAGGAATATTTTCATTCATATTATTGGGTGAAGTCCTGTTGCTTTGTCTTACACCTTGAGACATCATGCAGTTCAAGTTCTAGCCTTTAATTCTTTGAAGATTTTTACTTTGAGGAGTGTCTATTGCCCTGTTCACTGAGGAATGCAGGTCTGAGAACGTCCTGTAGAGCTGGTCTGGACTTTGAAAATTCCTTCAGTGATTGCTTGTCTGAGATGGACTTTATGTTTCCCTCACAGAGGAAACTTAATTTTGCCGGATAAAAAATTCTAGGTTGGGCTTTATTCTGTTTTAGAAGATTAAAGATAGGCACCCAATCACTTCTGGCTTGTAAGGTTTCAGATGAGAAGTCTGCTGTTAGTCTGATAGGCTTTTCTTTATAGGTTACTTGCTGCTTTCATCTGACTTCACAGAGGATCGTTTCTTTCACATTTACTTTGCTCAGCCTAAGAACCACGTGACAAGGTGATTGCCTTTTCACATTGAGTTCTTTGTGCTTCTTTTATTTGGATATCAAGATTTCTCAGCATGCCCGGCATATTTTCCTCCAGTATTCCATGAAATAAGTTTTCCAGTCCTTGTGAATGTTCCTCTTCCCCTTCCAGAATCCAGATCGATCTGATATTCGGCTTTTTTACATAATCCCACACTTCTTGTAAACTTTGGTCTTGTCTCTTGTTTCTGTGTTCCCTTTCTTCCTCTCATTTGTTTAGCACATAGGCATAATCTTCAAGTTCTGAGATTCTTTCCTCTGCATGGTCCATCCTATTCTTGATGCTTTCCACTATATTATGGAGATCCTTGATTGTTTCCTTCATTGCCTGGATTTCTGACCAGTTTTTCTGTATTATTTCAATTTATTTGGAGAATTTTCCATTCATTTCCTGAATTGTTCTTGTGGTTTCTCTATGTTGGGATTCTATTTTCTCTTCAATTCCCTAGAGTTTTCTAACAATCCATATTCAGAATTCTTCCTCCATCAGCTTAATCATATCATTCATGTAAGCTGATGTCGGTTGATGGAGATCGAGTATTTTCTTTTGGAGGTGACTTTTTTCTCTGCTCTTTCATGTTTCCTGTGATTTTTCACTGGGTCTTTCTCATTTGGGTGATTTTTCTAGGACAGGAGGTCCTGGGACTGGATTATGAGCTAAATTCTGGGATTCCAAAGGAATGATATTTAGCAGAGCTGGGGATATGTGCTCTGGTCCTGTATCATCTTAGAGGAGTTTGAGTATGTTGGCTTATCTTTGACCTGATGTCTTCACCTTCTGTCTACAGAGTTTAATGGGTTTGGGCCCCTTACTTAGAGACTCAGGGGTTAGATCATTCTTGTAGGAGCAAGTCTGCTATCAATCCCTAGGTTAAAGTGGGAGGCATTATGATAGGCTCTGCATTTACTCTCTCTTTTGTTACCTGTGGTTTGTGAGAAGGAGTCAATTATCAAGGTATTCCAAGTCCTTAGTAATGTTCTCTAAGCTTCCATATAGGATATGCAGGTATCTCGGTCTTTAGGGAATGTCCTGCCACTCCTAAGAGTTCCTAGAGACCTGTTACTACTTTAGGAGGGTTGAGAGGAGCTTCTGATATCAGTGAGCCTAACAGAGAATACTTCAGAGGTTGTTTGATCTGTAGTTAGGGGGAAGCTGTTAATATGTTATTCAGAGAACTTTTGTCACACTTGTGGAGGTGCTCCTGGTGTGGGAAGTCAATTGGTGCAAATGCTAAGGACTATGGTCGAGATTTTCCTTTCTGAACCACAGGCCCATAAATTGGCAACAATTTGGGTGCCACAGGCAAGCCTTTGTGTTCCGAACTTATCAGATAATCAAAATCAACCAGCTGTATGTAGACATCACTCTGCCCCTTTTGTATAATTCCAATGACGCACATGTTCAAGCTATCCATACAAGGAAAACAACTTTTCTCCTTTCTCCTGATCATAAGGGCTGAGTCTAATTTGGTGGGCTAGAGGGAGACAATGGATGAGACTTCCACAAGTCCCAGACTGGGAAAAGTCTTTTTTCAGTTTTCTCCTGCCCCAAGGGTGGAGTCTGCCCTATCAGAGTGGAAGATAACCCACTGGGCTAAGGAAAAGGCAATTCCTAGGGCTACTTAACCAAGAGGTGGATACTGTTATTCCCCTACCCTTCCAAGGTAGAGGCTTATCAAGTTGGTAAGTGGCCTAAATCTCAGAGCTGTTGAAGAAGCCCTACCCAAGGCCTCTGAGAGTCCTAGACCAGAAAGAGACCCACCACGCTGCTTAGCCCCTGCCAGGGTGAGGTCAGTCCCTTCTGCATGAAACCCCAGTGGCTTGGTCACCACCAAGGGTCCTCTTCAACCCTGGCAGATCTCAGCCCAGACAGCAGATTCCCTCACCCTCCTGCAATTTCCAGGAGTGGGACTTCCCCTTTGGCTGGAGGCACTGGCTATCAGGCCACAGTAGAGATGGAAAGATGGGACTCAGCTTGATAGGCTGTCCTGATAAGCTGCTAGAGCCACCTTTCAGTAGTCAGTCCCAACAGGGAGGTGGAAGAGAAGCGGAGGTAACAGTCTTGCAACATGGGTTTCAGGTTGAGCAGCCTCTTTCTCAACTCTGTCCAGGGGTGGATAAGACCCTTTGGCATGAAGCACCCAGACTCAAGTCATAGGAGGGTGTTGGTGATAATGTTTCCCCAGTCATATCTGGAAAAGCAGCCTCCTTCGCAATTCCACCTTGCCAAGATGGGCTCTGCTCTCTGGGCACAGAGCGCAGGCAGCTGGGTGCAGTGGAAGACTGCCCAAGTTCAATCTGGCGAGACAGCCACGCAAACCCCTACTCTCCCCTTCCCACCCCTTTAAACACAGAGTCTGAGTCAAGCCACAGGAATGGATAGACCCGGGGTGGTGTTGGAGGAGCAAACAGATTTCTCTCCTGTTTCCCTCTTCCAGAAGCCCAACCTATTCAGCCGGGTTAGGGGAGGGGGGAGGTCTGAGACTGCTTCCAGAGCAACCCTCTGCAGCCTCTCCAAGCTACGAAGTGGCACCGGCTTGCCGTCCCAGTGCCAGCAAGGAAGGTGCCTGTAAGGCGGAAGACAGGGCTGGTTTGGTGGGCTGTCTCCAAACCACCTCTGCACCCACTACTTCCCCAACTTGCAGAGACACAACAGTTTAGGGAACAGAGATCTGCGTTCTCTATCTAACCAGCACCAGCCAAAACCTCAGCGATATCCAAGGGCAAAGCCTCCTTAGGGTATACACTCCCTGATCTGGTCCTGAAAGCATCCTGCAGCAAGATGCCTCACTCAGCCCTCGTTCCTTTTGAGCAGGAAAGCCACTGCTGGGTTCGGACCCTCCCCTACCTGAAACTGACTCTGCAGAGTGCTCAGGAGAGTTCAAAATGTTTTCTGCTCCAGTCTCCTCTCCTCACAGCTTTGCCCAGCACTACTACTTCCCACCAACTTCAGGCACTTCCTGGTCTGCGTGGGTGTGGAGTTCGCTGTGAGGAGGGGGCATCTCCCTGCACAAGGCAGAGCCAAGGCCGCAGCCAGCCGGGCCAGTCAATCAGTGCCTGGCTCCCTTCCTATTGTATATTTCCAGCTCCCCAGGTTTTGCAGAAGATTATCCCATTCACTTTTGATTTTCTCCAGCGATTTTTCTTTTTTTCCGTTTCCCAGTGATTGTCTACAGGCTTGCGAAGCTGGTCCTGTGGAAGTGCAGTTCACTCGCGTGTGTTTGTCCGCTTTCTTCACTTTCCACTCTGGGAATAGAGAACCAGGAGGACACCCCTAATCCAACATTTTTTTCACTTTTTCTATATCAAATTCTTGCCGACACTAACAATGGGCCCATGTGTTTACCCCTTTCCACCTCTATTTCAAGCTATTCTATCAAAGTGTGTCATTAAAACTTCAGGAATGACATTGGTCTTACCATCTACATTATAATAGGGAATTTCATCCTCAGTTGCATGACTATATAATTTTATAGAACTTTTATGTACAATTTACAAATAGAAGAAATCTGCTTGAATGCATTCTTGAAATAAAGTAGCAACTGTCAACTCTAACAGCATTCTTTCTTAATTGTGGCTACCAGCTTCCCTGAGGTATAAATGTTCACCTCTGTGGAACATTAAATGGACCATTAGTAAAATTCCTGAGAATCTGAGTTATAGCGAATGTGCTATATTCATTCCGTTACAAATTGTAGTAGGATTAAACTGTCACAAAGTTTATTTTTAGATGAGTAAAACCTATACTCAGTAGACTAAAAGTAGTTTATTCTCTAAAGTGTGATTAAAAATGCAACAAAATTTCTCAAAGGAGCATTTTAATTTTCAAATTATATACTCAAATCTAGCTAGTTAGCTGCACTGGCTATATTGGGGATCCTGTGGCATTATCCACATTATAGCATCCTAAAATAAATTAAGATGATGTATAAAGGTCTCCCACCGAGGGTCACATACTTATTTAACTTCACACCTCAAATGAACTGACATAATGTATTAAAATGGAACTATAGAGATTGTGTTAATAACTCAGTATGACTAATCAATGACAAAAAATGACTTTAATTTGCAAATTCAGATAATTATGACTCAACAAAACTCATTGTCAGTCACATAAGTACTCTGGACATTTTGAGCAAATTAATTCGACATTCCAAAGCCTTTTTTGTTTGTTTTAGTGATACTTTGTTACTTTAAACACATATGTCTGACTATAATCAAGGAAAATATACAGTTTTCTATTTCTTCTTTTATTCTTTTTGTCCAGAGTACTACTTATTGAGAAGTATACTTGTAAAAAGTCAGATTCTTAGCTATAAATATCAAATATATTATCATCCATTTTTAAGATTCATTGCATATTTATTGTATAAATGTATACAAGTTGTATTTGTTAACTAAAAGAAATTAATTGATTTAATCAAAACTTTCTGTGAATATAAATATTTTAAAAATAAATTTATTGCAGCAAATTGCTAATTTATAGCAGAAATTCTATAAGGTTGGAAGAAATAAACAAGGCATAAGTACATACATTTTTCCAAACCACCTTAATATTAAATATATTTAAAAATTATTATAGATACTTGGATGTTATAAAAGTTCAAGTGATTCAAAACATATTTCAAACAATAGTTCTTAAAAGGGGTTGCCAAATTTGTGGACAATGAATCTATAATTTATATTAAAATTAACTGGGGATATCTTTATAACAGATTTAGTCACAAATCTTCAAATAATTGCTTATATAATAAATGTTGCTAGATCCTGTGTAATATATTTATATATTATACTGGCTCCCTCTCATCTGGAACCTTTTCCCTCAGCTTAAAACAAATAGCTTTGGTCTTCACCTTTTCCCCTCTGCTGGGAGCTCTGCTGTTCAGTGTAGAGAGGGAGAGGTACACTGCCTTTTGGCTCACACAGGTAGGTAGCCACAGTGGTGTTGCTGGCAATTTAGGCCAGTTGGATCTCAGACCCCTGGGGGAGTGTTCGTGTGCCAGCCGTGGTAGACTACTTTAGATATAGTCCCCAGTTCCCAGGCTGCCAGATGGTGTGCCTGAGTCCTCCAGTGGACCAGACCGCCTCGGAGCTGGCGAACTTGCCCTCAAGCTTTCCTGAGTTCAGGCAATGGCTGGGATAGTGAGGGGTGGGGTGCTCTTCTGCCCCAGATGCATGCTCAAGCAGAAGAAGTGTGGATGCACTGAGAGCCTGCAATGAGAGGGTGGACCTGTCTTGATGAGATTAGCAGAGCCAGGCTTATGTGTGGCACACAAGCTGCTCACACCTCTCTCTTTCAGCAATGACAGAGGGACCTGGCGTTGAAGACACAAAAGCACCCAGATTCCCAGCTCTCAGCCTCGCCCAGCTCCAGCAGAGGTGGTGGAGGCAGCTCCATCCCCTGTGTGCAGCACTACCAGATTAGCTGTAGGCTGTCGCTGAAATGCTCTGGGCGGGAAGTTGTGGTTGTGCCAGAGACTTGCCTCCAAGGCAGGTAGGCTCCTAGCAAAAAAGACAGGCAGCTCAGGGAAAGGGCTGATAACCCTGCCCTCCCTCAGAAGAGGTGGTATCTTTTGTCCTTGGGACACACAAAAGCACCTGTTGCATCTTTTTAGAGGGAAAGGAGTGAGCCCTAATCTCCGTGTTAGCATGGTTACTTATGGGATGGGAAATTGTGTACCTAATGGATACTAATAATTTGTTTCTTCATTTGCTTTCCTGGTTTTTTGTCCCTCTGTATGTATATGAGTGTACGTGTGTATGTGTATGTGTATAATCAGGGGCAAACATTAGTTTCTAAAAATCATTAGAAAAATGACAGCTATACATTTTTATGCATTATCTGTGCATTTTTGTGGAATAACATACTAAATATGAATCTATTTTCTTAAATATAATTAGACTTCTTCAATATATTTGTATATATTTGTATAAGATGAACTATTAAAGGTAAGCATATAATTTAAATGTATTAGTAGAAATGCCATTTTTGTTACATTAAATCTACATTTTGGACACATGTAGCAATTATAAAATGAATATGATATGTTAAAATTGAAACAAATAAAAACAATTACATCAAATGGTTATATAGCTGCAAATTGCCTTTTTAACTTGGCAATACATAAAGCACCATCTTTAAATACATTAACAATTTATTTGACTTTTGATCCATCATTCTAATACTCAAATTACTTATATTTCTGTCTTAACAACAGACTAAAAAGATTACATAACTACTGGTTACTATGAAAACATGCCCTTAATTAAAAATAAAATTGAATTGTGTAGGTATAAGAATCAGTAAATCTGTATTATTTAATAATGACAAAATACACAGTCAAGCCATTCTGGTTGAAATATTCCACATGTCTGTGGTAGAATAATGTAATAATATCTAAATTTTAGTAATCAATCTGCTTTATCCTATCAAAAATATGGTTTAAGGGAAAATTGCACAAAATTAGAATCAAAGACATGTGCAACAGAATAAAGTGGTAGAACTGGTAAACATACAATAGTTGTTTTTGAAACATGCAATGAAAGTGATAAATTTTTTGAAAGTTTATTTACTAAATAAATAAATATATTAATTTAAAATGCTTTATAAATACAAATATATAAAACATACCACATTATAAACTATAGACTATGTCCCATGTATTCCAATAAATTTGAAATTTCTGAGAAAATGTGCATACATACAATACACACTCACGTATCTGTAGATTATTTGAGTCATATGCATGAATAAATATTTATGACAGCATAATTTATATTAAAACATAGTTGATATACCTTAATTATCCAATAATAGGGATAAGCTATGCATAGTATGGCATACTTATAAATGAGAATAAGAAGACTTTGTACTAATGCTATAAAATAGTTAACATTTCTTTCTTAAGTTACTATATTTTAAAAGAAAAAGTAAAATATTAGTAATAATGTCATTTGGTTGAAATATAGATAGATATAAATATATAGGACATTTTGCAACTAATATAGCAATTATAAGGCATAAAGCTCTATATAAATATTTTATAAAATTTTTATTTTATTTTCAAAAATATTTTATGTCATGTGATATTCTTAAAATCATGGAAACAATAAATAAAACAAATTGGATATATATTTTTTTATGTTTTTGTAGACTTTAATTCTAAGCTTAGTCCTGTCACAAAATATTTACCTGGCTCTTAATTGCCATGAAGGCTATTTTTTACTTCAAATGGCATATCTCATGAGAAAATGTTTATCCTTTTTGAATTACCTGACCATTGCTTATCTAATGATTTATTAATCATGCTAAAATTGATTCTTTAATGCATATGGTCACCCATTTTATCCATGAAATTGAGATTTGCTGAAATAAATTAAATTGTTTACAGAATGTCTTTTGACTACTTCAAACTTTATTGTTTCATTTTAATGAATAGCAACTTGCATATGTGCATCTGTACAACATAAAGTCAAATGAATGACAAGCAAAAAATTCAATAAAGCTAATTACCCTGTAAATAATGAAAATACCCTATAGGTGAACAGTACTTAGCATCGTGTTATCTTCTATTATGTAATCATTATTTCACTTCCTGAATCATATACTATATGATTAATTATTTGATTTTTCAGGAAATATATATTTTTAGTGTGTAAAATAAATCAGGAACTATGATAAGTACTGTAAACAAACATTAAACATAGTTCTTATACTAAATAAGAACATTTATATTATTTGAACCAAAAATAATATATCTAGTTCATCAAAAACTTCATAAATGAGTAGGCTTTGAAAGGATGAGGAAAGGTGGTAAGAGCAAGAAAAGTTATTCAAATTCAAAGGGAATGGAAAATGTGTAACCCAGACCCATAAAACAGAAATGAAGAGTACATGTGAAAAAGAATGAATTCTACAAAATGAAGTTGAAAAGGAGATCAGGAGTAACATTATAGATACATTTTCATACAGACAATTATAACTAAATATATATAAAGAATGGGTAGATACTAAAGTGAATTTAGGCAGGAAAATAAAAGACACATTTGCAATGGAAAAAGAAGTCTGGAACATGGAGGACAAAGGTTATATTGATGTCTCAATGTTGCATACTCAAAAGCTGGATATAAATAAAGATTTCAATAATAATTTTAATGCTTAGCTTACAGAGAGAAAATTACAGCAAGAGTGACCAAAATTTAAAGGAAGTAGTGGTCATATGGCATATCAACAAAAATATAGGTGCTAAGGGCTAATATCCCTTGGAAATTCTTGGAAATTAATAGCCGAATAAATACAACAGCAATGGTGTTTGATCTGTATACAATGAGAGGTTTGAGGAGAACTTCCTACAAAAAGATGAGGCCCTGTGCAAAAGGAAACTAAAATACTCATCATTCATGATTCCAGGGGAATGTCAAGAAACCTTGTCTTTAGTCCAGGTTGAGAGAGAGAGCGGGAGAGAGAGAAAGAGAAAGAGAGAGAGAGAGAGAGAGAATGAGAGAGAGAGAGAAATAGACAAACAAAATTTGAACATGTATACATTGAGTCCAGATTAAACTATCTCCTTGTTATCATCATTATTAAACCTAAAACCTCCTTCATAAAGCCAGATTTGAAGGGACTAAAGTGATAGGAAAATGAGATCAGAAAAATATCTGCATAGTGGAAGGGATATAAAAAAATAAAATATGTTTCTCTGTTTCATGCTTTAAAGGTGAGAAAGAGATCATCAATACAATAAAACTCAATATATAAAACAAAATAATATTGGTAGGACAGCTAAAATGGTGGAGTGAGAACCATTGCAAATCTATCCCTCCCTAAAAGCAATTAAAATTCTGGCAAAAAGTGTCACAATCAACATTTTAACAACTCTGCAAATTAAACAAAGCTTGCAAAAATCCAACAGTGGTTTATTCAGGAACAAATGCTGAGTTCCAGTCAGAATAGCAGGGTTTATAATATTATAAATCAATCTCCTCCTAGCTCCAACCTTCTGTTTCTAGTTTATAGTATCCTTGAAAACCGCTAACATTACAAACAGTGGATGTGAAACCAAAAGCCTTGAAACCACCAAAGGCAATAGATCAGTTGGATTTACTATTAACAAAAGTTCCAACTTCCAGCATTGTCACTATTTGATGAACATGATAAGTCAACTAGAACTAATAGACATCTGTAGAATACTAGACCCAATGACAACAGAATACACATTCTTCACAAGCACATGTGGAACATAATCTATCATTGATCATATGCTAGACTACAAAGCAAGCATGAAAAAACTGCAAAAGGATTAACATCATATAGATATGCTACCAATACAAAAAGGAATTTACCAAAAGAAATATGGGAAACTCATAAAAAGTAGATATTGACAACACACATTTAAATAATGGATCAGGAATAAATCATATGAATAATTATAAAATACTTTAAGGAAAATGAAAATGAAAGCACACCAAATAAAAACTTAGTGAAGTGTATAAAGTAATTCTTAGAGAGAAATTTATAAATACAAATGTCTATATTAAAAAATAAGAAAGATATCAAATCAGTAAACTGAATTTTTCATTATGAACTTAAAAAAATGCAAACTAAACCAAAGCAAGCTAAAAAATGAAAAAAATTATAAAAATTAGAGCAGAAGCAAATGAAATAAAAACAATAGGAAAAATCAAACTAAAAGTTGGTTCTTTGTAAATATCCATATGAACAATCCTTAGCTAGACTGACTGAAAAAAACATCAAAACAGAAAACAAATATTAAAAATTCCAGAGATGATGCCATTCATTAAAATTAGGAATGAAAGAGAAGGCATCATTTCTTACCACCAAAAAAAAAAAAAATTAAAAAGGGTTACAGGGGAATTCTATAAACAACTGTATACCAGCATATTAGATAATTAATATAGTTAGATGAAATGAAACATTTCTACATTAATATAGTTAGATGAAATGAAAATATTTCTACAAACACAAACACTACTAGAAATGACACAGAAGAAATGGAAAATCTTAATAGACCTATAACAACTAAAAATTTAAATTTAAAACTTCCTGCAAATTAAGCAAAGAGAAAAAGTCTCAGATGGCCAAATTGGCAAATTCTACCAAAAATTTAGATAACAATTAATACCAATCATTGACAAATTGTTCCAAAAAATAGAAGAGGAGAGAATACTTCCCACTGCAACATTATTAATAGGAGCCAAAAAATAGAAGCAACCCAAATGCCCATCACCGGATGAATAGATAATTAAAATATATTAATAGTATACTATTGAATGGAATATTATTCAGTGATATAAATTAATGAGGTATTGATATATTTTTTTAACATGGATGAAACTTGGAAACATTATGTTAGTCATTAAGGATATTTAGTAGTGATTCTATTTATATGACATGTCCAGAAGGATCAAACCTATAGAAATAAGCAATAGATCAGTGGTTTTCATGTGGCTAGGGGGAAAAGTGACTGCTAATAAGAATGGAGTTTCTTTTTGGACAGAGGAAAGTATTCTAAACTTATATCATGGTGGTGTTTGCACAATTGTGTGAATATGTCAAAAAATTAAATTATATATTTAAATGGCTATTTTTTGTAATTAAATGTTGATAAAGTTGATAAAACAGACTTATTTTCATCCACCTTACCTCACACATAAAGATCAAAGGAAATATTAAATGTAAAAAATGTAATGAGCAGCTGCTCTTTAACAAATGGGGTAATATCATAACAATATGATAAACAATCAACTAAACTGGAAACTAATTTTTCTAAAAAGCTGATGTCATGAGTACTCCCAACCCATAAGACTTACAGGCAGAACAATATTATTTATAGAATGAAAGAGATATAGATATAAATACATTAAAATGAACTCAGCAGTCAAGAAAGTATCTCCTTTATGTTTGAGAAATTGGTATGTGACAAAAGAAATATAAAATAAGGAAGCACAAAAAGATAAAATAAAAGAGAATATTTGTGACAAGAGGGAGTATTATGATTGGAAAATCTAGCGACAAAATTAAAAATAAGTACGTGGGAAGCTAAATAAGCATTAAAATAAAAATGTTGTTAACATAAAGATTTTAGTCAGGATCCTCTAGAGCTGTGGTCCCAACCACTGGGCCCTGGACCGATACCAATCTGTGGCCTGTTAGGAACCGGGCCACACTGCAGGACGTGAGCGGCAGGCCAGCCAGCAAAATTTCATTCGTACTTACAACAGCTCCCCATCCTTCACATCGCCGCCTGAGCTCCTCCTCCTGTCAGATCAGCAGTGGCATTAGACTGTCATAGGAGCTCGAACTCTACTGTAAACTACACATGGAGGGATCTAGGTTGTGTGCTCCTTATAAGAATCTAATGCCTGATAATGTGAGGTTGAGCTGAGGTAGTGATGCTAGCACTAGGGAGCAGCTGCAAATACAGATTATCATTAGCAGAGAGGTCTGACTGCACAGAGAACATAATACATCAATTGCTTGTAGACTCATATCAAAACCCTATCAGTGAGTGGCAAGTGGCAATTAAGCTGCATCTGAGAGCAGGTTTTATAGTGGCAGGTGAACATCTTACTTCAATCATAAAGCTGCATCTGGTGGCAGGCTTTATTTTAAGTCAGAATCGAACACTTATTTTGGTCCATGTGTGGCCCACCCATTATTTTATTTACTATTTCCATCTGTGCCTCTTTCGTGCACTGCACATCACTGCCTGGGTTTCGCCTCCCCCCACGCACCACCTCCTTTGTTTGTGATAAAATTGTCTTCCGTGAAACTTAGGAACAGGGAAACACAGCAGGAGGTCAGTGGTGGGTGAGTGAAAAAAGCTTCATCTATATTTACAGCCACTCCCCATTGCTTGCAAATTGTCCTCCACGAAACTGGTCCCTGGTGCTAAAAAGGTTGGGGACCACTGCTCTAGTTGCAGGAAAGCAAGCTCAGGACTTCCATTGATTCTGCATTATGGTGAGTTGTGTTATAATTATTTCATTATATATTACAATGTAATAATAATAGAAATAAAGTTCACAATAAATGTCATGCCCTTGAACCATCCTGAAACCATTCCCCCCTGGTCCATGGAAAAATTGTCTTCCATGAAACCAGTCTCTGGTGCCAAAAAGTTGGGGACTGCTGCTCTAGAGAAACAGAGCCAAGAGGACACACACGCGCACACACACACACACACACACACACACGTGAGGAGATTTATTATGGGAATTGGCTCATGTGATTATGTCGCTGAGAAGCAAGGGAGTTGGGGGTGTATTTCAGTCCAAGTACAAAGGCCTAAGAATATCTCAGATTTTGGAGGGTATAGAACAGGAGCTCTGATTTCCAGTGGCAGAGATGGATGTCATTGCTCAAGAAAAGGGAGAATTTTTGCCTTCTGTGCCTTTTTGTTCCAGTTTTGCCTCAGTGTAATTGGATTATGCCAACCCACATTGGTGAAGTCATATTTTCTTTATTCATTCTACTGATCCAAACTCTGATCTCTTCCAGGAATGCCCTTACAGACATACCCAGAAATAATATTTTCTCAGTTATCTGAGTATCACTTAGGCCAGTCAAGTTGACATATAAAGTTGATGAACACCAGTCAACCATTTGTCACTTTTGCTCCAATAGGCATCTTATAAACTGTACTTAATCTCTAAATAAAGACAACAACAAGGTCATAATTCCACCTAACATGATACAAGTAACATGCATACAAAAATATCCACTTATCTCTTCTCTAGAATGGGAAGTAAAATCCTTGAGTCATGTTTGCTCTTCTCCTGATACCCCATAAGTTAAATATTATAATGTAAAATTAACAGTACTTAAATACTGATATAAAGTTAGTGCATCTTATATTACATGGTAAGAGAATAAGAGAAGAAAAAAGAGATATTTGTTTAATGTATGTTTATACACACACAAATGTATTCCTAACAAAATAGGGAGGACATAATCATGACAATCAGAATCTTTATTTCACTAACTGGTCATGTGATCTTAGGTGGTATTTATAACTTCCTTCTTTAATGTCTCATCCTGTGTTCCCTTTTTACTTGGCTGAGTAACCCAAACCGTCATTCCTGAAGCATCTGAGCCATTTGTAGTGCTACCTGAATTGAGTTGTTGTAATTTCCCATTGATCTTAATCATAGTGTTAGGTAGATAGCAAGGGATTCTGGGTCTCCCAGGGACAAAAGTGGGTGCTGTTGCTTTGGTAAGATTGTCCCACCTGGGAAGAAGGCTCCCATCTTAGTCAATAAACCTCATTTTCGTGCTTGCCTTACTTTGATGCATCTGGTCATTCTTCGGCCATGGGTGTGCCAAGTACCAAAGTTTCAACCTGAAACATGACAACAGGACATTATAAAAATAAGAGGAGCCATAAGGAATCTCCTGTATTTCAGGCATTCTCTTCTTTTCCTCCATTATGGAGTAGCAATCCAATTTCCTCTTGGTAGTCTGGATCAATCACCCCAGCCAAGAGCATTGTTTTCCTCTTAGCTCGCTGACTCAGAGGCATAAAGTGCTCATAGTGGCCAGGTAGCAGTCTTAACATCCAGTTAAATGGAATCATTGTTCTGCCTCCTAGTGGAATCATTCCTTGCTCTGGAACTAAGACCTCTGATGCCACCAGAGCATAGGGTCCTGGGAACAGGAAGCATTAATTTTGCTAGCGCGTCACTGGGAGTAATGGTGAGTAGTGCACTCCCATTTCCAACCCTTGATTCTTGGACTCATGTATCCTGCCTATCAAAAAACAGTGCCATAGATTGAATGCTGATTTAAAGAACGTATAGCCTTCCGGAAAACCTTGCCAGCCCTGCAGGGTCATTACCATCTAGCTTGTGCTGTAACTGAGTCTTCAGAAAGCTATTCCATTATTGCATCAATCTAGCTGTTTCCTGATGGTAACGGACATGATAAGACTAGTCAATTCCATAAAAATGTGCTCATTGCCACACTTCCTTGGCTGTGAAGTGAGTGTTTTTGTCTCAAGCAATGCCATGTGAAATGCTGTGATGATGGGAAAGATGATTCATTCTGTGGCTACCAGTTAACCTCTTTCTCCAGGCACTCTTGTCCTTGCCTATGGTTGCAGAGATGAAGGTTGTACATAGGATCAGCAACATGGACCTCCATGCATCAAGGCTGGCCTGGCTACAGACATTGCTAAGTGTCCAATCTGCCAGCAGCAGACACCAACACTGAGCCCCCTGATATGGTACCATTCTTTGTGCGGATCAGTTAGATACCTGGTGCAGGGTGATTATATTGGACCACTTCCATCATGGAAAGATCAGCTTTCTGTCCTTACAGGACTAGAAATTTTCTCTGGATATGAATTTGCCTTTCATGCATACAATATTTCTGCCAAAACTACCATCCATGGCCTAAAAAGTGAGTACACATCAAATAAAATAAGCATTAAAATAAAAATGATTTTAAGTCAGATTTTAAGAAATCAGTTATAGAATGCTGTTTGCATAGTGAATCATAGAGAATCAGTTGTGACTAGCATGTAAATAACCATTATAATGTAAAAATTAAATATTTGTTGTACAAAATGTATAATGCAATTTTATTGGGAAAACATGACAGGGCTCCATGGACATGTCTCAAGATTACTATGAAAAAGAAACTTAAATCCTCAGACCTAAACTGCAAATAATTGACAATTGCCTAATAGTAAGAGACAAAGAAGTAAAAATATAAACACTTATAGGGACCAAAGATCAATGCTAATGTAATCAAAACTGAATGCCTCTGGGGAGCGTAGAACATGCAACTAAAAGATAGCAGAATACTACTTTTTCCCAAGTAAGCTATGAAGAACTATTTGTGTTTATTCATTTTACATGCATACCTTTGACAAAGATAAAAATAAATTAATAATAAACTAAAAACATCAGATTCAATATGTACCAAATCTAATGGTTAGAAAACATCTATAATTTTGTGTGCTTCTGAACCTTTGAAATATTTTATACTTTTATAAACACAGAAAGGATTATAAAGTGAGCAAATCTCCTTACCAGGTCAACTCCTTTTTTTTTTTTAAACCTGTAATCAGAAATATGTAAACAAATGAGCTTCCTTGTAAAATAAAGACTAGCTTTACATTACCTTTTTTGAAATTTGTAATGTTAAAGACCAGTTGGCCTTTAGTTATAATATTAAAAATTCATCCCCAATCTACTAACATGTTTTTATTTTCTGGGAGTGCACAGATACCTTCTTCTGTTTGAATAATAATTAAAACCTATGCCTTTTTGTTCATGACTACATGTATATATTTAACATATATAATTACTACATGGATATATTCAACTATATAATTACCGCCTGGATTTATTCAACATATATAAAAATTTTGGCTAGCAAGGGAAAATGCACTATTTTGAAACTGGGATCAAATGACTTTTTGTTTTTTGAATGTATTTTTATGCCTGATGAACTCAATCTACTTTTGTTCCCCAACCCCATTAGTAGATATGGAATCATATAGTCTGTTAGTTCTTATTTATTTTCCACACATCTTAAATAACCATGAACACTGAACATAAATTATTTACAGATATGATTCTGTTCAGTGGCTCCAAAATAATTATAAGCAAACATCTAAATCTACTTTTGCTACATTTTGATGTCCATATCTATTGGTGGCCTAGATCTCAGCTTGATGCCACAAAGATTATTTTTGTTTAGGACTTTTTAATTTTTGCCAAAAGTCTGTCAAGGCAGATTTTAAAAGTGCCCTATGGTTTTTTCTTAAATTTGATTGCTACAATTAAGATACAATAAAGCTCTCATGGAGTGCTTATTGCACTCATGTGTGGGTACACTGAAAACAATTCATTTATACATTACCTTTTTGCAAAGTCAGTTGGAAATATTTTATTATACTTCTTTGCATAATTCTCTCATCAATAAAAAAGAAAAAAGATGCATCATTTGTCTTTGTCGTCTCTCTTTAAAAGGGAAAAAATCAATTGTAAAACAAAGCAAAACGTATAGCAGGCTATACTAACAATAAGCCAAGTCTTTAATCTCAATATCAATATTCATTAAAGTTTTATATTACTTACCCACAGACTAATTACTCAAGTATATCATATGTGACCTCTCTTTCTCCCCAACTATCAGCAAATATGGTGTCTTCTTCTTGTAATGAAGACAAAAGAAATTCTATAAGTGAGTGTATCTCAGGCCAACAAATAAAAAAAATAAAAATAAAAAAGCAAATTGATTTTAAAAAGCTTTAAGTAAAAGCCTATTAAATGAGGACGTAGCCCCCACTTCTGCTTTTCCTGTGCGACACTGTTGCATTGATTATAACGTCCTTGGCGATAGAGGTCATGTTAATTTTATCACATCCAAGGATTCTAGGTGAAATATGTGGCACATGTGCAGGCTGTATGCTCGTTTGTCACATTATTACTTGCTGTCAGTTTTGAAAGTAGGTGTCTTTTTGAAGAATGTGCCACAGCTAGAGGGTCATGCTATTTGCATAAAGCTCTGAAAGCTGTCTTTCCAGAGAGAATGAGTGGGATGTTGCTTCATTTTGTGTTTACAGAAAGCATATAGGGGACAGCTGTCAGCAGCTGATGCTGTCTCTCTTGTACATGGATAATTCTAAAAAAAAAAAAATGCTTTAACAACATATTAATGAATTGTAACTAAAATTTCCATTTACTGGTCTGCATGTTAATTTTACCACTCAGAATAAAGTAGTTCTGGTCTGCTGTCAGCAGATATTTTTGCGTTATAATGTCAAAAGATGCCTATAAATTGAAGTGATTTACAGAAGCTTCCATTGCTTTTGGTTGATAACCAAATAATTTCCTTCCTTTACAAAATTAGAGTAAGAAGGATATAGTTGTATTTTTGAAGCTATTGCAAATGAATTCACTAAAGATCTTAGGAAGGTTTTAAAAATAATGCAAAGTTAAGTACCATTATTGGAGCTAAATATTATATTCTTATGCACAAACCAATGTATTTTTAAAAAACATATGTGTAGAAAGTAAATTTAAATAAAATTACATTTTTAAAAACCAAATAATTTGATAGGTATATAAATATAATTTTTTTCTTAAAATAAGGTGTAACAATAATTTAAAATAAAATTTATGATATTTAAAACGATATAACAATGAAACTACTCAAACCTACTATGACAAATAAAAAAACCAGATTTCTTCCATGTAACGAGACTACTTAATATTTAATATAATTGAGAAAGTATATGATATCTAATTATATACACGTCCTTATACTTAGATTCTTTTGATTAAAAGTGAGACAGAAATATATTCAATCAAAATATAGAATATGAACTATGTATAATGACAATATATTGTATTCTTGAAAAATGCAAAAAGTGAATGTTAAGTACTCTCACAACAAAAAATGATAACTGTGAGATAATTCATTTATTAATTAGCTAGATTTAATCATATATACACATTTAAACATCATGTATATATATTTATATATATATAAACTCCACATGTATATATACATTTTACATGTATATATACACTTTAAAGCATCATGTTACACACAATACATAAAAGTTTATGTGTCAATTAAAATTAAGAGGCGAGTCTTGCATCTCCCCCTACATCCAGACAGGCACTGGACAGTACTGCTTTTATTAGTACCAAGTAGCAGAAGTGATGCTGCTGCAGTTTGCAGGCCCAGACAGGGGGATCTTTGAGCTCCTCTCTCCTGGAACACTTCCTCTTACAGTCTGAAATGCTATGAAACAAGTTCTACTATGCTGCTAGTGAGACTGCATGGGGAGACCCTGCAAATAATTGAGAGAGAGCAGCCCAGCTGAATCTAGGTATCCATACCAATGTGCCAGACGTGTGAGAAAAGCCTCTTTGGAACTTCTAGCCTGGCCCAGCTGCCAGCTGAAAACCATCAAGTCACCTCAGTGACAGGGAGCACATGAAGCAAAAGAATTGCTACTAAACTTTCCTGAATTCCTCCCTGATCCACAAATCATGAGCATCATAAACTGTTGTTTTAAGTCACAAGTTTTGGGGGGATGTGTTACTAGTGACAGATGACTTTAATAATTGTGTGTGCATCCGTATGTATATCTGTGTGTGCATGATCTAAATTAGAGGTATTCATAATTCTGAAGCAGTCATCAGGCACAGCTTATCTGTATAGGAAAGACCTGAAATGGCTGTAATAGTTAACATAATGCTCTTCATAATTTCCACAATCCCAAGAGAAGACAAGCTGAGTGTTATTCAAGGAGATAGGTGGAAAAAGGATGGGTATTTTGTATTTCATAGCCAGGCATTTATTAAATAATAGGTCACTAAAATGTGTTGACTAATCAGCATCCCATGTGGATAAAACAGTTCAGTCTAAATGTGTATTTTCACCTCTTCCCATCGTTTAGTTACTTGATCAGTAATAACTTGATTGCTTGAATAACTATTTAAAGACATAGAAGATGGAGAACATAGAGAAAGGGAATCAATTAGAAATTTTGATTATATTGAATAATATGAGCTATAATTTTTTAAGTTGCTTCTGAATCATGTATACATATATTTTCTTTTAAAATATATGGATGCAGTAGAATATTTAGTGAAGCTGATCTTCTGTTACCTAATGAGAAAAACTTACATTTAAATCACTCTTTTGCTAATCACTCTGTTTTTCTAGTGGAGGACATGTGTAGTTGCTGTACAGCCTGGCCTTTAGAGACAGCTGGCTTGGTTAAAAATTTTCTTCTCTATTCCTACCTAAGTTAAACACTAAGCCTTAGCCCAGTAATTGTATTCTTGCCAGCCACAGTATAATACATAGATAAAAATATTTTCTACCTGAAGTCTTATTGTACAAATTAAATATGATAATTAGGATAAAGTCATTAGCATAGTATCTGGCAACTAAATGTACTAATTAGATATTGATAATAACATTATTTAATTTAAAAGCATTTGAGTATTCCCTATCATTTTATATATTTTTTTCTCCTTTTTCTTCTCAAAGACCAATCATCTCCTTAACCTTGATAAGTAGATTGTGAAATCATCAAATAATGGTCAAGGGGCTTTTTTTGTGAAATAAAAATGTCATCCTAACCTCTTTTCTTTGGACATTTAAAAGAACATCAGTTGTTATGAAAGAAAACCAGAGGTGCTGAGAGGATGCTTATCATTGAGGATGGTGTAATATCCACACTGATTACTCAGGCTTAATATCCACTACTGGATAGTGCTAGGGAAGGACTAGTTGTGTGTAGAGCCAGCCACTTTTCTACTGATATAGTTTTTTTATACTGGTGAAATAACATTAATACATTTTGGCTGCATGGGCAATTTATAGCACCTTCCTAAATTTGAAGCAGAAAACAATAGCAAATTTCTCTGTTCCGCTCTCTCTCTGCACACATGCACACACATACATTTTAATCTACTAAGCCATTAAATTAAATTTGCTAAAGAACATATTCTTTTCTTTTTTGTGCTTAGAATGCCCTTTCTTCTTTGCCTGATTGATAAACTGCTACTCATTTTTCATGAGTCACATAACTTATTCTATTGGTACATCTGCTTTGTGCTGCCTTTAGCATATTATACATACTTTTCTGAGATCAATATCTGAGACAGTGTTTTATATGTCATTTAAGGTAAAAATAATACACAATACACTTATTAGTTTAGGGATGATGTTCCATTATATATAGTGGCAAAGCAAGGGTTTAGGCAGTCAGCACTTTGATGATGAAGAGCTGAGAATATTCCTCTTAGATTGATTCTACTTTTTATTTTTTAGTAAAATATCTGCTTCGAGAAATTTGGGTGTTTTTTTGTTGTTTTGTTTTGTTTTTTGGTGGAGGTGTTTATTGGTTGGGGATGCAATGAGAAGAATTTTGAAGATAGAGTAAATGGATAATACAGTAATTTGAATAATGTCATTTTTAGACATGTGGGTTAGTGCAGAGTATTTGTTTGAGATTTGTATACAAGCATTTTAAAAGTAGACTCATGAGCAGGGGTGTAAAATGTTTTGCCAATGAATTTCATCAACACTAGTGTAAGTATGTAGCAAGCAGAGAGTTGGACTGAACTAGTACTGAGGCTATGCCAAGTGAGTGTGGCAGAGACAGAAAACCATGATGAGTCTACGGGTATTCCCAAAACAGTGATTTTAATGAAAGACCATGGATACAATCCTGGGTATAGAGAGAAGTCAGAATATGAGACAATGTATTGATGATTAGAAAGTGGTAGGGTCAAAAAAAATCAAAGGGCTAAATGATGCAGAATATTTGTAGGAGTGAAAATAATACAATAAATAACATAGAAAGTCAGGAGTCTATGGTCATAAAATAGAATGATCAGAAGAATACCACTATGGACCAGGCACCATGGTGCATACCTATAATCCCAAGACATTGGGAGGCCAAGTTGGGAGGATCACTTAAGGTCAAGAGTTCAAGACTAGCCTGGGAAATATAGTGAGACCCTATCTCTACAAAAAAAAAATTAAAAAATTAGCCAAGTATGGTGGCACATGCCTATAGTTCCAGCTACTTAAGAAGCTGAGGCAGGAGTATTGTTGGAGCTCAGGAGTTCCAGGTTACAATGAGTTATGACTGAGCCACTGCACTGCAGTGTGGGCAACAAAGTGAGATCCCATCCTACACCCCCCCCCAAAAAAGGAAGAATATGATTACAAAATAGAAGGTTGAAGTGGAATAGAGTGAACTCTGGGTATAAAAGGATAAAAGGATGTGTGGCAAAAGTGTTCAATGGAGTATTTTCTGTTGTTTCTCAAATAGTATTGGTGGAAAAAGGTCAGTTGATAAAACAATCAAAACCCGAGGAGGAGATGTTGGGAGGTCATGTGTGTGGCAAGTGAGTGTACATATATACATATATAAATACAAAATAGACCATTAATTCTAGAGTGTAGTGTAAAGCAGAGAAAGTTGGGAAATTCAGTTAGATTAAACTATATGAAACAATGTAGTAATGAGACTATGCATGACAATGGTTGACTTTGTGAGCTCAGCTTTCTGGAAGTAATTAAGATAATAAAACCTGAGACATGAAGATATTCGCCCTCAATATCTTTGGCAGAGGAGATAGGGGAGGAGGATGTAAAGCAACCGTTCTGTCCTGTGATCTAGAGTGGTATGTTGGCCAAGAAGTACATGAGTGCTTCATTTGAGGACTCTTGTTTTGCCCCTGTGATGCTTCTCTCAGCTGAAGGTGTTGTAGCATCCGGGAGAAGCTCTTTCTCCTGGAACAAGAGGACTCTTTACTGGGAAATGAGTGCCATATTGGCTGATAATAGTGCCATAATTATAATGCCTTCTCTATCTTTATAATATTCTTTCTTCTTGTGTTCTGTGGATGGTCATGGGATAAATCTGAAAAATATATGTAAGTCTTATCAGATATTCATTGATCTGTAAAAAATCAAACATATCTAAGTACTTATGTCTCTGTATGTTTAACCATGAATCTTCTTTGAAAAATAAAGCCCCTTATCTGGTAGATAAAGATTTAAAATATTTTCATACAAAATGTAAATTATGAAATTTAACTCTTTTTAAATTGTATATTTTTGCATTTTTAAAACTCAAAAGCACTTTTTTTGATAAAGTACATGATAGTCTTAGAAAATGGTTTGGTTTTCACCAATAAATGTTTTCTGGTTGATTGAAAAACCCCAAAGGGTGTGTGTCTGTATATAGGTGTGCCTGTATACACAAAGGTAGATGACATGTAAATCACATAGGTAAGTACCTGATACAGAGTAAGCACTATGACATTGCTTGCTATTATTATTATTATAGTTGCCCTTATTGTCCTTTATTAAATTTATTTCTAGATATTTAATAGAAGTTGCATGAATATCTACTCGTTGCTTATAAGTGTCAATTCAAAGATGGTTGGGAAACATAATTCTGAAATATCAGGTTTGTCTATAAGACCATGGGAATGATTATGGAATTATTATAAACCAAAGATTTGTGTGTGTGTATGTATGTATGTATCTATCTATCTATATATATATCTTTTAAAATTGAGGAATAAAACTAACATAAAGCTTTCAGAGCAAAAATTGCACATACTAATTTCTTGGTTTGAAAATTATTTTTGTAATTAAAAAATTAGATTTTAAAATACTGTATTTAAATTGTTGAAGTTACTAAATAGAGCTTAAGTAAAAGAAATAATATATTAAAAAGCTAGATAAGAGATTAAAAGTTACTCTTTTTTATATTTCTTGAAGGCAAATAGCACTATGCAGTATTCTATTGTTTCAGAGTTAAGGACTCTAATGGAGGTTCAATACTCTGTTGATAGATTTGTTAGTCTGTACTGTGTTGAATTGTCTGCACCTGTCCCCAGTAAAGTTTATGTTCTCCTAGGAAATAGCAGATTAGTTCAGTAGCATGTAGGGCAGCTTAGAAAGTGAAAGCAATTGAGCAGAAGGTGTGCTATAACATGGTAATAATAAAATTTACTTAATTAGAATATATGAACATTGGTGTGTTTGACCAAAAGGTCAAGTAGCAGATTGTGTGTCTTCAAACTGACCACCTGGCAACCTAAAGTCTTCCTTTCAGATGCAAATTTCTGCAGAAGTTTAAAATTAGCAAATATTTTGAAAGTGGGAATGAGAAGGAAGATGATTAGAGGACTTTTCTAAAAGCTGCTTTTGCATTACATTTGACTTAAGTTATAAAAACTTCAATTTTTTTATATCAGAGAATGAAAGACTAATCATGAACACATTATGAGCAGGGTTGTACTGTATAACAGGCGTCTTCCCTGCAGGGAAACAAAACAAAACAAAACAGAACAAAAATCCTTACTATATCACTGATATAGAAAAAGTGAAGTAGTCCATTTTTGTTCTTCTTTATTTTTTTTTTCTGTATTCAAATCTCAAGATCTCAGAATTATAATTACCATCCCTTCACACATCTCTGACCCTGCAATCAGCATGTCCTTATGTCCTTAATCTATCTTCCAGCCTTTATCCTTTCAATGTTTCAAAGCTTGTGGTTACTTAAAAAAAATTCCTCCTCCCTACCAGACACAAAAAAATCATGTATATGTGTATACACACACATATATCATGACAGATTGATAATTTTAACAAACTTCTGTATATTTGAAATGATCATGAAAAAGATTTGTCAGCTCAGATGAAAAAAGATAACATGGTAGAAATAAAGAAAGGAAGAGTTTCCTTTTCCCTATTGTTTAAGGTGGAGGTTTTCTTGAAATGTTAGCACTTCTATATTTTCTTTTAGATATCTTGACAGAGATACATATATATCTCATCATATTCAATACAATATATGTATAAAGAAATAAGTATTGGTAATTAACATATTTTAGTAATATATACATGGAAATAAAACCTATTACTATATTTTTTTTCCCAATATGGACTTTGAAGTGGTACTTTGTGACAACACTTTCTCACATTTGGATGATATTTTATTTAACAATTGCATGTAATGACATTTCTCTAGGCAGAAAACTGTCTATACTGTTTAATGGAACAGAAATTCAGAGTCTTTGCATTTAAAAGGACTGGCAATCATGTGAGAAAGAAGCCAAAAGAAATTATTCTTGAAATGAAATCATATAACATATTAGGCCATGTATAATACTGAATGAAGATGCATAGAGCAGCTTTGTGCATAAAGTATTAAAATCAGGATAAATTAATCTTGTAGCATTTCAAAATATTAAATAATAAATCAAAGAGTTTAAATTCAAAATAGATGTTAGAATTGTAGCTTATAAATGAAAAAGAATCTTGAATTAGTGCAGAAACCGTTCACTTTTGTACTGACAATTTGTTTTTCATTATGCACTATTAATTGAAAGAGCACCTTAAATATTGTGAAAATGGACCACAGGTTTTTTTACTTTCCAAAAATCACAATTAGAAAGGAAAGATAAATGGAAAGATAAATGGAATGACATGACTTTTTAGGATATATTTTCTGATGCCATATACAAAGATGGATACCAAATGTATACTGAAAACTTTTGGCAATATATACATAGCACTTAGATTATATACATTTAGCCTTTGTAACTGAACCCTGTGTTAGAAAAAGTCCTAAAACTTGAAAAAGTAATTATATATGTAGAAGAATATTACTATAAGTAGGCTCTGGACACTGGCCTCGGTACCATAAAAAAAAAAAATTTGTTAATTGTCCCGCCTCTAATTAGTCTTGAGGTATTGGGAAATTTAGTAAGATTTCCTAGTCATTACTTTCTTCTTCTGGATAATAGGGAGATCACTAGAAAGATTATGGGATACTAGTCAAGTTTTAAAATTCTTATTGTCTCTAATTTTATGTGAACAATAATTAGTTCTATTATTTCCAAGAAAATTTGAAAATGTTGCCAAGTATCAGTGTTTCCAACGTCCTGATACTTGGCATCCTTCATCTTGTTTTGGCATGATATTGAGGAGCTTAGGTCATCACATATTTTGGTGAAGTGAATATTGACTGAAGTCATCAATTTATTTCCTGTGGTCCAGGCTGACAATATCGAAAGGATCCTGTTACTTAACAGTGTATAATGCTAAAGCAAGTTGTCAGTAAAAAGGTGAATGAATATTCACTATGGAATAGCTATGTAAAATTTTCTGTGCAGTGATTTACACAGATAAGCATGCAAATATATACAGGAACAATTACATCTTTTTATAACTAGAAAATAGATTAGAGTGTTGTTAAAGTATTAGTGCGTCTTCTGAATTATAATATAAAGTTAGAAAGTATGGACATTGGAATACTGGTTTGAATACTTTTTATCTAGGTAGCTTTGAATTTGTTTTTACATTTCTGAGTTTTTGATCTGTCCTTTGTAAATAATATAGATAAAGCTATTAATAGATACTGACAGTGCATACAATGCTCTGTTCCTATAATTATTTTTATTGTATTTTTATCTGTTTGCTAATCTTATGTCCTTTTATATGCATAACACAGACTCCCTTATGAGTGTGTGTGTGTGTGTGTGTGTGTGTGTTGAGGGAAGGCAATTTTCCTTTTAAATGGTTCTGTGTCCACAAAAACTCATGCAAGTAAAAATTATGCCCTTGTTTGGGACACTTCCGGGGTATATATTTCCAGAGATATGACTGGTCTTCAAAAAGTTCATGGAAAATGTGTATGATGAAAAAAATATACATGAATTTCAAAGTTTCAGAGTGTCAAAACATACTAACTTGTTATAAAGTGCCTGAACAAGATCTAGTTTGAGGCACCAAGAAAGAAAAGACATCAGTTTGAAAATAGCCCCTATTGGAGCAATATGAATTCTGTTAAAATTAAAGTAAGAACAAATATCAAATTTATGGTGAAGCTTGGGTGGAAGAATGGTGAAACTATTGATGCTTTATAGAAAGTTTATGGGGACAATGTCCCAAAGTTATCAGCAGTTTACAAATGGATAACTCATTTTAATAAGGAATGAGACAATATTGAAGATGAAGCCTGCAGAGGCAGACCATTCACATCAATTTAAAGGAAAAAAATAATCATCTTCATGCCCTAACTGATGAGGAGTGACAATTAACAGCAGAAACAATAGCCAACACCTAGACATCTCAATTGATTACACAATTCTGTCTGAAAAACTAACGTTGAATAAACTTTCCAGTCGATGGGTACAAAAATACTGTGCTCTGATCAGCATCAGTATACGGTAACCTAATCTTTGATAAACCAGGTAAAAATATATAATGGGGAAAAGAATCTCTCTTCAATAAATGGTGCTGGGAAAAC
>VBSM01003176.1:46136384-46158449 GCA_008086735.1 Cheirogaleus medius | reverse complement strand
AAAAAAAAACAAGAGCAGAGTTTTCAACAGAAATTTTAAACAAGTGAGATCATGATCCTGAAGCATTTCTTTGAAGAATTATAACAGGACATGTAACATAGCTTTACCAGTATGATCCTGAAGACTAAGGACACTCAAAACAATGTCCACAAATAGGTGAAAGTGGCCCAATCAAGGCAAAAGTGGATTAGGCAAGATCGAAGGCCTTGGAAACTGTTTTTCAAAATTCTCACAGCAAGTTGGTTGTTGAGTTTCTCCAGGCACAAAGAATGATAACACCTGCTTATTATGAGAGTGTTTTGAGAAAGTTAGCAAAAGCAATTATAAGAAAAAGCCTGGGAAATCTTTGCAATAGAGTTCTTCTCCACCAAGACAATGTCCCGCTTATTCCTTTCACCAAACAAGGGTAATTTTGTGAGACTTTTGATCAGAAATTCTTAGGCATCCACCTTACAATCCTGATTTGTCTCCTTCTGATTTCCATTTTTTCCCCCAATCTTAAAAAAATACTTAAAGACATCAATTCTTCAATTAATAATAAAATGCAATCATTTTGTATATATGGTGCTCAATGTAAAAAAAAAAACTTGTCAAATTCATAAACTATAAAAGTTTGGTACATTTAGATGTTTTGTGGAGAAGTGGTTTAAAAGGAAGCCAGAGAAAAATATTTTAAACTGAAAAATAAAGAAAACACAAACAGTCAATTGCTTATAAATAAACACACACAGGCAGCAGAATTGCAAGTGATTGCTTCCAAAGAACAGGAATCAGGTTGTGGATTCAAGTGGGTCAATGGTGTTTCTAGATATAAATGTTTTAAAATAACTTGTCCTTCAAAATCATACAATAAAAATGTGTTACCTTAATGAAATATAAAGTATATGCATGCTATTTAAAAAAAATTAATAATGTAAAAAGATGGCATTGACATGGTTAAATTCTCGGGACCCTCAGTTCTTTAATGATGGACTAAATGCCTGGCATCATCACTGACAAAAGTGTAATGAATTTGATAGCACTTATGTTAAGAAATAAAGTTTGTATTTTTTACTTTATCTTTATTACATTATATTAAAAGAGAAAATAATTCCTGACCTGCTTCTCTTTAATACTGATATTTTTCAATTGCTTCTATATATATAATATTTAATAAATTTCTATTGTATTAAAATATAAATATGTGAATGTATTTTGTTTGTTACCATAGTATAATGAAAGAAACATTGAACATCTAAATGATAACTATTACATATAGCCCACTAACTGGAATTTACTAATGCCCAATAAATTTAAGCTTTTATAATTATTATACTAATGTTACACTAAAAAGTTTTGCCTACCTAGATTACCTAATTACTGCTATTGAGCCTGAATTTCCTCATCATTAAAATGAAAAGAAAAATAGTTATAATGACCCTTGAGAAACATTAGCTTGTAAAATTAACTTATATTAGTGCCAATTTTTTGCTTTGTTCCTACTAGTGCACTAACCCATGTTTTCCTGGATATGGGAATAGAAGGGGTGACTTTGATTTTCTTCATTTCCTGTGTTCATTAAAAATATGATAATATTGTAGAATTGGCTGCGGCAACAGGTTTGAGAATGACCCATTGTGGAAGCATACTAGCCCATGAGAAAGAAAAATCATCAAAGGAAAAATTCTGTATAACTATTTTCTGCAAATCTATTTCCCAAGACAAAGCTCTACAAAAAGTTCCTGTACAAATGTGTTTGACTGCAGCAAATTGGACAAATGACTTTTCTTCCTCTCATCTGCTTTAACTTACCTTTATAGCCTTTATACACACAATATAAACCAATCTAGACATGACCTATCTTCTAGGGCCCAGTCAGATAAAGTTTAATTTGGATCTCTCAGACCAAATTAATGCTAGATTTGCCCTCTTCCTTCCAAAAGTAACATAGCATCACAGTTTACCATGTATTATATGCTGTCTAGAACTGCATTTCTGGATCTTCTATACCAGGACAATAATATCTTCAGAAAAAGTAAAAACTTGTATTTTATGCCACTAATTGGACTTGCAATGAATCTGGCACATCATAGCAGTTCAAAGGCCAATAAAAGAAAGTAAGAGAGAAAAAAAGGGTGAAAAGAGAAAAAGGAGAAATATACAGGCCTCTGGAATGATATTATAAGGCTAACATAATAAAGCAAATGAGTCTTATTGATTTTGTATTAAATTTCTTAACTGCCTAATTAGTTATCTGAAATTGTTTAATTAAATTCTTTCTTTCTTTTCTTTCTTTCTTTTTTTTTTTTTACTTTTTGATTTTGAATAGCAACCTCAATCTTACTATCATATTCCTCAGGATTGGAGAATGAGCCCTCAGGGTTCAACATGCTCCTTACAACACTCTTCCCCTTCTCCATAACTCACTGTCTTATTACTAAACACTGACTAAAAGGTTAGTGCCAAGAAAGACTTAATGTTAACTGATTATCCATCATAGAGATAATCAGGATTAACCCATCATGCTTTATATCTTATCTACCTCAATCTCCCTAAGAAATTCAAGATTCGAAAGACTCTCATCTCTAAACAGCTTTGAACACTCTTTAATTTGGCTCATTGTCACATCCCACAAAGTTAACAACAAACCTCCCATTGATCTCTCTGGAACTCTGTCAGCAGCAAAATTTCTTATATCTTCAATTCATTCTCTTATGTTCTTTCTTCCTGTCACTTTATTTTTCTACTCAAATCCTGGTTGCATATATTAATATATTATTATTTAATTATTATTATAATTATTTAATATATAATATAAATATATCTTCTGTAATTTCCACAGTGCTCTGTTATTATTTTTCCTTTTCTCCTATACTTCACATATGACAGTATATAGATGGAATAAGAGCAATCCTTACTTGTATTGACATTTCAATGTTTGTTTCTCCTGATTTTGCATCTACCCACTTTGAAGTACATGACAGCAAGCTATTCTACCTGCTAGCCCCCATTCTTTCAGATGCCTACTGTGGCTTTTACTTGAGATTTCAGAACTTGGATCACATTTCCTTCCCAACCATTTATTCTGCCATTATTATTGAAATAGCCACTCTACATGGATGTTTCCATTCAATACTCTAATTTTCCATGTCTGAGTTTTCTTCTCCATCAAGGTCTTCTCTTTCGAGCCATTCAGTGATTTACTCCCATGGTCAAACATCAGAAGACCCTGATATCTGCAAGCTCTTCAAAATTTTGGTTTTAAGCATCTAACATTCAGAATAGCACATTTTCACTTTGCACTTAACTCACTGGAGAACTTCAGTTTCACAATTTTGAATTTTACTAGGACCTCAAATCCATTGTATTTACCATTTCTGCCATTGGCCCCCTTATTTTCTTCCTTCCCTCATTAACGATCATTCTCATTACTCATTTACATGTGCAAGCACCTGTCTTATGACTTACTCTTTGTCAAACATTTTGAGCACAATACCAACAATGATTCATATCTAATTTCCTACATTTTGTTTCTTTGTTGTCAAGTAGTTGTACCAGGTTAGTGAGAAACACACAAACATGCTGGCTGTAAATTCATTTTGTAAACTCAGGTAGAACCTTAATGCTGAATGACAATTCTTCTATATTTCCTTACTCATTGTTCTGTCCTATAATCCAATATTCATATATTTTATATTCTACTAAAATATAAGGGTAAAAGTGTACATCCTTTCCTGGTACATATTTTCAGCTGCTTGTTTTTTTCTCAATTTACTAAGGAAATAGAAGGAATCAGAAGAGAATGCCTTCTGTTAGCTTGACTCCTCCACGACTGGATTTTCCTTTACATCTTCCCATCTCAAAATGCAGGCTTAGTCCTCACATTTCTCTGCTTTAATTATACTCAATTTCCAGTTAATGTCACCTATACTTAAAGACTTAAATAGAGGTGGCATTGTCTATTTGGTAATGACTACAAAATTTATTTCTCCAGCCTTGACCATTTTCCTAAGCTCCAAATACATATAGCAGACTGCTTACTAAACACGTTCATGTGTATATGTAATAAAATTAATGTGTCCAAAGACAATGTTTTATTTCCTCCCATGTCTGCTTCTGCCCCACCAACTTTTATTTCATTTTCTCAATCTCAGTTATTTGCAATTTTATTCATACAGTTATCAGGCCCCAAACCATGAAATTATTCTGATACTCTTTATTTCTTTCTCTCATATACATGTTTAGTTTATTAGGAAACTCTCTTGCTTATTCTTTTATGTATATCAAGAGTCTGAGCATTTCTCTCCCCACTTTTACCACAACCTCCTTAGTTCCAAGAAACATCATCTCTCTTCTGGATCACAATCATTTTATCTGCCCTCCTTGAATCCACTCTTGTCTTTTTACAGTCTCATTTTTCCATACAGAAACCAGAGTATCTTTGCTCAAAGCTTTCCAACATTTTCATATCATAATAAAATTCAAGATCATTAGCAAGATTCAGAAGTTCATAGTTGATCTGACTGTATATATTTCCTGAATCACCCAATCACTCACTTTGTTCTAACCATTCTGCCTCCCCCTGGGACATTTCCTGGGAAAGGCCAAGCATCTACCTTAATTATCACTTTGGGACCTCAAATTACTGCTATTTATTTGTAGATTTTTTCAGCAGTTATCAGCTTAGTACATACCCTCATTCAGATATCTGCTCAGAGATAATTTACCTCATTTGAAGTAATAGAAGATGAAATCTAAAGATATTTCAAGGGCAGAGTGATAGACTGAGATTCTAGACAGAAATCTATGGTGTAAAGTTGCATATAAGTATCAAAAACATTTTATCAGACATATTTGTTAATTAAATGGTGGTATTCTATTTTCTTCAGAACTTTGTTTCACAAAATTTGCAGTGATCATTGGGAAAGAGATTAAAAGCACTCATTAAAACAAAAACACACTTAACCTCATTTATTTTGGAGGGATAATTAATTATGTCTACAAAGTGGGTAAAATGCCAAGAATATTTCTAAAGAAAGGAAAAGCAAAGATATTCAGAGCATCTTTTCAGAGTATTATTCAGAATAATACTGTTGTCAATAGCACTTGGGAAGGGCTGTATTTCGAAGAACTATTTGGAGGAGTTTTTCTTGTCAGTCCTCAAAGGTTTTAAATAGTGACATTGCATTTCTTTTGGAAAGCCATTTCATAATCTCATAATGCATTTTGATATGAAATAGTTTTCCTATAAAACCTCTTAAATTTTCTTTCACTCTATCTTCACCAGTTTATGTATAATCCTTGCTTATTGATCCAATCAACATATTTTTATTTATTTACTTTTTTTCTTTCAGTCAACATATTTTATCTCCACAAGTAAACATTCAATATTTCAACTTTGATGATATTTTGCATATCTGCTGAAAGTCTCACATCCACTTCTTTCTCCTGTAATTGGAACATAGTTTGCTGAATTGCTATAATTGCCAGTTTGTATTTAGGGCTTTACCTTCTCCAGAAGTTATTCTCTTTTACATAAAAAAAACAAAAGCAAAAACAAACAAATTAACAAATCAACCACAATTTAGTTTCTTTAAAATATGTGATATCTTCATCCATGGATAACAGTTATTGATAAAAACATTATTATTTCACATATTTAAGTTTTGGCAAATAATTAACTATCTCAGCAAAAAAATGTAATTATTTCAATTGTTCAGAAAATTTTAGAGCACTAGTTTAATGATTCCTGTATAAATGAAAATTTTATTTTTCATATGAAAAGAATATTTGCATTTATTTTTACCAGATTTACCCTGGCTCAATTTTAATATTATTAATGAAGAGGAACATCAGATTGTCCCACATATGAAGGAGTATCAGAATAAAGGAATCAATTGATGAGGAAGAATTAAATGTAGCCCATGTGAAATTGACTATTTAACTCTGTGGCTGAGGTAGGATCATTTATATTTAGTTTGGACTATTCATCTCAAGAGGTCTCAATAAACTTGTCTAGAACGTCACAAGAGAGAAATATCTTTGGATTTTCCAGTCCTTTCAATTTATTCTGAGAAAATACATTATCAAGTAGAATATTTGGTTGTTTGAGAGGCCCAGTATATCAATGATGATGATAACGATGATGATGATGATGATAATGTACTTTCAGAGGTCTTTTGAAATTGAAGGAATACCATACCATAATTTTTCAGCATCTGGAATTTATTAATAGTTGTTATGAATATATTTGTGTTTTATTAAATGAAGGGTAGTATAGGGAATGTAGGTGTTTAGTTAATTAATTTACTTGTTACTATTTTTTTTAAAAAGGCCCAAATCTCAATGGCTTAACAATATAAATTTTTCTTTCTCACCTCATAATTCAGTGTTATTGGGAAACTCAGTTTGACATATCTCCTCCACGTGTGGACCCAGATATTTATTCTTCATCTATTTTTGACATTGCCATATTAAACACCTGGCAAAAGAAACACCTGACGATAGAAGAAGGTGTTTCTATGGACTAAGTCTATAGATGGCTCATATCAATTACAGCCACATTACATTGGACAGAGTCCAGTTATAAGGCTGACCCAACATAAAGGAAAGTGAAGCTATATGGTGACCCTCTTTGTCTTTCAGTACTTTTGTTGATTTGAAGACTAAGTTATTTGAAATCAGAACTGCCACACCAGTGTTTTTATTCTATGTGCTTGGAAAGAGAAATGGGAAATATTTACATTATTTATTCCAAAAATTAGCTATTTATTACCATTAGTTTACATTTTCCTGGCTAATACTTGTAAATAGACAAATTCCAAAATATTTTTATTGGGAAAATAAAATTTCTATGTTGATGAAGGCATGGGATATAGAACTGAAGAATATAACCTAAACAAAAATAGTAGAAGAATAGAGAATAACAAGATGTCTTTATTCTTTATTCATAACAATTTTTTGGAGTCATAGAGGCATGGTAAGCTCACTGAATATCATTTTAAGTGAAGAGTTATACTATTGCTCTAACTTATTTATATCTGTCTTATCATGGTGATGTTTTCTGGGCTATTTCCTTGGGAAAATGCGGAAAATATCAATTCAATTACAAATTCTTGCTAGTGTAGTAGGTTTAAGATTTTTAAGAAAATACTACCTTTGTTGGAGGCAATGAAATAATTTTTATAGGTTCTGAACATATACATACCATAGTAATTAGCAACACTTTCTTAGGAGTCAGGGTATATGGGTTCAAATCTCAATTCCACTACTTATTAGCTATTAATATATTAGATGAGGTCCCAGTAGGAAACAGATTTGAGATAAACACTAAAAATTAAATGAAGAATTTTAAGACACAAATTTCCATGAATACTCCTCTGAAAGAGCACTGAACAACTTTGTTAAAGGATAATTTAATGGGAAACATGACTTGGAAATTAGGTATTATGTATTACTCTGTAGATATTTATATACTTATCTCTCACAGAGCTATTTGCTTACATTTTAGGAAGAATTTCACCTTTCATTTCAAGAGTGAAAGATCTCTCTCCTAGGGAAAGGATGGGTCCGGTCCATGTGCCATCCATCATATAAAGGCTTTGAGTCTCATAATTTCAGGATTCTTCTTCTGTGGTGTACCCTCACTGTATGAGTACATGAACATTGGCTTTTATTATCCCACCTCATTGAAAATTGTGGAATGGGGAATTGATTCTTTGATGCTCTGTAAGTAATGAACCATCTCATCCAGGGATCTCATGTTTCTTATTAGGACTATTTATAAAGATGTGGAAAACTAACAAGTGCTTAGGGCATGGTTAACAACTGCAGAACAGGAAAAGAAGTCTAGGCCCATAGAGGCAGAAACAGGGAGTGGTCACTGCAAAACAAGAAGGATAGTACAATAGTTGACAACCAGAAGTTTTTGAATTTAAAGGAGGAAATTACTAATCCTACTTCATTTTCTTCCTTCCCTCAGATTTTTTTCAGGTGTCTTCCTCTGGCCAAATCCCAGTGGAAGTCAGAAAGCAAATAAGTCCATTGATGCTGCCCATGAAGTTTAGCTTCCTGAGTCACAGAACGTATTACAGAAGGGTGGAAGTCAATTTTCAATATCAAATGGAATAAATCAGTTTCTACACTTAAAGATTTCATGCTTTATGTTTAAAATACTCTTTTTCTAAACACACAAACTCCCAACTACGGTTGAACTATGCAATATGGTTCCGACTGTGAGATGTGAGTCCAACTATGAGATGCCTCAACTATAAGATGTAGCTTCAACTATGAGATATGGTTGAACTTCATCCATAGACATGTCCTGAACTAGATATTCTTCTACTCTAAAACCTCATTCACATCCGGAGTACAAATAAACTGTCATATAGGTTTGTTTATTTTTCTTACTATTTATTAGAGAGTTGGAGCCCATTCTACTAAGTGAAGTATCACAAGAATGGAAAAACAAGCACCACATGTACTCACCATCAAATTGGTAAAATCACAATCACTTTCAATAAAAGAAAACTCCCTCATAATTATTGTGCAGCACACCCTCTAGGGTGATTACCAATGTGTCACACCATTGAGTGAGAGTGGAACCGGTGAATTGTTTCTAATGAACAAAATATGACAAAGGTGATGGGGCTGATACCCCCTTGACCAGGTTACATTATGTAAGGCTCATGGTTAGCAGACTGGCATGAGAGAGACGCCCTTGCTGTCTTTGAAGTAGCATGCTGACATTTGTAAGAAGACCTGTGAAAGCACTACATGCCAATGAACCATGGGTGGCCTCGAGGTGGTAAGAGAGGCTCCCACCTATAACCAGCATAAAATTCCCCTGGAGCTACAAAGGTATATATTATCCCAACTACTTGAAAGGTATCAGAAGCAGATTCTTGCCTCCAGATAAGAATGCAGCCCAGCCAACATCTTAATTGAGGCATTGTGAGGCTTTAATCTCAATAATCTAATAATTATCTGACTACATTGGCAAAGGACCCAGCTAAGGTGTGTCTAAACTCCTGTCATCTCATGATATCTATATCATAACAAAGGTATATTGGCTTAAGCCTCTAAGTGTTTGGTAATTTGTCATGAAGAATAAAAAACTAAAATTATGTTTTGCAGCATTATTTTTAAATACGATTTTTACAATGATCTCAACTTATTGTACATGATCATGAATTCTTCATTGACTAGTGATTTTTTTCTATAATTCATTATATTTTATCAGAGAATATCAACATGAAGCAATACCATTACTTCAAATTAGCATATGCACCAAAAAAGTTTCTTATATAAAAGACATAAAATATAAATTATAAAAAAGAACCCTATATCTTATATATATTTTGAGATAGAAAATGAAGTAAATTATATTTTCTTAAAAAAGAAGCACTTTCATATAGTTGACTTTTTGAAAATGATTCCTTCTCTGATTTAGATACTACTCAAATGGATGTGAGAATGAGGAAGCATAGCACAAACTTATATCCCTTCATGCTCAGAAATTATGTATTGCCAAACACAAGGGGAAGATTTAAGCTCATTCAAATTATTCTTTACTTATTATGTATGGACTATGTAAATTTCTCTAGAAATTGTCATCACGTAAACAAAGATGCATTAACTATTTCAACGAGAACATTTTTAACATGTTTTATGCCATGTACTTAAAGTACGTAAAAAGTCAGCAATCTTTTTTTTTTCCCAGGGTATAGCTGGACAATGATTTTCTAGTAGTACAGATTTAGTGGTCTCTCTTTAAATGTAATTATATCACAATGAGCTCCGCACTATCTTTCTAGGCTCCTGCTGCTGTTGTGATAGTCAGTGCTGGCCCTAATCTTATTGTTAATGTCAAAGACCAAACATGACAGCCCAAGACAAGATAGGCTCCAGTGAATGGCAGAGTAATCAGTCTGGAAAAGAACTGGCTCATCCATAACCGATCAGACGCTGGAAAGTCACTATCAGCATGTTCACATGTTTGCTTCTTTTCTCATTCTGACGGCAGATAGATCATTTAACATTGTATCCTTATGTCAAAGATTATTTGAAATTCATGTTATTCTAATACTCTAAACCAAACTGGATAAAAATGTTGTATATGTCAGTATTATCAATATATAAAATTCAAAATATCTGAGCACATTCTGTGAAAGTAATTTTAAAATATGGTGTTTTACAAACTGTTCAAAACTGTTCATCTCACACTCAGTTTTCTAAAAGACAATATTGAACAGTTTCTGTTCAGGTTATAAAGGTGTGTAAACTTCTGTATGTCTTTATTATTTCTATTCTATTTGATAATGATTTAAGTGATTAAATTTATATTTTATGTTGCAAAAGACAGGTATACATTAGTTAACTTAATATATTGTACGTGTCTCAACATTTTTAAGAACAAAGAAAATTACGTAGTGATATTTTATGTCTGTTAAATATTTTATGATATATATTTTTAAAAGTATAGCAACATTTAAACTGCTTGTTAAGGAAAATATGATATTTAAGTGTTAATATTATGTGTTTTCTAAGTTTCTTATATAATACTTTTTTGAGAAATATACTGTATCTTATATTACAAAATTTAACTGTATGCATATATATATAAATGAATTCTGCAATAGACACTTTGTAATATTTAACCTCACAGAAATTTATCAGCACAAGAAAAACATGAATACTCCTCCAGTTACTTAAGAGCTCAAATTAAAGGCTTGGGTGATAATATAAACACATTATTAAATACGCTATTAATAGCTCACTTTAGGTGATATATAGGAAAAGATGTTCTCTTTTTGATACATTTATGATAAATTTCCAAAATATATGGAGACATGTAATATGTGGAGAATATATGTCAAGCAAAAATAATATACACTGGAAAATAACTATCTTTTAAATTTTAAGACAGTAAAGTTATTATATGTGTGCTGATTTGCACTCTGATGTCCTTTTAAGAATCAAATCACAGTTTTTAATAACAAATTTCCCTTGACTACATGATAAGCTAGTAGAATAATGTACTGTGGGTTTATATCAAAATATATATTATTTAATATATTTATATTTTTTATAAATTTTAAAATTTTAAATTTATATAATTTTTGTTCCTCAACATTGTAGCAATGTTGCTATTACATACACTTGAAATTCAAAATGCACATTTATTTTTGAATTCATTTCATAATTACTGGCTTTAATTGATAATAACAAATCTTCTAACTAATGTTTCTACAATATTTAGTTTTTGTTGACTTTGAAAGAGCTGTCTCATTGTAAGAGAATAGAGTTCTAACTCTCTTCCTCTTCCAATAAAGACACTAATCCCATCATGGGGATGTTCCATTCTCATGATCTAATTACTTGTTAAAGACCTTACCTTCTAAAAACACCCTATTGGGGTTAGAATTTAAATACAGAAATTTGGGGGGACACAAACCTGTAGTCCATAAGATATGGTTATGTGCACAGTTGCAAAAGCATTACAGTGATTAATGGCAAGATATTGAGTGAACTAGTCACTTTTTGTTCTCCATGCCATCGTCCCCCAGCTCACCTCTGACACCAAAAGCAGCAATGAAAGATTAATTTTTGTATAGGAACAGAATCTGACCTCAGCCATTCTTCATAACTCTCATCTTTCTGCTTTTGTTCCTTAGGGTTTTCCATGAAGTGTGGGGCAATTAACACTTCCAGCAGCAACCTTCAACCAACAGGGGATGGGAGCTAGTGTACAAATGCTGAGTCAAGACAAGATAGAGCCTCTTGTCCTTTAGACAGTCTGCTCCAGGTTCAGAGGTCTCAAGTGAGTTGAGTCAAGGTCGTCTATAGCACTAATCTCATCAGCAAAACATCTTTCTGTGGTTTTTCCATTTTGCCTGTTTCATACTCTTACTTGCACTTCTCCTGCTTCCTTGGATCACCTCCAAATAATCTACCTATATTCAACTTTGCACAGATTTCACTTTCAGTCACTGAGATATACAAATGTAAAGGTGGTTTATTCCTTTAATTTAAATATATGATACAAAAAAAACTACAAATAAGATTCTTCAAAACAAAAGGTATATTCTAATTCTTATTCTAATGAAAATAGTGTGTTTTTCTGTCCCTCTCCTTCCCAAAACAGGAACCCACTACTTGTTAATATTTGACACAGCGACAATCCCTTTAGGTCCTATAAGAAATCTGTTTTGAAGTTTCAATATGTTTTGGTATATCTTCCTGGGTCTTTCCTTTTGTAGGAAGTCTGATTACATAACTACTTGCCTACCACCCTGCAGGTAACTAGATAACAAAAACAAACACAAAACAAAACCCTAAGTTCTTGGTTCTTGATTCTGATGGTGAATTGAAAGCCACTTTGCCAGGTTCACCATCTCCACTAACAGCTGTGGAAGATTTTACATCTGCCTGAAGTGCATTCGTACAGAGAAAAGCCCGGCTTTCTTCCATAAGGGAGCATGGAAGGTGGAAATAAACATGCATTTCGGCAATGTGGATTAGCTTTTTAAAAATTCAAATAAATTAGAGTCAGTAGAGACCACTTGCATAATTAAAAGTTGCTTGCTCAAGTAACATACGTAATAAAGAATGATGACGGCAATTTGTCCCTAATTGGGGCCTGTTTAGGTTGTACATGTTGCAATTCCAGGTCTTGCCATTCATACTGTAGTGTTTCAGATGGAGCCCATATTATAGCCATTTTCTCCATGTATAATAATCAACATCAAATTCACAGCTAATGGGTACAATGCACACTATCTGGGTGATGGACTCACATAACTTTAACTCAAACTGTACAACAGCAATTCATGTAACCGAAATGTTTATACCCCCATATTCTGAAATTAAAAAACTGCCATCATAATAGAATATTTCATAACCAATATTTTCCAAAATGAGATGAGAAACAAAAAAAAAAAAAAAGAAGAAGAAAAGAAAAAGTTAAATCTTTGGGCCAAGTTTATTTAACCATTATTTTTATATCACTAGCTTACATAACTTAATAGCTTAATTTTTTAAATTTGTTAACTTATTAAAATAGTTAATTTAATCTTTCCATAGTTTAATTTGTGAACGAGTGCTTCTGATGCAAACATGGTAAGTTTATCCTTTATTTTGTACTATTTATTATGATTAAATTTTTTCTATCAAGAGTTACTTTTGTTTGCTTTGACAGAGAACTGGGAAAAGGCAGAGAGGTGATAGTACTTGGAGAATTTAGCATGCCATCTGTTTGGATGAGCATGCAAATCATCACAAACATTGGGGGCTTCAGCACTCCAGGCAAAACTGAATTCATATCTATTTTCTTTCTGAAAATATAACACTTTATTTTTACTGTATTCTTTTATAATTATTTAAATTAGTAACAATTTTTTTAAAAAAATGAAGTTATTCTGTACTGGCAAGTATATATAGCTACAGCACATATATAATATATTTGATAAACCATTTGCTTTAAGAAATATGACAATTTGTTTAGCTATATCTGAAAAAAACCAAAATGTAAACTGCAAAGTTGAGAGACTTAATTAAGAAAAATTCATACCATTTTAATTATTTCTGATCTAATATTTTATGTTAATTAATTACATCTGCTTTTGGCAAAATAAAAAGAACTAAAGCCAGTGGAAGAAGAATTAATCAAATTCCACTAAAGTTAGTTGCTTATTACTCTTATAAATTATATTTGGAAGAAGAAAATGAACTATTTGGTTAGCTTCATGTTTTAAGGTATGCTTCAATTACTCATGCCATTCTTTGCTCTGTTTTTGTCAATGATCGTGCTAAAATTATTTTTAAAGGATGAATGATAAGTCACCAAGTTCTATTATCTTTACTGCTTATGGGCTGGGGACTTTATGGAAAACATTCACAAGTATTTTAGACAAGGCTTTATTCTATTTTCTATCCAATTTGACCAGTATAAGTTTAATTATTTTTTCACTTCTCTTCTTGATGAAGTAATGATATGACCAAAAAGGAAACCAATGTAAGTAATAAATAATTGATAATTAACTCCAGATATTTTTGTGATTGTTTTATATGTTGTAATATACTCTAATAAATTAATCTCATAATTTTCTATGTGAGATGAGTGAAACTATGACATGGTTTCTCCATAATTGATTACATAGTTGATATGAAAATGACGTAGCACACTCTGCAAATCCAGTAAAGTTAAAGGGTACAGACAGTAACTTAACAAAGGAGAAAATACAAAATGACAATGAAGTTATTCTTTTCTTGATGGTAGCCTATTAATTGAACTTTTGATTTCAGAAGTTTTTTCTCCACAAAAACCAGTTTAATCAGCCTGTTTAATCAACAATTCCAAAGAATTACATATTGCTATCTGTAGAGCAGATGGCTTTCCTGCTGCCTGCCCTGCTGCTACTGCTGCCACCTTTTCCTCTAGCAGCTGTGATTACTAGAAAAAAAAATTCCTTTATTGCCTACATGATGTGTCCATAACTGTAGTTAGACATTTAAAAAGTTACTTGTTGGATCCTCTGAGAAGTGAGAAATACAAACAACTTTAAAGGTAAGTACCTCTACAATGCCTCCAAAATTTCCAGACAACTTTAAAATTTGGGTAACAGATTGATGAATTTGTTCATTCTTTCTTTAATTTCACTTCTCTGACTCTTAGCCTGCTTTATGGACTGTCCATAACACAGGTTAGACAGTATAGAAGTCTATACTACTTTTGCTTTTTAAATCTTGCTCCAATGGAAAATTAGTGTGAAATGAACACTACAAAATAAAGAAGATCATGAGTAGCTGGGTGTAAATATCCCTGTAGATATTCATTTTTATAATACATCAATGATTCATTTCAGTTATAGTAAAACCAGTTAGAAATGTCTTACCTATTATTAAATGAATGAAGTGCTTGCCTGATTAGGAGAATAAGATGTTGGACATTTCTTAATTTTGTTCTACTGTTATTGAAAGTAAAATCAAATCTATTTTAGTATATGTGCTGCCGAAGTGAGCACGTAAAATCAAATCTAAATCAAATCTTTATGTGGGAGTGTATAATGTCCCAATCAATTCACATTTGATATAACATACATGTATATTTGATATAATATACATATAATATAATACTATATATATAATATAATATATTATATTTGTATAATATATTTGTATTATATTATATTGTATTATATTATATTATATATTATATATTATATTGTATTATATTATATTATATTGTATATATTATATTATATATTATATATATTATATTGTATTATATTATATTATATTGTATTATATTATATTATATTATATTTGTATTATATTTATATAATATATTATATTATATATAATATAATATATTATATTTGATATAATATATTTGATATAATACACATGTATATTTGACTTCTGGCATTTTTTTCCATATAGACCAATAACCAACTTTTATAATTGGAGAAATGTCAGTGTTAGTTATGCAGCTATCTTAATTTATTTTCCAAACTTTGCCACAAGTATCATATTAAAACAATTAAAAGAAGAATACTTCCACAATACTCACCACATCCCTTAAGAGCATACCTCTAACCTTTGCTAGGGAGAGGCAAAGATATAAAATGTAACCAAAATGTTCCTACTTTCATATTTTCTTGAAATAAAAAAAAAGTTACATAGGATATAGCTCAGCCACTTGATTTAAACTTCTTTTTTTAAAAAATTTATTTTTAAAAGTTTTTAAATGACAGATGATAATTGTATATATTTATGAGGTACAATGTGATGTTTAGATATATATATCTATATATATACATTGTAGAAAGATTAAATCAAGCTAATTAACATATATAAAAAAAGAAGAATACTTGATTTGACCTGAAATGCTGATATTTACCTTTAGGACTATAGAAATTTCAAATATTTATTGCAACAAAGATATAAAGATAGTGCATTAATTTCCCTTGAAATTGCCTTACAATAAAACCAGTAGAAAACAAGGCAAACATTAGTTACTATGTATATTTATATATATTATATATTTTACATATATTCAATATCTGTAAATGTACAGATTTTTCTTTCATATTTAAGATCAAAATAAATAAAAAACATAAATTCTCCAAGCACCTGAATTACAAAATAACTTTGAAGCCAAGGCAATGAAGAAGAGCTAAAAGTAGCTATTATTAATACCTTCACTGCTCTTTATATGCCATCAGTAAGGGAAAGAAATTGCAGTCATTAGATAATGAAGGCAGCTGTTCTACGACTTATAAACTACCAGAATTTACTAATGACAAAGAAAAAAATTTATTAGAGAGACTACGCAGAAACCAGTAATCAAAGAGCAACATCTTGGAAGAAATCTATTACAGAACATAATCAAGAAGCACACAAGAAATGTAAAATAGAATAGCATAAATATAAACATGGAAATATAAATATAAACATAGAAACAAAAGTAATAGATTAAATGGCTTAGTGGAAAAGCTAAAACAAAACAAAACAGATCAGTTAGATACAGAGAGGAGAAATTTTTAAGAAATCAGTTAAAGCATCTAAAAATTAAATTAAGGCCCTGTGAGAGATTAGATAGATAGATATAGACAGATATTTACAAATATATATCCTAGAAATCTATGTATACACACACATATATATTATCCTAAAAGCAAAGAAATGAGAAATAAAAGAAATGTATTATTATTTTATTATTTTAAAAGATAATGGTAAAGAATATTCTAGAATTGAAGAGACATTCAGATAGAAAATAATAGGAAAAATGCTACAAATGATATTAACATGCAAAATATTTTAAAGGAACAATTTAAAATAATCATCTATAAGAACAAAATTATAAATCATATTTCTATGAAATAATAGAAAATAGACCTACACGAGGCTTCTAATCAGTAGCATTATAGGACAGTGTCAAAGCACTAAGAGGAGATAATTGTCCATCCAGAATATTTTCCCTAGCTGGTCTTATTGAAGATGCATTATAAAATAACTCTTTTAATAGGATATCAAGAAAGGAAGAAACTTAAACTCAAAAGGAAGAAATTGGATACAAGACTAAAGGTAGAGTACAGTAATTGACAAATGTATGTAGGCAAATAAAATTGTGACTAACATAAAAAATTGAATGGGTAGAAAATAAGATTCATCTAAATGTCTAGATCTCGATTATGTGAGCAAGAAGAAAGGAAGGGCTGGATAAAGTTAAAATATTCTAAATTTTTAGTTAAATTCAGGAAGCAACAATTAAATTTAGAATTTGATAAGATAGCATCATGTTAAATGTGCATAGCAAGAAATATATGCAGCTCAGGAATAATATTAGGATTCAAAGGCATGAGGACGTCAGTGTAAATGGATGGCAATCTTCCAGTTCAATGGAATTATCATGCTATTTCCTGTTGGAATCATCCCTCCTTTTGAAACTAAGCAGAGCATAATGTCCTGGAGACAGGAAGCAAATTTTTTCTATCAGATCACTAGAGGTAATAATGAATGGTATCGCTCTCATTTCCACACTTTGACTTTGTACCCAAGAATATTGGCTTTGGAAGAAACAGCACCATATATTGGAAGCTGATTTACAATATGTACAGCTTCCCACAGGACATTGCTTTAGCACTGCAAGATATTGCTACCTAGCTTGCAACTATAAGTGAGTCTTCAAAAGGCAGTTCCATAATATCATTCTCTCAAGTCAGCTCCTTCAGTGTGTTGGGGAACATGAAAAGACCAGTGAATTGCATGATCATGAGCTCATAATCACACTTCATTTGCTGTGGAATTATTTCCTTGATCAGAAGCAATGCTGTATGGAACACCATGATGGGTGATAAAGAATTACCAAAATCTGAAGATAGTAGATTTGAAGAAGCATTCCATTAAAGGAAGGTGAATCTATATTCAGGTTAAGCGTCCAGTCCAGTAAGAACAAGGCACTGCTCCTTTCATTATGGAAGTGGTACAATGGAATCAACCTTCCACCTGGTAGCTAGATGATCACACCAGGGAATGGTCTCATGTCAGGGAATCGGTGTTGGTCTCTGCTGCTGCTGATAGAATGGGCACTCAACATCAGATATAGCCAGGTCAGCCACGGTGAGTGGAAGTCTATTTTGCTGTGTCCACGCATATCCCCGATCCTTGCTACCATGGTCACTTTGTTCATGAGCGCTCTGGGAAATGACAGGAGTAGCTGAAAAAAGAGGCTGACTCGTACATAAAGAATGGATCTTCTTGGTTATTAAAACCCCCCTCTGCTGAGAAAACCTTTGATGAACATACATATGGTACACATATATTTTCATGATATGCTTTTGAAAGTAGGATTGTTTCAAGTACAATCAAATTAAAATGAGGCTACACTAGATTAGGGTAGGACTCTAATCACTAGAGTCTTATAAGAAGAGAAAACAGATATAGACACAGAGGGAAGAAAGACATGACAATATAAGCTGAGATTGGAGTCACAAATCTGTAAGCTAGGGAATGCCATAAATTGCCAACAACCGCCAGATTCTCAGACAAAGCAAAGAAATATTGTCCTCTAGGGCTATCAGAGAGAACATGGGCCTGCCATCATTTTTTTAAATTCAGGACAATATGGGGGTACAAACATTTTGGTTACATGTAATGCATTTGCCTTGCCCAAGCCAGGGCTACAAGCACGTCCTTCCACCTGCCATCATCTTCATTAGGCTTCTAAACTCCACAATACTAAAAAAAAAAAAGATTTCTGGCATTTTAAGTCACCCAGTCTGTAGTGATTTTTATAGCAGCCTTAGAAAACTAATAAAACTAGAATCTTATATTAAGAACTTTCCTCATTGATTAGTTTCTCTAAAATATAGTTTGAAATGTTATTCATAATATTGATTCTTGATTTGTATTTATCAATGTTTACAGTGATGAGTTTGTACCCTAACAACCTCCAATAGTGTACAGTTAGGTAGATAACAGCAAAATAAGTAAATAGATGATAGATAAAGTGTGTGTGTGTGTGTGTGTGTGTAGAAAAATTCTAGATATTCTCCTCTCTATTATTAAATATCCCCATGCTTTGGCAAAAAGCAGCTCTTTTAAGGTAGGTCCTGTGACCTTTGATATGTTCCCAAGAATGTTACATAGTATTCCTGCTATTGAGCAAGATCCCTGGCTTTTCTCTGTACATTTTGTATGCTTTACTCCTGATATAGAATCAACAATTTTTATAAATATCCTTGTTTTCTTTTAGTAGAAAATTACGTTTAGATATAAAAATTTTGATGCCATGTTTGTCATTATTAAATTGTTGTTTTTAGGCTTTTCTTTCATGAACAGTACTATAAAAAATGAGTGTGTATGTGAATGTGTATGTATATGGGTTTGCATGTACATGGATGTACATACAGTCCATATATAGTGATATACATTAATATAGTAACTAGAGAATAAGTTAATATCTATATTTCAATTTCAACTATGTTACTATATTGCATTTATATTCTTTGTTTTTATACTTTTACCTCTTTTCTCTAATGCAAACATTTCGATTTCTTTTGGCATTTTTATAAACATATCAACTTTATTCTACAAGTGTCTATAATAATTTAAAATAAATTATAACTAATTACTATATATACAGTTGATAATACTACCATTAAAAGCAATTTATGATTTCTTTTTAGTTCTTTTTTCTTAGAAAATATATCATTAAAAATGTACACTCAAAACATAGTGTTTTTATGTTCCACAATGTTATTATTTGTAGTTTTGCCATCAGCTGAATATCAATTAGTTTAATGTGTTTTAATATTTAGATATTGCTTTGTGTGTGTTTCAACGTTACTCTGTTCCTTGTGATTATGCAAAAAATATTTACATTGTTCAAAACTCAAAACAATATAGCAAATTTTATTTACAGGAGTCTCATTTAAGTCTTCACCTTTTCCACTATGTTCACTTCCTCTGTGTATAATGAATTACCTTTTATTCATTTTTTTATTATATTGAAATTGTTTTTAAAAATGTAAGCACTAATGCATACTTATTTATACATCTCTGTATTCTTACAAAAATGTCTTACAATAAATACTGTTCAGTGACCTGTATTTATTGTCTCATAATATAGTCTAGGAATCCTTCCTCATTGGTATGTGGGTATTTTCTCACCCATCTTTTTACACCTGAATAGAACTCTATGTTGTGGTTATACCATATTTTGTTCAAGCAATTCTTCTTTATGAATTTGTGGGGCTGCTTCTGTTGTCTGTTTATTTCAGTAGTGCTACCAGGAATACCTTTATGTATATATTATTTAATATATTAAGCATTTTTGAAATTAATTTCCAAAATTGAGATTGCTGAGTTAGAGAAAATACATATATAATTTGACTATACATCATTAAATATTCCTAAATAAAACTTTTAATTTTGTATATGTACCATAATTATATGAGAGTGTCTTCCCACTGCCATATCTACAGAGTATGTTGTCAAACTTTTGGATTTTTGATAGGCAGGAAACTGCATCTTTGTGAATTGTGGATCTGCCTTCTCCTATCAAGAGTGATATTGATAATTTTCCCAGTAGACATGGAGAGTCTATGCATTAAATGGCCTGACAATTAATGCTTTATCAGTTTCAAAGTTTTTCCAATTATGGCAGTGTTGCTTTGCTTAATTCTTGGTAGTTCTTTATATGCTCAGATATTAGTGGTATGTGTAAGGTAAAATTAGAGCATTTTGTTTTGTGTTGTGTCATTTTTGTTTTTAGTTTGCAATTTGTCTTTTGAGTCTTCTCATGAGCAAACCAGTAGTTTAATATAGCAATGCTAGCTATTTTCACACAATAAATTATATAATAGTTGGTAAGAATTTACTATGTAATGTTAAAATATATTATGAATCTTCAAAATGGGAAATGGTGTGCTCAACTTAATAAACGTACTTGATATGGACATCGTTTTTATATAAATCTTTAGAAAACTAATTCTCTTTGAAATCAAATTTTGGAAACTTTAGGCTAGAGGGATTTTTTGTTTTGTTTTGCTTTGGTTTGGTTTTTTTGGGTTCTTTTGTTTTGTTTCTTTGTGTTTTTTTATACTGGATTTTCTTAATAATCAGAAAATAAGAAAATGCTTGGCTTTGTTTTAGTTTTCTATTGCTGCTTTAACAATTCATCACACATTTAGTGGCTTAAACCACAACAGATTTATTATCTTACATTTCTATAGGATAGAAGTACAACCATACTCTTGCTGGCCTAAAGGTAAATTGCAGGCATTCCTTTCCAGAGGCTCTTGGGAAGAAAATCAATTTCCTTGCTTTTTGTAGCTTCTGAAGGCATCCAATATTCCTTGGCTTGTGGTTCTCTTACTCCATCTTCAAAACCAACAACACTGCATCTTTCTGACCTTTCTTCTATAATCAGATTTCCTGATGAGCAAAGCTGGGAAAGTTTCTTTACTCGTAAGAACAAATGTGATTAGTTTGAACCCATACAGAAAATCCAGAATCATCTCCCCATCTGGAAAATGTCATTTTTGCCATATAAGGTAACATATTTACAGGTTCCAGGTTCCTTTTGGGAGAAAGGGCAGGCATTATTGTGAGTTTCATGAAATGTTTCGTTGTATATAATTATATTTTAGATTAAACAAACAAGCCAAAATAATTTGATCTTCATATTTAATACATTTACTTAATTTATTTTTCGAGTTACATATATACTCTAATATTCTTCTTGTGGAATAAAAACAGAAATTTTAAACCTGAGTAAAGAATACTGTAACTAAATCACCAACATGTTCTCTAACATACAAATTCCTTTTTTCTACAAGGTATCTACAAACAGTAATTTTCCGTATCTTATTGTTTAGATTTTTCTTTAAAGTATTTTATCTTTTATTTTATGTCATATATTTAATTATATCACATACACTGATTACATTCATTTTTAATGTACATTGTGAGTGTAATTGTTTAATTGCTGTCGTATTTTCTTCTCTTCTCAGCATGATTGATTTAAATCTGACTTAATGGATGATTTCACGATTTTGGCAGCTATTGTTTTTTTTTTTT
>VBSM01003176.1:46099854-46136284 GCA_008086735.1 Cheirogaleus medius | reverse complement strand
AGACTCGAATATTAAAAAAAAAAAAAGTGTTGGGCAAGTTTTGGAGTAGTTTCCAATATGAATATAGATTATACGTATCTTTTTAAAATGTCAAGAAAATAAACTATCATTGGTTTGAATAATAAATGAGTGAAACTTAGATTGTTTCCACAACTTGGATATTGTGAATAATGCTGCAATGACTATGGTTAATAATACTGTATTATGTACTGGAAATATTCTAAGAGAATAGATTTCAGGTGCTCTCACCACACACAAAAATAATGGCAACTATGTAAGATGATTGATATATTAATTAGCTTTAAGGTAGTAATCATTTCACTATATATATATGTATATCAACACCTTAAATATATACAACATACAATTTTTATTTAAAAATAAATAAAAATTAGGGGAGCTTGGCTTTTGCACTTAACAACAACAATAACAACAATGACAATAACAACACCACAACAACATGTGTGAGAAATTTCAAAGGAGAATTTGAATCCTGTTCTTATCACTCTAATGTATATCACTAACCTGGAGTTGGGGAAGTAGGTTTGAGCTTTTAGCAGATGGCTTCTAGAGAAGGCAGTGAGTAAATTTTTTGTACAAAATATTTAATCTCTTGTTTCCTTCCACTCACATTCTTTCATTTTCAAAAGTATTGACATACAACATGCCAAATTGCATCAGCAATATTATGGTCACAGAAATCTCTCCTAGTGTTGAAGACTTGTGAAAATATGTGCTAGTCAATGAGTTTTAGATTTCATTTCTTCAGTATTTAACCCTCAAAATATCAAGGACAAATGGATGATAATGAGAGGCAATGTCTTTTTTCAAATGTGGTTTCTCCTACAGAAATTAAAGTTAAACTCTGAGCTAAATACACTTGTTGAAGTAGTAAACAAAATGCTGTGGTTCTGTAGTCCCTGTATGTTCTGCCGAGGGGTTCATCTTTCTACTCTTTTGAAAATCACTTGATGTGAAACAGACTAGGGCTTGTTCTTTTGCTCTTCTCCATTAGCATTCACCAAAAGAACAGCTAATGCCTCCAATAGGATATGCATGTCAAGACCAAAATACTAAAATACCTATATATAAAAAATGTGAATAATCAATATCATATGCTATCTGAAGTAAAATTGTTGGAGCAGATAGACTAAAAATAAAGATGTTAAATATATTTGAGGTATTTATTGAAGGAAATTTAGGTAATTATTAATTATGTGATACAAGAATATAAAATCATAAGTAGGAATAGAGAAAATACTGATTATGAAAAATAATGCAAAAAATAAGTTGCGTGTAGTGGCTCACATTGGTAATCTCAGTATTTTGGGAGGCCTAAGAGGGAGGATTGCTTGAGGCCAGGAATTCAAGACCAGCCTGGGCAACATAGTGAGATCCCATCTCTACAAAAAAAATTTAAAAAAATAATTAGCTGGGTGGGTGGCATATGCCTCCTTACTACTCAAGAGGCTAAAGCAGGAGGATCACTTGAGCCCAGAAGTTCAAGGTTACAGTGAGCTATGATCACACCATTGTACTCCAGCCTGGGCAACAAAGCAAGACCCTGTCTTAAAAAAAAGAAAAAAATATAAAAATGAAGAAGTAGATACAACAAATAACACCATCAATAAAGATAAAGAATTAATTACTGAGTTGGAAGACCTGGTTGAGTAGGGCAGAATAAAATAATAAGTTAATAGAAAATATATTTTGGTACATATTAAGAAAAAAGCACATAAGAAAAAATCAAGTGTTATCTATTCCCCCATCTCCAAACCTAGAATCCTTCCAACTTCTGTCATAGAATGTAAGAAATATGAGGGTAGAGATATTTGTATTCATAGTACTTGGAATAATGGCTGGCACATAATAGGTACCCAATAAATACATGACAAATGGAAGAATAAACAAGTTTTATGCATGTGTTGATCCTCTTTTACATTTCTTTCATAGTTATTTTATTTGATAATTCCTTTTATTTTTATTTACTTTTGTATTTTCTTCAAGGTTGCCTGCAATTTCCCTAGCAAGGCATTCAGTTGTACTTTTGCTTCTTATGGAGGCTTGAAAATGGCTGTAACTTTATAAAATTGCACTTATATATTTGTTCTCTGTATTCTCTTTGTTTGATATCTCTATTTTTATGCTTTTTAAGAAAATCATCTTTCCATTAGTTTCTGTGAGAATCTATAGAACTATTTCTTGACAATTTTCCTGTTTCTCAGGGAAATTTTCTGATATCTTTAAATATCCTTTTTTTTATGATACCTTACCCCTTTAAAGCATCTTTACATCAAATAGCATAGCTTTAAAAAGTTTATGAAGATTTCTTTCAAGTTATTACTTATTTTGAAAACAGATAGCTATTTGCTGAGGGCATGCTGAGAATAAATGGGGGTGATATAGTGAGCTCAAGCAGCTAAATTCTTCTTATAAAATAAGTCATGTTCTCTTTCTGGAAGAATATATCCTACCTGTTTTTGTAGATCAAGGTGGCTAATAATAAATTCCCTTGTATTCAATGCTTTTCAGGATATGATCTTGTCATTTCTGTTTTTCTTCCCTTCTTTCTACCTCTTATTTATAAGAGACTTCTCACTCATGAGATATTTTTGCTTGTTTGTTTTTCGCCTTCCTTTCCCTTAAAAAAAATTAAGTACAATTAAAACAAAACAAAATGCATAATTCTTAAGAGTGTATCTTGCTGAATATTAACGTATGTCTGTATCTGGGAAACCATCCCCCAGATTGAAACTTAATTATGTTTTCAACCTAGGGATTTTGTTATGCCCTTGCCATTTATTCCTCCCACATGCCTCCATGACCATTCCTCTGAATTCTGTTAAAATAGATTAGTATTGCTTATTCTAGAAATTTCTATAAATGTAATCACATAATATAAACATCACAATTTTATGTATTTTTATTTGGTTCAAGTTATGCTCGTTAATTTAAATCCATGCAACCACGTGTATCACTTTTATTTTTGTATAATGTTCAATCTAATGAATATACAATTGGTTTATCTCTTCTAAGGTTGAGCATTTTAACTGTTTCCAATTTGGGATTATTAAAAACAAAACTGCTACAAATAATCCTGAACATCTGAAAATATATGTTTATGTATTTTGGTGTGCATATCCTCTCATATGTTTCCAATTTGGGATTATTAAAAACAAAACTGCTACAAATAATCCTGAACATCTGAAAATATATATTTATGTATTTTGGTGTGCATATGCACACATTACTTGTGTGTATACATCTAGAAGTGGAACTACTTGGTCAACGTCAGAATATGCTCAAATTAATTGGAAACTTAAAAATACTTCATTATATTCTTTACAGTTTATTTTTCACTCATCTAGTTGGTTTATTATTCGTTTTATTCTAATCATTCTGAAAGGATATACTTGTCGTTCAGTGTGTTTTAAGTGTATATTAAATAATACTGTTAACTAATGATATAGAGCTATTTGGGGAAATACATATTGAAGGCTTTCATCCATTTTTAAATTGTATTATTTAAATTTTTCTTATCAGTTCTTTAAATATTCTAAATATCACCATTTGCCAGATAAATATATTGCATTTGTTTTTGTCCACTCTTTGATTGCCTTTCAATTTGCTTAATAACCTCTTTTGTGGACAATAGCATATTTTATTATTTACAATAAATCTAATTTTTCTATTATGGGTTTTGAAACCTGACCAAGAAATCTCTACACAAACCTGGGTCACAAATCCATTCTTCTTTGCAATTCTCTAGAAGCTTTACAGTTTTAAGCTTCACATTTATATTGATCCATTTCAAATTAAACTTGATATATTGTATGAGGGAGGGGACAAGGTTAACTTTTAGCCATATGAATATTCAGTTGCCCTACCACCATTTGTTAACAAGATATTCCATAAATTTCACTGGTGTCATTGTCAAATATCAAGTGATCATCTATGTAGATAGGTCATTTTGTTAAATGGTATATTTCTATTTCATTTGTGTTTTTGTCTATCTTTATGTCAATACCACAATCTCTAAAAACATTTTAATAGTCTTGAAATCTAATATTGTGATTCTTCTAACACTGCTATTCTTCTTTTTGAATGTAGTCTTAGCCTTATCATGTCCTTAGTATATCCAATAACATGAGAATAAGCTTGTCAATTTCTATAAAGTGACAAGATGGAAATTGACTCTATAGATCATTTTAGGGAGAATTTACACCTTAACAATATTTTGTATTCCAAACTGTAACTAAGTTATGTCTTCAAATTATTAAACTTTCTTTCTTTCATTTCTGTGTAATATTTTTTTTTGTGGTTTGAGGTGAATAAGCATTGTACCATTTTATTAAAATTATTTTTATGTATCTGTTTTTATGTGATTTATTTATTTTTCTTAAATGTTTGCTTGTATACATAAATCAAACTGAACATTTTACACCAACTTTATAAGCAGTAGTCTCATTAGATTCACTTCTTAATTGTACTAGTTGTTTTTCATTATCAAAGATTTACTGCATGCACAGTTGTGTCATCTGTGAATAAAGGGTTTTGTGTTAGTATAATATCTTCAGTTACCAAAATAGATATATCGTTGTTGATCTTACATAGCACCAAATTTTAGTGAAAATTTAAAATGTTCAAAAAATGTTTGAGCATAGACTTTATTTCTGGAGAAACCATAATATATAAATCACAGGTTTCAAATTGTTCCCTTCCTAGGATATCTTTGGTTTCAGACGAAGAAAAGATGAATTTTGAACAATGTGTGCAGAAACATCACTCTTGAAGTATGCTGTTTCACTTCTAGAAATTCACAGCTTTACATTTTCTCAATTTATACATATTTAACATGATAATGTCACTTCTTTCTAGTCTTGAACCTGCCATGCCAGACAATTCTGTAAATTTGCACTTAATTTACAATGGGTCATCTAGAAATCCAGTTATATCCTGCTAAAAATAAGATTTAAAAAATATAAGCTCTTTCTATTTCTTTCTAACTACAGATACCATTCACATATTTGTAGAAAAGTTTCTTTATAGTCATTAATATGTCTACCTGGAGGTCAGGTTAAGGTATGATTCCATTGTCTTTTGATTTACATTGTTTCAAATTAAAAGTTGCCATTATTGTTTTCTACTAAACACGTTTATTTTTTCTATAGTTACTTTTAAGATATTCTTTATGGATTGTATAATTATGTGATTAACATCTGTATTACTCTGTAAACTCTGAACATTATGAGAACAAGGACAACACTTACTTCTGTTTATCTTGAAATCTCCAGAGCTAAGAACAATACTTAATGCATAATTATTTAAAATCATTTATTGGCTTAATTAATAAATCTTATTAATTTGGATAATTAACTGGAGAGGCCAATATAGGGACAGAGAATGCTTGATAGTGTTCATATGCTTTATTAAAAATAAAAGTCCTTAGTTGGTTATAATTTTTAAAAATCTTATGATGCTCTCAAGTAGGACAATTACAAGAGGATATAATATTTAATACCTTAAACTAATAATAATTTATGTTTAATTTTTTCAATCATTATATATAAAGATGCTACTTTTGTTACTTAAAAGACAATGTTGATAACTAATTATGCTATAACACTAAAATGTAAGTTTAGGTAATATTAATGTTAGTGAAAATATTGCTATGATATGAAAATATAACTGCTAATATATGAATGAAGAAAAAAACAATTTTAAATTTTATCCTGTTCTCTTTCTTGATAATGTACAAAATATCCTTCATCAATATTTTTCAATTATTCAGATAAATATCACTATTTGTCCACATATCTATACTTCCCTAGCCTTCAGTTCTATGTATTTGTTGAAGGTCCCAAGGGAAGGAATTAGAAAATAATTTTGAAGTTATTCCAATTCTGAGAATTTTGGGGACTCTAATTTCTCTTGCCAATGTTTGCCAATAAAAAAAATTGGGAAATTTTTCTTCTATTAACAAGTGTTCTTTGTCACTCTCGTTTGCAGCTTTTTCCACCATGAGTCAGTAAGGTAAATGTTAGTTGACCGAGGTCCTCCTTACTAGGGTTTATTTCTCTGGAAGTTAATTCATTTATATTTCTAAGAAGCTATTATTTTGTAGCTTATCTAATGTTTTCATAATGTTATCATAGGAATAAAAATCTCGTGCAAATTTTGACACCATAACCCGAAGAAATACATAACTTTTTATTTAAAAACTAAATAAAATAAAATAGATATAAAATAAATAAAATAGATGTTCTACCAGAAAATTAATTTAAAAATTCATCCACAAGTACTGAATAAGTTATAAAAGAAATTCTAGGATGATATAGGTAGTTTTACTAAACTATAGGATAGATTTTTTCCTTGTTATTTAATTTTTTCCAGAATGCAAAAAATACTTTTAAAATGTCAACTAATTCTTATGTAGGAATAAGTATGATATGAAATTGAACACAGATAGTATAGAAAATGTAAACCACAACACAAGCTTAAGTATGAACAAGTCAGCTCTAAGATTTACCCAGGAAACAACAGAAAACCCAGAATAGTTACTGATTGACAGTGAATTTTAGGTAAACACAGTGACTGTGCATAATTGTCTCGAACCTCTATCTGATTAGCAAGTTGGCTGGCTGGTGGCTATTCTATACTAGATATTAATTAATTTACTTATACATTTCTAGGTTTTTCCACTCTTTCTTTTATACTATTGTTATTCATTTGTAAATAATATTTTTGTATCTATCCTTATTTTTCTAAAATATTCATATTTAAATGTATGTTCTCTAATGAGCAGAATATTTGATATCCACTGATTAAAACTGTTCTTAATTATAAAATATACCTATTTCTGTGTTATTGACCTATGGGATGATTTTTTTCTAATCTCACATTATTTTAAGTACTATAGCTATAGAATATGTTTGCATAGGGTAAGTTCTTTCTCATTATTATTTTTTTATACTATATCGACTATTCCTGTACACATTCTCTTTCTGAGATACTTTAAAATAGTCTTGTTAGGTTCTAGATAAATTCCTTTTAGAGATGAATTAGATTATTACTATTTTAGTTTATTTTGCTAAGACTTGTTTTGTGGCCTAAGATATGATCCATTTTGGAAAATGTCTCATTTGCTGATGAGAAGAATGCATATTCTGCAGTTTTGGGGTAGAATGTTCTGTATATGTCTATTAGGGACATTTGTTCTAGAGTTCTGCTTAAGTCCAGTATTTCTTTGTTGATCTTCTTCCTCAAGGATCTGTTCAGTTCTGGTATTGGGGTGTTGAAGTCCCCAGTGATTATGATGTTGCTGTTTATTTCTTTGCTAAAATCTAGTAGTTTGATTTATGAATCTGGGAACTTCTGTGTTAGGTGTATATGTATTTAGGATTGTTATAGCTATTTGATAAATTGCTCCCTTTAACACTATATTATGACCATCTTTGTTTCTCTCTTTTTTTTTCACAATTGTTGATTTAAAGTCTATTATTTCTAACATAAGAATAGCTATTCTTGCTCACTTTTGGTCTTCCTTCATGTGGGATACTTTTTCTATTTGTTTAGCATGAGTCTATGTGTATATTTGTGAGTTAGATGAGTTTTATGGAGCTAGCACATACTTGGGGCATGTTTTCATTCATTCAGCCAGTCTATATCTTTTAAATGGAGCATTAAGATCATTCACATTCAATGTTAGTATTTATATGAGATATAATATTTATATGTGTGATGTTCTATTCATCATGTTGAATGATATCTAGTTGTTTTTTTTCTCCCTTGTGTTACTATTTTGTAAGATTTGTAAGCTTTAAATTTGGGACGTTTTTTTAATAGGTGGTATCAATTGTTCTTTTCCATAAATAGAGCACTTCCTGTAGTGCAGATATAGTAGTGACAAATTCCCTTGTTTTTCTGGGAAACACTTTATTACTCCTTCATTTATGAAACTTAGTTTTTGAAGGATACAAAATTCTTGGCTGGTAGTTATTCTGTTTAGGAAGACTAAAAATGGTACCCTGATCCTTTCTGGCTTCAACTGTCTCTCCTGAGAGATCTGCTATTAGTCTGATGTGTTTTCCTTTGTAAGTAACATGTTGCTTTCATCTCACAGGTTGTAGGATTTTCTCCTTCACTTTGACTCTGGTCAGACTGATGACTATATGTCTTAGTGATGTCCAATTTGCTATGAACCTCTAACAATATCAGGAAAGTTTTCCTGTATTAGTCTCTCAAATAGGCTTTCCAAACTTATTTCTTTTTCTTCTTCTCCCTCAGAGATGCCTATAATTTTTATATTAGCTCACTTTGCATACTTCTATATTTCTCACAGTGATTGTTCCTTCTCCTTTCTTCTTTTATCTACATATTTTCCTTGTCTTCAATCTCTGAAATAGTTTTTTTTCTACTTGGCCTAGTCTGTTGTTAAAGTTTTCTGATGCATTATATTTTGAAATTCCCCAATTGACTCTTTCATTGCTTTAAGTTCTGTTATGTCTTTACTAATGTTATCTATCTCTTTAGTGAATTTTTTTCTTCATGTCTTGAATTTTTTTTTATTTCTTTGAGATAGTTTTCTATCATCTCCTCAAATTCATTCATCTTACTTGCCATCCATAACCTGAATTCTGTATCTGTCATTTTAACAGTTTCCTTTTGGTTGGAGTTCATTACTGAAGAGTTTTTGTGATCTTTTTAAGATATCTAGACAGCCTATTTTTTCATGTTACCAGAGTTTTTATGTTGGTTCCTTCACATCTGGGGCCACTTCTCTCAGCTCCAAACAGATAGCAAATATAGGACACCTATTCTCCTTTGCTGGGACCTCTGTTGCTTGGTAAAAATAGGGATGGGTCCTGGATGCCATTCTTGATTCTTACTCTAGAAGCTTGACAAGGCAGGAGAAGGACCAGTGCACTGTGAACCTTTATTGCTGCTGCTCTGCTATGTTTACCCTGTCCCCCTGTGGTTGTCACCAGGCTAATGTACTAGCACCAGCCTCTGGTGCCAAATGCACATATGTGTTGGGACTGGCTGCAGGGCAGGGTGTGTACACAGGATTGAGGATGTCCATTGAGCATGCAGCATATGTGTGTAGGCCTGGGTATCTGAGGTGCCAGGGACATGGGCAGGGAAGGTACATGTAGGGTGCCACTAGACATAGCAGGTGCACAGGGTATGGTGGCCCCACCCTCTGTGGCCACCAGTACAGAATGGGCTAGTTGGTCACAGCTCATGTGCAAGGTGGAGAGAGATCCCTGGACAGAATGGACCTGTGGAGCAGAGCACCTACACTGGATGGAACAGGTCCATGGGATCCAGTGCTCATCCACGTTGCCCAGGGCAGCCATGGGGTGAGGTGCATGGGCAAGGCAGGGAATGTGGAGAGTGCAGCATCCAGGGTGCCTATGCAGTATGGCTCAGGTCTGTGGTACACAGTACACCCAGATCCAAAGGCCATGGCTGTGATGGCTTTTATCCTACTCAGGGCCTTTTAAAAAGGCAGAGACAGCAGCAGTGGCGCAGCTGTCCCAGCAGTGGGCAGTGGGTGCCAAGAGCTATGGGTGCGTTCTCTGCCCAAGGCCTGCAGGTGGTATGGTTGAGCAAGATCACCCAGGCCACAGCAGTGGGTGCCAGGCCTGTGGCCTCCTGTTCCACCCAAGGCCCCCAGCATTGAAGACAGCGGTGGGGTCAGCAGCAGGGGTGCATATCATCTGCCCATGGGGCAACTTGAGTACTGGAATTCCTTGCTCCATCCCTTCCCAGCCCAGGAAAGAGGGAGGCAGCAGTCAGAGATCTGACCTCTGGGCATCTCTGGGGTTGAGATGTTACAGTGGTTCCAGCTACAGTACCAAGGCTCACATGCTAGCTATCTGTTCTCTTTGAAGCAATACAGCTTCACAGCCTCCAGTTAGGTCTCTGTATTAGTCTAAAGGCCTGTAGCAGTGGAGGGGCCCACCCATCATTCCAGTTACAGTATCCTCAGAGGAAGCATGAAGCCTGGGATTTTCTCTTCTGTTACTTTGACACATGTGGGCACCTACCCTAATTATCTCTGGTCCAGCTGAGCAGCTCCTCCCACTTCTATCCTCTTCACTTCACTTCTGTCCCCTCTCCATGGATTCCTAGAGCTCTTGCTCAGACCGTCCATCCAAAAGTGGACATATATTTATTTGCCACCTTCATCCTCTCTGCAAGAGTAGCATTGTGCAGGATCTGAATTGAATTATTAGATTAACGTTGGCATAATTGATATCTTTGGATATTTCCATGTAGAAAATAAACTGTCTTCCAATATTTTGATAGATTTCTTTGTTTCTTATTAAAAATGTCAAGTTTTTTTACATGGGTTCTGCCCAAATTTTCTTGTTTCTTCTTAGGTGTTATATATTTTTATGTTTTTTAGTAGGACTTTTTTATTACTCTTTCTAAATATTTACTGGTTCTCAGTATTTTATACTAGTAGGGTATAAGAGAATAAACCTAATTTACTGAATTGTTTTATATATTCTAATTCTTAGTATTAATATTCAGTAAAAGTGATGGAAAATCCAGACTTGGCAATTAATTTGGAGGTAATTGAAAATATTGTCAAAGAATTACTTTTCCCAAGAAGCATTGGGCTCCAAAGCCAATTATTTGAAAACTTCAAGGAATAGATAATGCCAAATGTTATTTAAACTCTTTCAGAGCCCAGCAAGGAAAGAGGAGCTTTGAAATTCCTTTAACAGAGTCAGTATGATATTGATGCCAAAACCTAAAAGTACAGAACAATCTCACTTGTGAATACTGAACTAAATATCTTAAATAAAATATTAGAATGCAAAAGCCAGAAGAACATTCAAAGGACTGTGCAACATGGCAAATAGGGCTTTATTTCAAGATTCAATCATAGAAAATCTATTCCTATATTTCTAAATATTAAGCAAATAAAAATGTATAATTTTCATTGACGGCAGAATGTCATTTTATAAAATATAAATAGATATATATGTGTATTTAACTATATAGACATAAACTTATATCAAATAAAAAATCAGAAACAAGCTTAAAAACCCAATATTGGATGAATATCATCCCTATTATCACTTAATAATTATATTATTAACTAGTGTGATGAGAGAAGTTGAGAAGGTAAATATGTCAAGGAAGATTCTAATTCATCACTAACTGGTGTTGTATACCTGCATATTTCAAGAAAATCAGTTAAATGAATATTAGATATAATATTGAAATTTATAGTTAATGTCAATTTATAAAAATCTTTTTATTTTCCATATGTACCACTTTATAAACAGACTATGAATGGAAGAAATATTTTCATTTCAAACAAGGATATAACTATGAAAATACCTATAAGTTGATTTGACAAAAAAGGTTCATAATTTTATACAGGTTCATTTCTGTTGGTATCACTATTTGAATGTCTTTACATATTCTGAGTAATAAAATTATAGTCATTCTTTATTCTTTGTTTTATTTATGCAATTACTGGATAAGTTTCTTAAAATACATATATGCATCCAAATTTCTCATTTTTTAATTGCTTAGTTGAAGAATACTTCAGATATCTGAAAATTTGTATGCAGCATCACATTGTGATAGCATTCCTGGAATTTTTGCATAATTTCTTGCTTAATTTTAATCAGTCTTTCTTGTGGTGGTGTTTGCTGTTAAAACTGGTTAACAAACCACTAAATAATGAGATAAGAAGACACTATAACAGAGACAACAAATCTTTTGTTTGGTAAATGGAGATAGTAGCATAAGCCAGTTAGGACACACACACATGCACATACACACATTTATATTTTCCAGTTTTTTTGCAATATGAATATCTTTTCATATACTTATTTATATTTTTATTTATTTTCTGAATATTTTTGTTATTTTACTATTTTCCAAATGGATTATTTGTTCTTAGTTGATTCAAGGATATATTTATCTGTTATTGATATTATTTTGTTGTCAATTATATGTATTGTAATATTTTCAATAACCATTACTTACTTTTTTGTTTACTATGCCTTCTTAAAAAATAAATAAGAAATTATTTTGGTAAAATTTAAAAGTTTGACAACATACATAAGTGCTAGGGCTATTGATAGAAGTGAAATCAATTCCACTTTGAAGAAAATTTTGATTACAGTAGCTATTAAAAGTAAAATTATATACATATTTGCTAAATATTTTTCTTTTCCAATGTTACATATACAAATACATTATACATATGATGGCAACCTACCTGATCATCAATAGATAAATTGTTAATTGTTTTGTGCATAATATGGAATATAATGCATTTATATGAAACTTCTGTATATCTACATATATTAACAATCCAATTCTAATAAAACTAAATTGAAAGTCATCTAAATATAAAACAATATATTTAGTATGACCTTATTTTTATTTAAAAAATCTCCACATATGTATATACACACACAGAATATATATAGAGGCATATATATGTGTGTGAAGGGCACATAACTAGTGAGAGTTGTTATTTTGGCAAGGGGAATTGGTTTTAGAGATTACATGTTATTAAAACTTTCTGTTTTCATTCCAATATCTCCATAACAAATGACAGTTTTACTAGTGGAATATATCTGTAACCTAAAAATAATAAATGAAAATGAGAAAGTAATTGAAGTAAATTATGCTTTAATTTGTCTAACTTACATATAGAAAACTAGTTCTGTAAAATATAATAGTAAATTCTTATTTTATTTTAAGTAATAAATATCCTTTAAGTAATGTGTAATACTATAATGAAATAAATCATAAATATGTATAGATTCACACATAATTTAAAATAAATTATCAACTAAAGAATAAAATTATAACTACAGTATTGGTCACCAATAGAAAGCATTATATGGCTTATCTACAGCCATACCACCCTGAATGCGCCCAGTCTCCTCTGATCTTGGAAACTAAGCAGGGTCGGGCCTGCTTAAGTACCTGGATGGGAGAAAGCATTGTATGGATAAGTGATAAGTGTTTTAAAAATTCAATTTTATTTGTGAACAATACCATAACCTAATAATAGATAAGTTTATAGATAATGAATATTTTAAACCAATGCCCAAGATAATTTGCCTATAGAATAACTATGGATATTGTATCTAAAATTAATAAAACAAGAAGTCAAAATAAGTTAATGCATTGCAATGGCCATGTGCTATGTGGTTAAGAGTAGAACATCTGTCATCAAACTTCTTGGTTATAAATCTTATTTATGGCAGTTGATAGCTGTGTGACCTCAAGTAAGTTAATCCATTTAATGTACTCTTAATTTTATTATTTATAATATAGGGGAAATGCTAATGCTTATTTATACATTTTTTGTAGAAATAAAAGCTAAAACACATAATAACTACTTAATAAAACATAGCTGCTATCATAGCTCTTCTAATATCTAAGCCCTCTACAAGTAGCCCTGGCAAACATTTCTAATTTTATTCCTCAGATCTGTGCTCCACGTAAAGCTGGCCTATGTCTTCACACAAATCAGTTGTTCTTGTCTTCTTTCTTAAAATACCCATCTCTCTATCTTCCATTATTGGCCAATTTACCTATCCTTTCAATGTCTGTAATCGGACATAAGTGAAGTAGCTATATAATTTGTGGGGAAGTGTAAGTACTCAGGACTTATGTTCCATATAGCTAATCTAGCTTATTTGAATACAATCATTTTTTTAACTCTCCAGGCACTTGTCTTATATTCCAATAAATTAAGTAATAAAGTATGCATTGATCATTTGGTATTAGTAAGATGCTATGCCTAAAATCTTACATTTTTATTTTACATTATTTCAATGCCTATAATATATTTTTAATATTTCTACTAAAAATAAGAAATCATATGTTATTTTTTCCAAGAACTTTGTTTTTGAATGATGATATAGTGCTTTTTACATGGTTGATCAAATAAATGTGTATTAAATAATTAATCACATAATACTTCTTATAAAATCTGTTTTTGATGACTTTGCTATACCCAACATTTCCATTAGTAATCATATAACTATATAATGAGCAATACTGTTTTATGTTTAGTTTTTCATTACAGATTATCGAATTACTTGATGCTTTCAAGCCTCTGACTTATGTCCAGATGAACAATGAGATACTTTGGATAATGTTGAGTACCTGTAATATTTGGACCAAGACACATAAGAACTAACTTTCTAAATTGATTAAATATTCATTTAATTTGTAATAATATCTTGTTCAATTTATCAGGTCACCTAATAATGCCTAGTATATATCTGGGCAAAAGAATGGCTAATAAGACATTAGTAAGTAGGTTTTCTACTTGTAATTCTATATGAAGATCATCTTTATTTAATAGGAGAAATATCTGAAATACTTGTAAAATTATCAACTTGTAAATATATTAGTTGAGATAAATTTTGCTTGCAAATGCTAGACATATACTATTCCTATATGGTTGTAAATATTTAAATATTCTTTATGGTTATAATAAGATAATAGTGTTTTACTAATGTGTTTATATTTAAATACATTGATTATTATATTTATAATTCATGATAGCTTTCTTCAAATTAACAGATTATTTTATTAGACAGCAGGATTTTTATTAATTTTCAATAGAATACAATATGAATATATTATACTTTTCATTTCATTCACTGAAATGTACATAAAATGAAAGGAAATAGTACACTGTAGAAAAGGAATCATGTTAAAAAGATAAATTTGTGGTATTTTTGAATTGTCTACTACATAAGATTCTGCACTAAGCATTTGTTGACTACACAAAGAAATGATATACCTTTAGAATCCTACTACTCCCTACAGCTTCTCCTAGGTTTACACTTTCATACTGATTATTGAATGACAGAGCTAGTACCATATCTTGTCCAAAAAATTCTTTCCCAGGGATAATATTCACTTAAATCCAAGTAAATATCTATTCATCTCTGTGTTAGTGAGCCCTAGGAAATTTAATTTCATCTGTTTTAACTAAATAATAAAAGATTTTACATTTTTTCTTTTTGTTCTCCACACTATAAAAAACTATTTGAGAATATATTTATATATTAAGATTTTCAGCAAATTGAAAAAATATCTCCCTGATGTTTCTCATTAAAAAGTGTGTCATTTATTTAAGTTACTATTATATAGGTAGCTCTGGACTATTGTTTCTTATTTTGGAAGAAATTTTGAATTATGAGTGGTTTGTTTTATAGGTAAAAAATATATAAATATGAAATTTAAATTCTCTTCAAGCCCAAGCAATGAAAATCATAGTTAATCAGATGGAAACAATAAATTGTGTTCTTGATTTTAAAAATAGTGAAATCTTCAAGATAATGTATTTGTTAATTAGCTAGATTGAACCCTTCCACAATGTGTGTGTATATATATTAAAGAATCATGTTATACACAATGAAAACATACAGTGTGTAGGGGACTATTTCTGGCGATTACCTGCCTTATACTAATCATTCACTATAGCCTGTAATATATGTGTGCTGCATGATGCAGCGGTAACCAGTATTCTCTTCAGACACAGTTACAGCCTTGAAACATGACAAGAGGCCTGAGTTTCTGCACGTAAGCATATGCTGCCCAGCTCCCACACGGTGCGCCCCCGTGATGGGAGTCTGGAGGCCATAAAGATAAGAAGAACATTCCCAAGGTATGGCTCCGGAAGATGGTTGGTGGCCAAAGACAGGTAAGATCTCCCACGGCGGGGACGACCTAAGACAGGCACAACCATGGGGGCCTGCCACTGACTGGGAGAGAGCACAAGAAGTTCTTCTGATGGCTGCATTGTTTAATGTTGCTTACTTTGGCCTTGATCTTTGAGTTATGTCTGGCGCTGGCACCTCAAGTAAATGTTTTGTGGTTTGAGATCATGGGAAAAATTGTTCCCTTATGAGGTAACTCCTAAGTTGATGGTTATCACTGCTATGCTCAGATGCTCACGTACAAGGAACTAACCCTGGGTCTGAGGGGTATAAATAAAAAACAGCTGGTGCATTGGGCAATCGAGTCATGTGAATTCTTTATGTGTGTCTGTGTCATTCTTTATGTTCTGTGTTCCTCCCCCGTTCTGTAATCGGGCCACGACAACAATGTTATCTGTCAATTAAGAAAATCATAGTATTTAGATATATTTTGTGCATAAAAGCTATTTTTGCTTACAATTTCCTAAGTAAAACACCATCATACATTACCTTGGAGAGAAGAGAAAAGATTAAAAAGCAAAGCAGCGATTTTTATCTAAGCCTCATGCATTTTATCACCATTGGCGTTTTTCTCTACTTGCTGTCATAACAAAAGAAACTTGTAAATTGAAACACTTTATTCTGAGAAACTTGCTACTGAAACAAAGTAGTTTTTCCAAAGTCTTTCTAACTTTAAGGCATTTAATTTTAAAATAAAACTGTGCTAATTTCTACAGTTTCTTTATCCTCCTAGAAGAATCCTTAATGAGTTTCTGTCATAGCTTATTTTCACTTTCATGTTAGTATACATTAACACTTCATTAAAAAGTATTCATTTATTTAAAACAATGTTTTCCTTGATGGAAATGAAGAAGTAAGTATTAGCAACTATGATAAGAAGGAAATAATATTAATAGAAAGGACCAGTGAGTCTCGAGAATATTAGTACTTGATCCTCTGCTTTATTTTTCTATCTGAGATATTGGCAATAAAGCTGCTACTACAACCAAAAACCCCCACACATGCAAAAAAAATCTTTTAGGTACTGAAAGAATGTGATTATTTTACATTTCATATGTAGTTTCAATGCCAAAAAACTGAATTCCTGGCAAATATGTTCAAAAAGAAATTTTAGTATATCACATGATTATTACTAAGCAGTGTATGATAATGAATACTCACAGTAATTTTAAAAACAGATTGTCTATATACATATTTTATAATAGCTTATGTCTGATAGTTTTTAAAAAATGTTTTATTTATACTGATGACCTGATCATCGTGTATATATACTTGAATATTCTTATCTAGCTGAATCTAGTAAGTAGCACATTTATATCCAAGTTTTTATTAATGAAAATAATTTACATGTATATTCGTGTATATTTTTGTACATATATATAATACTTAGAACATTTCTGAGCCCATATGAATTTCTTGTAAGCACTTTAAGTTGGATTATTGAAAAGCAGACATTGAGATGGCAATTAGCAACCGAGAGGTTTATTAGATATTTATAAATGTGCATACTCAACAATAATGTGACTCGCCAAATGGGGAGCTCCCTCCAGAGCTGTTCCAATTGGGGACAAATGGGATTAATCTGCGTTGATTAGTCATTGAATACAGGATGCCTAAGGAAAGAGGTATGACCCTAGGTAATGTAGTTTTTCATCAGGGAATGAAGGCCAAGAGAGGAATGACAGCTGAAAGCAATTTTCCTGAAGCACTCTTGGTAGCTGGGATCATAGTGTAATACATCAAAGCTGGCGCCACAATCCACTCTTGGACTGCTCAGATACATTCTTTATATAGATTCAAGAAACATTTTCTTCATCACTCCGATGGACTACTTCTTGGGTTAAACTGATAAGAGGCAGATTATGTGTTAAACTAGAGTCCCAGCTTTGCAGCTAATCTTGGGACTATAATCGATACTCACAGTTTGCACTGCTATCCCTTTTGGATTCCTCTTATGCTCAGACAGAACTTCTGATGATCTTGGAGGCTTACTGATGGCATGACCTAGACCTTCATTCATCCCTGAGAAATCTGAGGCATCAGCCACATGGTCTTCTTAGTTCATGGTTACTGTATTTATCTATTAAATATCAAAATTAGGTAAAGCAATGTTGAAAGGTACCAAAATGACCTACTTGAAGGCCAAATACATTCCTCCTATCTCCCTACCTCCTCCCAATAATCAGATTTAATTTTCCCTAACAAGATGATGAATCCCCTTCTTACCTGCTAGATCCTTGGCACAAAGTCCTTGAATTGCCTGAACGTCATCGATACTCCTTATTAAATGAGGGTTTTGCTATATGTTTCACAATGTAAATGTTTCCCCTCTGGGATACAAAACCTCAAAGCAAGAGTCACAGGGACATGAACCACAGATTTCACAAATGAGTCACTGAATTGCCTCACCAGGATCATGCCTCCTTCCCTAGACTGTCCGCTTCTCTCCCCTCCACAAGTAGGAAAACTCTTAAAGGATAATTTCACTGAGTCAGCCAAAGCTGTCATGCATACCACAGCTCAGTTTTCCTTCTCCCCAATCCTACCTCCTTACTGTGATATTCATAAAATGATCCTAAGAGCACGCCATAGGATGATGTTAAGTGAGATTATTCCTGCCTCCAACTCTTGGCTTCTGAACCATATATTCTTCCTACTGGGATATATCACCATTTAAGACTCTTTGATATATGCTGCAGAATGGCATCCTACTCTTATAAAATATTATGAGCTGGTGCTTTTGCGATGCATTTGACTGGCCATCCCATTACTCTCACGGGCCTCTAGTTTTTGGACATTATTATCTGGAAACACTCAGTGATAGCATGGTCATGGGTGAATTTATGCATCTTCTCTGTGTAAAGGGTGCCTGTTCATCTGAAGTGTTATGTGAAATTCTGTGCAGGTAAATAAAAAATTCTCTAAGTCTCTGGAAGGTGATGCTGTCTGAGACTCTGAATGCAGGAAAGTAACCAATATTATTGCAATGTGTGTCTATTCTCTTCACAACTGAATGGCTTCACCTTATAGGGTAGATGAGGTCCAAGACAATTTGCCAAGTATCCAGAGGCTCAAGAGTTGGAAGCTCAATGTGTTTTTCTGTTGCTGACAGGTTGAATGTTGAAAGTGATAACGTCACCAAGCTGAAAAAATGGGAGTTCACAGTATTAGGACACTACATGCCTGTCATTACTGCTACCATAGTGATTTCATTTGTGTGCTTTCTGTGCTAACTCTAGGATAGACAATAGTGGTAGTTGGCTAACATTAACTGACCGAATTTATGTGTCTATCTGGTTCTTTAGTTCTTGTCTACAGTGGATGCCCTCTTTTGGTTATTTACATGTAATAGGATTTTCAATTGTTGTGGTTATTTCTCTGTATCTATGGGGAGGTTTGGGAAGAAAAGAAAAAAAAAGAGGATAGTTTTTCTTCATTTGTAATATTGGAAGCGTAATGCTTACTTCCCAATTTTAATGAAAATAAAATAATCATATATAAAGCAGGATATGTTTTAGACAATTTTCTCTTACCTTATGGAACCTCATTAATAATAAATGGCACACATAAATTAGAAATATATAGAAGTGATTTTGAGATTAGAGAAGTGATAAAGATGCATGTATTAAAATGCTATATCTATTTCATTAAATACACAAGAATAAGCAATGAAAGAAATTCCTACTATCAATGCTCAAAGACAAATGTCAAGAAAGAAGCATTGCTTCAGAAATATAAAGAAATATTTTTTGAAAAGGCTACATTTAAATAATTGTAAAGTGATATTATAGTCACCAAAAATAAAAATAAAAAAATCATTAGCAAACCATCCTCTCATTACTACCACAAATTATGTGTCTCAAAGGCCTGTTAATCATCCCTTCATGGGCATTTCATACATGATCTGTTCAGAATTGATGACTAATTAGTAGCTCCACCCAATTAAATGTATTACATTGTCTGAAATAAAACTTATGCAAATTACCCTTACCTATTTAAAATCAAGTTATAATGAATCCTTTCATGGTGGAAAAAATCAACTTCAAAATATGAAGGCCTAAAAATTATGCTAAAAAATTTCATAATCAGTTGATTTAGAAAAATGGTAATGTCAGAGAAAATATATTGGTCAGTATATTAAAACAATTTCTCTCTTCTTTCTCCTTCTCTCTCTCCCCCTCTTTGTCTATCTGTATCTGTATCTATATGTAAACATATATAAGTATATTTGCATGCGAGTATAGATGGATGCAAATATACATGTATATACAGATACGTTAGGTAACATGAAATGTTTAGCTGATTTAAAGCACAATGATGCTTTCAAGTTTTTGTTCTTTGCTTAGTATGAAAAACAAAATTAGTATTTATTTCAATTTTTTACTTGTTTTATAAAATATGATTCATATGTTCCCATTATATAAAATGTTTTACTTCATTAACATGCTCCCTTATTTCCCACAATTTTGAGTAGCTTTAACAATTATTCTACTCTATTTGTAATCACTTTGATTACCATAGCAAATACATATTTCAACAATGTGTTGCATGTTTTATACCATTCTTATTTCCAGTTGTTGTATACCGCACTCACACATAACAGCTTGGCCTTCATTTATTGACAAAACCACTGACTGACTGACACTAGAACTATCTGATGAAACTCTCTTGCCTCTATTTCACTTATCATTGATGTGAGAAAAATCCAGCACAATTCTTATACTCTCATGTATTCCTTAGGTCAAAAAAGGATTCCAGTTCATGTAAGTAATGTAGTATTTACACAGATAATTTTAATCATCAAAACACCCTAATCAAATTACTACCAGGTTATATCAGGAAAATCCACATCATTTTGATTCCTGTAAGAATGTTTTCCTTAAAATTAGGAAAATTCCATTCAGATTTCTAAAATAAAATGAAAACATCTAATCGTATAGCAGAATGTGAATATTCAAACAGTTTTGTTAGGGAAACTTAATTTTTATCTTAACTTTGATGTATTAGAAGAATATTGTGTGTTTCTGGCAGAAAGAACCATATTCCTTGGATAGTCAGAATTATCTCCCTTACTTCGTCTCCAGGTATTGATTCCTGACTGATTTTCTTTGTGAAGAATGAAACTTTCCTATTTTTATTTAAGGCAGAATTATCTTTCTTTTTTTTAACAATATTTTATTTATTTATTTTATATTTCAGAATATTATGCAGGTATAATCGTTAAGGTTACATACATTGCCCTTGTCTCCCCTCCCCCCTCGAGGCAGAGCTTCAAGCGTGTCCATCCCCCAGATAGTGGGCATCACACTCACTATGAATGTAGAATTATCTTTCTTTAATGATATGACTTGTAGTTAAGCTGAGCAATACACTCTGAACTACATTTGCCACCACAAGTTATTGTGAACAAAAAAAGTGAAAAAGATTTGTGCAGTAGGACAGGAATGAGGGTGACTAGAATACAGTAAAATTGTAAGATGAGAGAAAGATCTAAAAGTAAGGCTACTTTGAAAGGTATGTTGAGCAATCTGGCCAAGGAAAGCCTATTTCAAAGGTCATGATTCAGAGCACAAGAGTTTGGTAGCTAAGAGTTCACACTTGCTAAATGTCTAGTGTTTGCCTGAGTGAATTTTTTTAATCACCTCTGCTCATAGCTTGTATCTGTAAATTTTCCTGTCTTCCTGCAGAAGTAATGATCATTGCTTGGTATGTGACATTATTTATGGTTTATCACTATCTGCATATAATATGAAAACATATCTCGGGACTATTTTTCAATGACAGCAGAGAACCTCTAGCTCTCCCAGCAGCACCATGGGAAGAATGTTTTGCACACGTATTTGGGCTGAGCTAAGTACAGAGACATAGTAAGAATGAGAGATCTCCTCTAGCAAGTAAAACTTCAAAAAGTTGTTGACAAATGTAAGTGAAAATAGCTATTCCAAATCAATCCATAAACATGGAACATGCATTCCATATCACTTTCTAAATAAGTATTTGAAAGTGTTGTGGGTAATCTCTACAATATTTTTTATCCAGTATATTCTGCTCATTCATGTAATACTTTTTATTTCTCAAGTATTATTAATATATATTGATTTTAAATCTAGGAGCTTTACACTCATACGCATTATGTTTATTTCTCTGTTTTTTATTTTCTCTATATTCGCATTTCTAATATCATGATAATAAATTTTCAAATTATTTTATAAAACAAATATGGAGTGTTGGAGATGTATTTTGAATTAATAGACTTTTATGTGTTTGCTTTGCAGCCTAACCAATACTCGTGATGTTTACTGCATATCTTCCAACTTGGTCCATTGGGTCCTGGGTATTACTGACTGAACTGCTTAGAGTGAACTCCAGACAAGTTGAAGAATACGAGCCTCTTTTTCTTGGGTACTTATATAAGCCTATAGTCTTTCAACTTAGTAAAATGGATCAGAACAATATGATTATAAATTTTGTTGATAAATTGAAAAAGTCCCAACAATTACTATGCTTTTTCTTAATAATAGTGGGAGAATGGAACTATAATCTGTCTTTTACTTTGGGAGGAATATCATGACATTACTCACACACATACACACATGTATGTGGCTCCTGGAAACTTCACTTAGGAAAAAGACTCCTGAATTTTCATGTGACTTATCTCTCAGCCTCTGGAATGTGTAAGTCCTGCCAACTCATTCAGGCACCTGCTTCTTTCTTCCCACCAGGTCTTGACATTATAAATGTCACAGACCAATATGCTATGTTATGAGGTAGTGAAATGATCAATGTCCCTGTGGATTAATTAGAACCTTTAACAGGAGAGTTGATGTAACACAGAGGTAGGAAAATGAGGATATACTGCTGTTCCCTGATAGATTTAATCAAATTGCATCTGGTGTTTTCTCTTAAAGAATGGAGAAAAGCCTTTAGCAGATGGATAGTTTTATACCAGGGGATACATTAATTTTCTCCACTATAATTTTTCAAGACACATCTGTACAGACCAATCAGGTGAGCTCAGTGTGGATATGCTATCTACTTTTCAAGTGTTTAATAGTAGCACTGATTTTTGTAGTTTACCCAGGAATATTGTATTGCTATCACTGTGCTATTTTATTAAGAAAATTTAGTTCTAGAGGTCCACTTCTCCCATTCTAAAATAATGACTCTTAATTCTAAGGTCTGGAAAACAAGGCAGTATTTCTGATAACTGCTAAATATACGTATCTGAAAATATATTTTGGATATGGGAAAATACTCATTGGTTGGGTTGATGAATATAGAAAACCTATGGTGAAATAGAATTTGTTCCAAGACCCACTGTAACCAGTGGACCACAGTGTTCAAATTCTGTATCACTAGGGATTACTGATATCTCAGAAAGTGTCTAGTAATTAATCAAATAAATATAGGTTTCTTCCTTAATGAACACTGACAATGACAAATGGCCAAATGTTTCTTTGGATGGAATGTTAAGCAAGATTTACAGTATATAATTAAGATATTAATACAAGATATTTCCTTAAATCTTAATTTTCATACTTACTTCCTTCAAGTGACACTGCATCTACCAATATAACAAGGTCTGAGACTTGGATGAAAGGTCATGATTCTTTGTTTTGATGATTCATATCTGTTCTAATTAGCCTATGTTATACTTTGACTATGCCAAACAGCATAATCTTAAATGGTTGGTCATCTCTTTCGGTCCTGGAAACAACAATTGTTTCCACCAATATCTTAGTATGCCACAGATCTCAATTATGATCATGTTGTCCACCATGATAATTATGTCCATCTTAGGTAATTTTGTCACCTATAGATGTTAGGTGATGTTTCTTTGCTTCTGAGACTCTAGCATTCTATCATCTGCACTGAAAGTACTTCAATAATTTTAAGCATCTCACATATTTAGTCCTGTCGTACAGGGAATAACCATTGCAGTGTTTTCAGTGATAATAGTGTGATATATTCCTCAATGTCATTGTAAATTAAACAATTCATTGGCTCACTGGGTACATAATTATTTTTAAAAATCATGTATAATGAATTCTGTTTAACGTTTATGTCTTCCTAAGCTTTTTAGTTCCTTCCACTTTATTATACAAGGAATTCCAGACATCAAAATTTCAGCAATCATAGATTAAGTTTGATTTTTGGTTCAATCTATTATCCAAGTAAAGAGAAGGAACCACTCTCAGTGGCAAAACCTATGATATATAATTTATAATCTTTGTTAATTTTTCTTAAACTCTTATTTCTATAAGGTAGTTCAATAGAATATTGTGTTTGATTTAAACTAGTCTCATATATTTTATGCTTTTGAAAAGAAGACAAATATTGTGTTATTTACTATATAAAACTTTTTTTCAGGTCAGCAATAGGGAAAACTGGTATCCATTGTGAATGTCAGGGAGAGCCTTGAACTTAAGTGAGGCCATTATAAAATAAACAGGAATAACTTTCAGAAGCAAAGACAGAAAGGCTTCTTATGCTGACAAGGCAGGTGCAGAGGCTTTGAGAGGTTTGTGATATCACTGTTATTCAATTACATCCAAATGTCCTCATTGCACTTCTCAGGGTCCAACTCTTTCCTAGCTAACTTTCAGACAACTGACTGGGTAAAATGAGACACTGAAAATACACTACAATTCAACAACCTTCAAGATAAGCTTTATTTTCACTACAAGGTTTCATCATAGTAGTGCCATATCTGCCAAAGCCTTGCCTTCCATAGGATCTTAATTTTAGATGGTAGAGATAATAACTTAATTGTTTGTTACTGTTTAATATGAATAGGCATTATCCTATCCATAATGCACACTTGAATCTCTTTCAACCTACCTATCCAGATAACAAAATCCAGATTCTCATATTTTTGAATGTTGTCAGTTAAAAAATTCCTAACATAATTATTCTATTGGACAGTATACAGGTTAGAGCAAAATTTATTTCACCTAGCATAAAGGATGAGAAATTTGTCTCATAGTGTTAGGTAGCCTTCTGAATCATTTAGGTGGTTAAAAACTGACTCTAGGCTGATTTCTGACTTCTAAAGCCACAGTACCGAAATGAACATCCTTAGAAGCTGTTCCCTATCACAATCAAAAGCTGTAGAACCAATAATTAGCATGCCAAATTTGGAGGTTTCTGATATAAACACATTTCCCAGACCCATGGTTTATGCTATGGTTTGAATGTTTATGTCCCCTCCAAAATTCATGGTGGAACTACACCCTAAAGTGCTAGTATTAAGAGGTGGGACCTCTGGGAGGTAATTAAGTCATGAGGCTGGAGCCCTCATAAGTAGACTTAGCGACATTATAAAAGGGCTGGAGGAAACTAGCTAGACCCTTATTTGCCTTTCTGTCATATTGAGAACCCAGCTTTTGCCACTTCTGCCATGTGATGTGTAGCAAGACGGCCCTTACCAAACGATGGACACCGGAGCCTTGATCTTAAACTTTCCAGCCCCCAGAATTATAAGAGATAAACTTCACTTATTCATAAATTATCCAATCTCATGTATTTAGTTATAGAAGCATAAGTAGACTAAGATAGCCTGTCTGCTATAATCAGAAAGTGGTTTGCTTAATTGGAAATTTGCCAGACTCTTACTACCTCTGGTATACTCCACAAAATGAATGTCCAGTGCTGTCCCTTTCTCCGATTCATCTCAGTTCCAAATTTAAGTTCACTGTGAATATATGTTACTGATAAAATCTTATAAGATTCTCTAATTGAGACCTGAAAAATGCAGTTTTTGATGTTACAGCCTCTTCCTATTGTTGACTGTTTGCCAAATGAGATAACCCTCAGTCTTGTCCATATTTTAAAAATCTCTCATTCACTGATACAGACCTTTCAATTCTTATCTTTATTATATATTTACATTTTTTATTTTATTTAAATTATTAACCATAATTTTTTTGGATTCTTGGATGGAGGTGAGATTTATACATGTGATCAATTCACTGGACTCTTGCAAAACCATTCCAGGATTGAAGGACTTTACCAAAATTGATGACCTTAAATATCAGGAAACTTTTCTGAGCACATTTTATTTGTAATATGCACCTTAGTTATTACACTGAATGCCCTAGAACTTGCTGCCCTATAAGCACTTTTGGGAAAGAATTATGCCAAATTTCAATATGTCAAGCTGTGATTAATCAACTTTATTCCCCAAAAGATTAAATTACTCCTGCAAAAGGTCAATAAATGCTAATGATTGTTATCTGGCCTTAGAGCTATGAACAGAATTTTTAAAAAATGATTTTAAAAAAGAAAAGTAATTTTGGAATAGATGATTAGAAAAGTCAACTGAATTTGTTACTTTTGTTGTGGAAACCTTTTTGATTTATATCTCAACAGACAATTACTGAGTGTCTGTTCTTCATAGGATATTGTGCTAAAAAGAACAAAATCAGTCATATGGAATAAATACTGGTCTCTATTTTTATTGAAACAGAATGGAAAGTAAATGAAACATTTTATTGTTTAACAATACCTATTAAGTACCTTGTATGTGGAGTATGTGGCTGGTATTTATAAATATTCTGAGCAGTTTATATAAAGGAAACAGGATATGTAAACAGTGGACTTTCTAAAACCTCTGTTATTAAATCTCACCTAAGTTATAGCATTTAAACAAAGAAAAATGTTTTAACAGTTTAAAAATAAAGAAGTGAAGACTCGAAAGTTACTATAATCACAAAGTCACACAAAGAGTATTTTATCATAAAATCCAAATACATAACACCATATTGCTTACAATCTAAAAGGTCAGGGAGAAATATGCACAACTAGTTTTATTACAATGAATAGATCGACAAACATTGTAGAAAAACAAAATGATTAGGTTGGCTAGAAAAGAGAATATCTGTTTTGAATAGAAAGATAAAAAATCATGAAAGGAAGTGATGATTATAAAATGATTAGCTCACTTTCCAATAAGCAGAGATTTATAGAAAAGCATGTGCAAAAATACAATGGTGTATAGGCGTGATGCATACTTATGGGAGCAGAGGCAATATTAGCCCTGCCTGAGGGATAAAGAATGGCAATGTGACTGGAGAATTCAGTTGCTTAATCATCATGGAGGCAAGTCCTAGTGAAAGAAGCCCATCTAGAATCACTTTACTCCAGTTTGTTGATTTGACAGGAAGGATGTTTATGGAGATTTCTAAATTTACTCAGTTTTCATGTTTGTTCTGTGGTCATTATTAAAATCACTGAATGACTGGTACTAATAATAGCTGTTAGTCAGGGACCAAATCTTCAGGTGGCAGATACAGGCCAGGAGGGTGGTTCCCAGGGGCAGAGAATCATGGAAGGGACTATAGGAAAACACAGAACACCTGATAATCATATGTATCAATCACCTAGTAACATCCCACACTTCCCGTAAATCCTCCTCGGACCAGGCCAATAAAAGAGAACCACCTGGAAGTCCTTAATGTCTTTCTGTAGTTGTGGAGATGGATTTGATCCTCTCTGGAACATACTCTTGCTTTTCATAGCTCCCTTCTTTTCTGCAATAAAAGCTGTTTGTGTGGAATTGCTTCCTGTCTGTGGTCACTCCATCTCACCGGCCCTGCTTGTGAATTTTCCAAGCAAGAAGCCAAAAAACCAAGACAACAGTCCACCAAGAGGATGGACTTGACAGTAGCTCATGCTAAAAGAGGTAGCAAGGGAGGAGAGCAATCTGTATATAGCAGCAACCCATGGCCATGTGTTTATTACACCTCAAAGTCAAATACTTCCACTAGCCATGGATACTCTTGGCTTTTAGAACAGCGTAAGGCAAAAGCTAAACTAGAGGCTGACCACTAACAGGAATGGCGTGTAGCAAGTGAATGTAGTCATTGACTGAAAGATTTTAGGATGGCATACTGCATGTATATAACCAGAATGGTTCCCTGTTCTGTGAAGCTACAGCATGATCATCATATTACTTCTATTTCAACATTGTCATTGATGAGGGCCACATACAATGGGCAACATCAACTGTCAAAGCACACACAAAACTACTTTCTTACTTAGAATCTAGAATAAAATCTTATCTTCTGATACGCAAATTGCTTAGGTGACATATCCTACCAAATTATAACCTGAGCTGAATTTATCTGAGCTGAATTTGTGTGCATTAGGTAATCTACCATATCATCCATCTGCACCAAGCTTCCTGCAAGGACCCAGTCAGTGAGATACTTCAATGTAAAGATCTACTTTAAACAATCCAGATATTTGCTAATGGGAAATACCACAACTGCCTCAGAATTATGATAATTCATGAAATAGCAGCAGGCAGTCCAGGAACTCTATCCTCTAAGGATACAGAGCAGACAGAAAGAACCAGAACAGAAAACAGAGGAACTACAGCTTTCAAAAACTAGATTAGTATTTTAACAACATAAATTCTAAATAGAAGGAAGGGGAAAATTGAGGAAAAGAGTTGCTTGTGGAAATTTGTGAAATGTGTTTGTATTAGTTTGCTAAGGCTGTCATAACAAAATACCACATACTAAGTAGCTTTAAAAAAGAGAAATTTATTTTCTCACAATTCTGGAGGCTTGAAGTGTAGACTTAACCTGTGAGTAATGTTGGCTTCTGAGGCCTTTCTTTTTGGTTTGTAGATGGTCATCTTCTCTTAGTATCTTCACTTGGTCTTCCCTCTGTACCTATCTGCATTCAAATTTTCTCTTCTCATAAGGACATTAATCATATTGGATTAGGACCTACCATAATGACCTAATTTTTATTTAATTATATCTTTAAAAGCCATATCTAGAAATAGAGTCACTTTCTGATGTACTGGGTATTAGAATTTCCATATATGAATCTTGGAGGTGACACAATTCAGTCCACAATAGTGGGCGATGCATACAATATGATCTCACTAGCCTCTTCAGAAGACAGCAGCAGTTCAGTATGCTTAGAGTCTTGAATATGTGTATTGATATGAGGCAGACATAAACAATAAAGGAAAATTTAAAAATATATTATATTTTAGATGTATATACAAACACATTATGTATGTACTTAAATATTTAAAATTTTAATGATCTTAACTAAAATGTAGACTTTTAAAGGCAAAACACTGTGTTGTTAAGTTGGATATTAAAGTTGTTAAGTAGGATGTTAAAACTCTAAAATTTGATTTTTCTAAATAAAATCATAGGACTTATTCAGAGAAAGCTTGAAGCAGAAACTCTAGCCAAAATGCTGTTAATAGTTTATGTGAAAAATGATTAAGGAAACTAGGACAGAAATAAGATTGGACCAAAAATAAAAATTTCAAGAAATACTAAAGTTAAACCAATCAAAATATGAAGTCCAATTGAATAGTATATATAAATGAAAAGGTAAACTGAAACTAGTTCTTTTATTTTTAGTCAGGAAGACTGAAAATATTTGATGAAAGATTTGGAGAAAGGGCAAAAAAAAAATACAATTTGAGACATTGAAGTTTGTTTTTGAAACATAGAGATGTGCAAATGGGCCCAAATTCATTAAAGCCAAAATATCAGAAGATCAGAAATAAAACTGCAAACTTAAAGTCATGTATATTTAGAAGGTAATGATGGTGGTATGAATGAAGAAAGATGTTATGTAGAGTATTTTGAAAAGGTGCTAAAAACAGAATTTTATACAATTTCTATATTTAAGGGTCAAGTATGTAAAAAAAACAATTTAGGGAAATATAATTAAGTGAGGAAGAACATAAGTAGAGTACTCATAAACAAAAGAATAAAGGTTTTAAAAAGTGATGCACTTGTTTTTCTCAAAAGGACAAATGATATAATGATGTAAAAATTTGAATTTCCTAAGTTTGACATTAAAGTTAATTTTGGGGGCACATTAGGTTTTTTCAAAGTGTTTCCTTTAGAATATTAGACTCATATGATATTATATATACGTGTGTGTGTGTTATAAAGAAATATCTAATTCAAATTGGTTTGAGAAAAGTTATAATTTCTATACATTACTTGGATTCCCAAAATGCATCCCTGTTTCAGCACCATAAATATTAAAGAAAAATTATTCAATGACACTTGTTAAAGCACAGTAAAGAAGATTTTATTCAGGATCATTGCAGTAAGTATAGGAATCACTACCTTGGGGTCTTACAGCAAGAAAGAGAGATTGGACTCAAGTCTGAATACAACATGGGCAAAAAGGAATTTATAACCAAGGAGCAGGGTGGGGGTCAGTAGATGGAAAATTACTAAGAGGCAATATCAGGGGTAAGAAGAATTCTGGCTAAACCAAACTAATAGGATTCTTGCCGAAAACAAGACAGGGTGATCAAACATCACCTGGGGCATGATGCAAAATGAGAAATCTGAATGCATATTAAGGATGATCACATATCAAGGTGGAGGGTTCTATGTAAACTGAATTAGCAGAGTTTTTGCTAAAATTGATTTTATAAAGAAGTGTACAGATAAGCCTAGTAGAAAAGTCAGAAACCTGACTAAAGTTTGGCAAAGCAAAGAATCTTAGTAAATAGCCTCCCTACAATAAAGAATGATCCAGTTCAATAGTGTCAAAATGATATGGATGGCATCACTTTTCAGATTTCATTTCCCAGTAATCCCTTACCCCACCCACCACTCATTCACTCCACTCAATCATCCTGGCCTTCTCTCTTTCCTCAGACACACTAGGGACAGATATCCAAGTACCCAACCCCTTATCTTCAAATCTTTGTTCAAACACCATCTTCTCAGTCAGGCTAATACAGACATGCTCCTTCGAACTACAAACTATCCCCCAGCCCCAGTACTGCCAATCTGCTGGGATGACTTGCTTATTTTTTCATAGCCCTTAACATCTTCTAACATACTATATACTTAACATACAATTATGGTGGTTATTGTAAATTTTTTGTCTCCTCCTAAACTCCCTGAAGAAAGACATCTGTGTTTGCTTTGTTTGCTGATTTATACCAAATATCTGGCAAAACTAGATACTCAATAGGTATTTCTTAACTTTACTAATTTAGTTTTCACTTCATTTATTTTATTTCCAAGGAAATTTAGAGTACATTTTGATAAGTTTATATGGAAAAGTGGCAATTTTTATGTTCCATCTAGGTTGGCCTGATCTGTGGCTAAACATATTCTTGTTTCTTTGTGTGTTTTTGCTTCTCCCTGCAGAGAGATGAATTTCCTAACATGAAATTACAGTCTTCTGTTTTCTATTGTTTATGGGGAGGGAGGGCAGGGAACTACAGAAGGTTAAAACAAGAGATCATTAACTTCTTAAGGGTCAACAAAAAAGATTAGAATCCAGACCCATTCTTACTCATTATTCAGTACTTTTATATCTTTTAAATAACCCAGTGTCTTAAAACAGTTGTCCACAATTTCTCCATTTACATATTTATATCTCAGTAAAACAGCGTGATGTAGGTCATTACTACTACAGCAGGAGACAACGCATTTGGATATTGGAGACTGATTAGTTGCTATGCTGTGCTTGTTAACATGCAGACCCTTGAGTGAAGATTACATTTGCATATTTCTTTTCTTGTCCAGGATGACACACTTTTCTCTTTGCCTGCTTAATACTATTATCATGTTTGAACATTCTTGTCCTGGGAATTAATTTTTCACAGGTCTTTCTATTTGCTCCACTTTTTCACTCTATTTTTGATTATTTTTAAATTTATGTTTATATAATTCTGTCATTAGTTAGTTAATTGTTCAAAACAGCATTTTATCTGATTTTTTTCTTTTTTTTTACTTTGGATTGAAATCCTCAGAGAGAATATGGTTAAGATTTGACCATGGGATGCTGTGCTCTTATTAATATTTATGATTTGCACTATTCTCTCTGCTCCATTTCATATAGCATGTTTATTACCCTAAACATTTAACAATTGTCTATTTTTCCCAAAAGCTTTCTACTCTAAGCAAATGTAACTATGCAGCTGTTGTCAAGCATAATATATATTAATCCCAACAATACAGAAATGTTTTACATGAATATACAGAAAATACTTTTGAACAGGATATGTGTATACAAATATGAGATATATAATGGAAGGCTTACACTTTAATGAAAAAAATGTAAGGAAATAGAAGGAAGGAAAAATAAAAAAGTAAATTGAAGAAAAGTTCAAAAATAAGAAACATGTTTTAAAGGGAAGAAAATCATAAACTTAGGGTTATAAGATAATTTAATGCACTTCTTGCTCAGATGGTGGATAAGTTCACCCTTTAATGCATTCTCTCTGTTCCCAACACATAACAATGCTAAGAAAATATAACAGTAGAAACAAGATGTTCTCTAAAAAACAAGATAATTTTCTTCTTTGTTCAGATAATTAAAAATAAACTTGAAATAATATATAGAGTCAAGGCCACCAGTCTGATTTTCTTTGGATTTTGAGGCGGTTACTGATGATTGGGTTCTGATTCTTACCAAAGGATGCTGAAATTGTTCCACTTCAAAAGACTATTCCCAAGAATAAAAGAGGATAAGAAAAACTTTCTGTCCACAGATATTTAGACTAGATTAGAAATTGCAACACAAGACAATAATTCTGGAAGAGAACAAAAGGAAGGATGGTGGAGTTGCAGAAATCATTACTTTGATTTTCCAGAACACTCTTCCAGTCAAAAAAGCACAGGCCAAATATCAACAACAATAAATAAAATAAATAGAGGCCAAACTTAAAATAACTACAAAACATCAAAAATAAAGAGAAAATGTTAAAGGTTACCAGAAGAGAAAAACTGATTATCTACAAAGAACAACATCTGACAGAGAATAGTCAATACTAGTAGCACATGCCAGGAACAATAGAATTATATCTATTTGCTGGGGGAAAATACCTGTTCTGAATCCTTGAGCCCCACGACTATCTTCCTTCTTTAAATTCTTTAGCACTAAACACATAAGATTTACTTGTTCACTAGTAAGTAAGTTCTATGTACAAAAGTCAGTCTCAACTATTTGAGGCAGAAATGTGACTGTTGAAAGGAAACCAGTATTTCCATGTGAAATGGTAAGATAGTGAGTGACATCTATTTCTCAATGTGGCCCAGCAATTCTTACCCTGGGTAAGATGACAATTTGCTTTGGGGACTTATCTCCCAAATCACTAGAGATATAAATAAATGCCAAGGTTGTGTTATACTTTCTACATGTCATGGCACATACCAATGAACAATATATCTTATCTGAAGAAGGCAATAATTTAGTTATTTATGCGAAAGTGTCATTTGAGGTATAAAATGCTATATGTGCAATATTCTTGTTCTTTTGTTGTTTTGATAATTTGACGGACTCTCTCAAGAGGTAATACATTCCCTGGGTTTACAAGCATGATTTATTGGGACTACAGTGAAGGAAATTCATAAATCAGTTAAAGTCTAGTCTTTAAATTACTTGCACCTGAAACATCTGCAGATTCACTGTATAAGTCACCCCACCAGGCAAAGAACCACAAACAACTGAGAAGCTTGTTAATGACTAAAGGAAGATGGAACTGGTAGTAGAATAAAATAGTTATAAATACCAGCTATGGTTATACTAGTTCCAGAATCAAGGCCTCTAATAGGTATATATTTATTCCTTATTTTAATATAAATATGTTTGTGTATATGTTAGGCATTTTTTCATTCTTTTTCTCAGTCCCTTGACATCTAACATAATATATCTTAATAGTAGTTAACTGTGTATCTCCACAAATAAGTTACTGAGAATATTAATGGAAGAATATGACTCAGCAAGAATGAACATCTATAGAGATAAAGAAATGGTGTATCCTCCTTTGAGAAGAGAGTTGATATGTTTTCAGTTGTGCAAAAATGATTGCATTATATTAGGCAGAAGCATAATTTTGTTATTGTCTTAATTTGAATCTAAGCATGGTCGAGTAGTGTATATTTATGTCAGATTGATAAGGAGTAAATGTTATTGAATTTGTGGTGTGTTCATTTAGCTAGAGTACAACTACATTTCTCAAAATGGAAAATAGCTGCAGGTTAGTTTCAACTATAGAAAATATTTTGCGCAAAATTTTCATGACAGGAAACAAGCATCCAACAAGCAGCAGCCACGTGCTTTTTATATTTAGAAACTCAGCAGGCACAGAGTACCAGCTGCTCATACAGCACATCCATGTTCTACTGCATGTTGATCTACTACTGCACACCAGGCCTTCAGCAACTCCAGCTCAGGGTTTCTGAATCCTGGATCAGCATGTTCCACTCCCAGGGCAGCTGTTGATTCCATAGCCCCTTTAAGTTCTCCTCCTCCTGGGTCAGGTATGTGATAACGGGCACCAACTTCTCTGGTAGATTGTTATTTTGAAGGCTCACAGAAAGTCAGAGAGCAACAGTTTCCAGCTTGCTCTCACAGGTTCCGGTTTGTTTATGTTCCTCCTCTCTTTCCTCTTCATATCCAAATTGTCTTTCCACTTCACCCCCGACTGTCTACCCGGCTCCTACAGGGCCAAACACAAGTAGAACGTGACCTGTTTAATGAACTCTCACAGTTGCATACAGCTAAATTCCTACAGAAAAACCCTTAGTTTATATTATACTTAATAGCTTTACTTCTCTGATGAAGCCTGACTGACACAATTCTAGAAATTCAAATGATGGAGCAATTATGTTATACAGTTAAGTAGTGTGGGGGTGTATGTGAACGTGTGTGTATATTTCCCAGTCTCATTCTTTTGTTGCTTTGTGGGACACTCTCAGGAGTTTGTGCTTTCCATGTTACTGGAATGATTCAAATATTGACATACTGGGGATCTTTTGAAAGATCTTGATAATGAATATGCCCTCAAAGTGAGGTCTATAGATCACCTGCATTTAAATCATCTCTCATCTCTGATGTTTGAAACATTACAGAATCTAGATTGGCAATATATATCAAATTCCTGATTCATCTACCTATTCACTGTACAACTTGACTTCTGGGAATTTTTCTTAGTATATAGTACTTGAACTTACAAAATGACATTTTAAAAACATTTTTCTTGTTTGTTTTTTGCATACCAGAATTGTGATCATAGCAAAGCACTAGAAATAAGTAAGGTGTTCATTAGTAGGGCCTTAGATAAACACAATATGATAAATTATAATGTTATGTTCCTGGAATAAAGACAGAGGAAGCAATCTGCCAACTATTATAGAAAGATAATCAGAATGTAGTAAGCAAAAAAAAAAGAGGTGAATGTACAATAGTGTATATAAAGTACTGTATTTTGTGTAACAAAGTGGGATAAGAATTTATAAATATATTTGATTGGATTTGAATAATGTCTTTTTTATTTTTATTTTTTTTATTTCAGCATATTAAATAATGCCTTAATTATCTAAAATTCTTTAATTTCATGTTTGTTCAAGTTGCATAAACAAAAATATATGCACATGTGTACACACACAGACATCATTGCTGTATAATATAGCACTTTTACACTTAACTCATTTCATATTCTCAGTCTTCACCAACATTATCATACTGCCTTCTCTTTTACTTTTCCTCTAATAATAAACACTGAATTCTTATTCAAAAAGGAAAAAAAAAGATATCTGACTCATCCGTATTTAGATATTGTTTTTCATTTGTATAATGCTTTATGTTTTACAAAATAGTCTGACAAAATTATTATAATTTGATCACCACTATAGTCCTGGTAGTCTGTCTTCCTACTAAACATAGAGAAAAACTGGTATATTAGCACACATATTCCCATTGCCTGATACCGTCTTCACTAAGATTTCTTCCCTCACTTTTGAGTTAGTTCTCTCCTAACTAAATTTTTGCAGAAAAGCTTTTCCTGACACAATATCTAAAATAAAATATCCTTTTAGACTCATTTTATTAAAGATCGCATACCTACCTGATATTCTTTTTCACTCTTTTTTTCTTTTTCGTTATCATCAATCTCCACAACTAGAACAAAGTTCCATCAAGGCCCAGGCTTTTTATGTTGATCTACTGTCTTATCCCCAGTACTTAAAAGAATGCCTAAAATAATGGGGAAACAATAAATATTTGTTATGAATGAATGAACACTTCACTTTCATTCAAAAGTGGAGAAATATTGGACATAAGTTCAGACCCTCGTCAAATGACCTGTAAAGCCTTGTACTTCAAAGAAAGTAAAAATTAGCCCTAGAAAATGGTGTGAGATATAATAAACAAAACTTTAATAGATATTAATGTAATAGACTATTTTAAATTTTTGATGAAAAGATTATTTGAAGTATGGATGAGATCATGTAAAATAGCTCAAGAGGAAAAAAACAGCAAACTCCACATTTGATGGAGAAATTGATAATTATATATGTACAATTAAATAAGTGCAGAAAACCACAAAAAATGGGTAGCCATGTGATCCAAATTTTTTACATTAGAAGAGGAAAAATGGAAAGATAGAAAAAATGAAATAAAGAAAGAAAAAGAACCAAAAATTAATTCATATGAAAAGCACAGATTAAAAAGGAATCAGTAAATCCAAATATATCAGTAAACAAAATGAACATAAATGATTTAAACTTACCTTCTAAAAGTCAGTTATGATCAGAATGGATTAAAACTAGAATGTTGTAAATCAATCCTAGGCAATAAAAAAAATAGGAGGTATCAATTTACCAAACTTCAGACTATACTACAAAGCTATAGTAATTAAAACAGCTTATTATTGGCACAAGAACAGGGACATTGACCAG
>VBSM01003176.1:46064876-46079946 GCA_008086735.1 Cheirogaleus medius | reverse complement strand
GTGAAAATTTTCAGAAAATTCTATTTCAGTGATGACATGCTCATCTTATACATTTACTTAAATTTTCTTATCTATCATAAGCATATGATGCTATGAGATACTAACACAAAGAGAAATACATCACATTCTCAATAAAGCATTAGGTTACTTTTTGTGACAAAGTCTTCTTTTAAAAAAATACACTATCACATTTCTCGTGGTCAAATGTGAGTTAGTTCTTTTTTCAGTAACTTCTGCCAATAGGCATTTCTGTAATAGTTTATTAGTCATAGTCTCTAGTATGATTTCACATGTTCTAGGTGTTGATTAGATGTTTCATTCAACAAAATAGCCACTTGTTTGCTTTTAAGTTAATTTAAAACTTGCTTCCAGAATAGCTTTATAAACACTATTGGATATTTGAATAATATGAGTCATGGTAAAACAGACATAGCATATCACAATCAAGTTAACTATTGTAAATATATGTAGCTATCTCCTTGGAAGATAATATTTGATTTTATATAATAATACATTATGCAAATGTAAACAGAGAGAAATAATTGCATTATTGCAAGGTAAGTAAAATTCTACCTGGTTCATAAAATTGTCATTAACTACATAAACCTTTTCCATACATTGCTCTACTGTTTCCCTTGGTATTTAGTTTATAAAATAGAAGCATCTCGTCTCTTAGTTACCAAATACATAAGGTTTTGGTATCTATAAGCAAGTAGGGCTAAACAAAATGCATTAAAACAAAACTGACAATACAAAGCAGCATATGGTGAGCTACTTGAGTGGTTCAGAGAATCTGTTACATTGCAATTGAAAAAGATAGATTGATATTATTACAGGAAAAAAGAAAATGAGAGAGATGGACTTCTATAAGGCTTTGAAATACATACGTGGAGAACAATAAGAAAAAGATTATCATGTGGCAAAAAATTATAGTAGTTAAGAAGACAATGAATATTTTATTTCTGCTGGAACAGAAGGTGGTGATAGTAAAAAGATAGTGTATTCTAAATTGTTGATTAGTCTCTCAATGCTAACATATAGTACTTGTTTTTTTTTCCCTGTAGAAAAAGTAGACTTTGTGAATAGCTTTTATTTGCTTCATTTTTATCATTTTATTGATTATTATTTTTACCAATTATTTTCCATATCAAGTCATTAATAAATCAAGTTTGTATATGAGTTCATCTCCCAGGAAAATATGCTGACAAAATAAATATTTAATTTAAAAAAGGAATAAACACATGGTGGGAGTCCAGATCTTAAAAATCTCTTGATAGATGACAGATATATTGATAGATGATAGACAGTCATATACATATATATATATAGAGAGAGACAATACATATTTTAGTTACATAGTAATTATGTTGGAATGATTAAATTTACTAATATTTCAGTGTACTATTAAACAAAATAGATTATTCAAATTTAAAAATTTTAATGTTCTGAAAACAGTGTAGATTATATTATTTTGGAGAAACATAGAAATAAGGGGTCCAGTAAAAATGGAAAAATATTATTTTCTATTTTCCCTTTCATAGATTAGCATACTAAATCTTAAAAAGTTTGAATAACTTGCTCAAGATAGCATAAGGTTATGAAAACAAACACAAACGAAAGGTTTTACAAAGGATTTAACACTGGAAAAATTGAGCCAAACAAATTCTGATTTTATGTTTGTTTACAGAATGATTGGTTCACATATTACATATTTAGAGAATTAAGTTGTTAAAATGTCAGAAATCTACTAATAAATTCTTATTGTTTAGGCTGAACAATTGTTTATGTAATAAATAATATATTACTCAGAATTCAGTATTAAAATCTCAAATAGATACAAGTTTAGGAATTTCTTTAGAATTAAGAGATACTTATTTCAAAACAAAATGAAATAACACTAGATAAATTCTAGTTCAAATTTCATTTGAGGTTATTTATATTTTATATGGCCTTCCTCCCCAAAGTTTTAGAATATAATTACAACACATTAAAAATTAGTAAATTTTATAGACATAATTTTAACTATTAATAACTTTACAATGACAAGTTATTTAAATTCTTGAGAAATTGATGTCAGAATTCTTTTATTTACAATTTCCAAAAGAAAGTGAGTTATATCACTTATTTATCACACAAATATCAATAGAATTAGTCTTTGTTTTGTTTTGTTTTTTAACCATGTTTTAATATCTTGAGATTTACTTCCTATAACATTAAACAAAGCTTCAGTAGAGGCTCAAATGAACTCTAAAACATTTAATTTCAAAAAGTGATTTCAAAAAGCATTTAGGAAAGATGAAAGGACATACAGTAATTGCCAACAATGAATACTTTGGGATAGCACCTCTTGTATTTTCCTGGATAGAGCTGGAACCCATTCTATTAAGTATCCCAAGAATGGAAAAATAAGCACCACATGTATTCACCAGCAAATTAGTATTAACTGATCAACACATAAGTGGACATATAGGAATAACGTGTATCGGGTGTCAGGCAGGTGGGGGGGATGGTTATATATACACATAATGAGTGTGATGCGCATCAACTGGGGGAAGGTCACCCTTGAAGCTCTGACTCGAGGGGCTTTGGGGGTAAGGGCAATATACGCAACCTTAACATTTGTACCCGCATAATATGCTGAAATGAATAAAAAAAATTATATATGATTTCTTTCCCTCCCATTATTTACATTTTCTCAATTTTTTATAATGGACATTTGACATTTTAAAAAGCAAGAAAAAACAGCTAAACTTTAAAAATATTTAAACTTATTATCATGTAAAAACAGAAAAAATTCTATTTTACTATTGAATGAGAAAATGGGTATAAATCTAAGATGAATCATAACTGGAAGATGAAGAATTTTAACATATGGGTTTAGAGAAAATGTATAAATTATGTTTAGTAAAAAAAAATAAAACTGGACCATCTGTGACAGAAATTGATATCCAAAAATGAAGATTTATTACGTTTTATCTCTATTCAACAAGCAATCAAAATCCATATGACTTGTCATTTTACTGTTCCTAATACATCTCATTTTAATTTTTGTTTCCATGTATGTTCTGTGGTCTGTTCGTCCTGTCTTGAGATAAATTTCAGCTTTATTTCTGACCAAACACTTCTCATTTTTCCATGCCATACCCATATTCTCCCTCTTCCAAGATGAGTTATTTAACACAACCTCAATTGACTTTACACCTTTCTAGCAAAAACTCATCTCCCCTTTTAAAAGAAGGAAATTCTGTCATTCATGACAATATGGATGGAATGGGAGGACATTATGCTAAGTGAAATAAAGCAGTCACAGAAAGACAAATATTGCATGATCTCACTTATATGTGGAGTCTAAAAAAGTAGACCTCATAGAAAGAGAGTGGAAAGGTGCTTACTGAAGTGGGTAGGAATGGGGAAAGGATAGATACTAATCAAAGAGTGCAAAGTGTCAGTTGTACTGGAGGAATAAGTTTCAGGGATCTAGTGCACTGCATGGCAACCACAGTTAATGCACTATATATCTCAAAATTGCTAAAAGAATAGATTATTTTAATGTTCTTACAACAAAAATGGTAAGTTGGTGAGGTGATGGATATGCTACTTCACATGATTGAATTTTTCATCACATTTTAGCCCACAAATATACAAATTATTATTTGTCAATTAAAAGTAAATTTTAAAACACTCAGCTTCTAGGTTCAAAGTCTATGCACAAATCTTACTTTTAAAATTATGTTTCTGTTTTCACAGAATTGGTGATTTCTATAGTGGTTTGTAAAACAAAACAAACAAAATACAAAATGTTAGTAGAAATGAGTATGCTGTAGCATTGTGTGAAGAATAAATTGATATAGTTGATAGCAGAGCCAAGTGGCAGAAAAGAAACTGACACTCTAACACAAATGATTTATATATTTAAAACTTTATATAATTTACTCCTTTATAAATAAAAGATAATGTATTAATGCTCATGTATTAATTCACTAATACAGATTCACAGTTTCTGGAGAGACTATGTTCTTTTTGGAACATGGGCAAATATAAATATTACTGGGTAAATATTGCAGGAATAGGGGTTATACAAGGATGCTGTGATGCCTCTACCTAATTTAGGGAAATCAGTGAAGGTTTCCTTGAAGAGAAGTGTTATGAACCATTACAATATTTGGGTAATGGGATCAGACTGCCAATATAGCTAGTTGCCGTAATATGAAGGTGTTTTGTATCTAGCTTAATGATTTGGACTTTTAAAAGTTGATAATGCTTTTTGGATACTTTTAAACAAAGAAATTGAATGCTAGGTTTTAAAGAGCTCTCTGGCAGCACTATAGAGATTGGATTGGGTTTGGAGGTACGTTAGGTTCATGAAGGCTAATTAAATGGCTCTGGCCATAATCCAAGCTAGATATGAAAAAGCTATTAACAAAAGAATTGGGGCATGGAGGTGATAGGATATATGAAACGGTTTTGAGAGGTATTTAAGATATTAATGTAACCAAATTTAATGACTTGTTAAGATATCAGAAATGAGGATATAAGAGGAATATAGGCCTTTTTTGTGTCATAAAATACAAACAAAATAATATTTCTCAGCACATTGGTATACACAGATAACCTTACTTTTGACTAGAGATAATCACCTGACAAGAGGACAGAGATGAATAATATCAATCCATACCTGTAACCAATTTGGTGCACATGGTAATGGGAACCTCTTCTCTAGATTACTTCTGAGCTTCTGCTTAAAAATCAAAGTGAGTTAAAGATATTACTTTCAAGTGCAGGTTTTGAGGGTGGTAACAACTGATGAATCAAGTTTTGGACAAATTAAATAAATGAAAGTGCAGAAATAGAATGTAATTAGAAATTTTGATCTGCATTTCAGGAGAGAGCAGTAAGAGGAGAGAGAGATTTGAGAATTATCAACCTTTAGGCACTGGCAAAAAGCTATAGGTATCTGTAAGATAGCAAAAGCAATAAATTAATTGAGTGAAAACAGGTCAGTGATAGAACCTAGAAAACACTAAAGTTTAAGTAGCCAGATTGAAAAAAGGATCTAAGGAAGAATACTGGCAATAAACATATAGAGAACTTAGAGGACAGACCAATAGTTTTGTTACAGAAAGGAGATGGGTAGTCAACATTAAATATTTCAGAGAAATCAAGTAGATAAAGCAACAACAATAGCAATCACAATAACTATTAAAATTGGAAACTAATAAGTCTTTGGTAATACTAGGGATAACAGTGCAAGTGAAGTGTAGGCAAAGTGCTAAAGAATTAAATGCATATGAGATTGGAGATTAATGATGGCTATAGACTGATTTGCTAAGAATTGTACTATTTGGAAGAGAAGAGAAATATATCAGTAGCTACACAGCTAGATTATGATGGGATGGCAGTAGTTATGTTTGTTTCTTTGTTCTATTTTACTTAAAATGGAGAGGTGTGGGCAAGGCAAATAGAGCAAGGAGAGAGGGGAAGAATGACAATAAAGCTGAAGAGAAGACAACTGCTGGAACAAAACCCCATATGCAGGAAGGTATGGGTTCCAGATCAAAATGTGGAGAAATTACACTTCTCCAGGATAACAAAAACATCATCATCTTAGACAGGAGGTTAAGGGGAAAGTAGTATTAAAGTGCAGATAGTTTTCTAGGTGGAGAAGGTAAAATACTGGTGGAATTTATATCTCAATAAATCAATTAATTTGTGAATAAGGAGGCAATAGTATCTGTTGTGTGAAAAGTGATCTGTAAAGTAAGGGCTTTGAGAATCAAAGAGGGTTATGATTAAAGAATTTAGTAGAACTGCTATATAGAATTGAGAATTCTTGAGAGTTTAGAGCTCACTGTCATATGCTTTTGTCTCATTGCATTCAGAAGTAAGAATGGAAACAAGCAGAAGATTGATTAAAATGATATTTAGATTTAGGGAGTTGAAGAGACAGGCAACCAAGGTATAAAGTGGTTAATGTTTGGGCAAGAGAATAATATAATAATAAATAAAAAGAAATTACTCTCATAAAAAGATATCTTATAAGGGAATATATGTTTTAAATATAAGGGAAAATATGTTCTCAAAATTGTAAATATCTGGATAAATATTCAGAAATGTTATCAAAGGATAAATTAATTCTTAGATATAATTTAAAATATGTTAATAGCTATAGTAATTTAACTAGTGTTACCATGACTAAAATAACTAACATATAAGGATCCTTATTCACATAAAATTGTAAATTCATTTAAAATACAATTTAAAATAATTACTCATGAATTATATTTAGTATTAATTTCATGGTCTTAAGAAATACATACTTCATTATTTCCAGAAAAGATATACAAAATAAGTAAAAATATTATTTTCTTTGTCAATCCTCTGAGAAACTGCAATTACACGAAGAGCTGCATTGCCAAATCAGGATCATTCAGAAATTGAACTTGATGAAAAATTTCAGGCATAGAAGTAATCACAATATACGAGCTAAGCAGAGAGAAATCCAGGATTGCTACTGCAGCTAACCTGCCTTTTTATGTTTTCCTACATAAGAGTGTGTTCTGGTACGTAGTAGTATATGAAGTCTCTAAAAAATGTTTGCAGCTACATTAGTTAGAGTAAAAGTGGAGTTGTTTTAGTTATGATACATTTCCATTTTATACTCTGATGTTTATATAACATACAGAACCTTTACCAGGTAACCATGCTCTTAAATCTATATGTTTTATATGTGTTTATACTAAGCAATTCACACAGGTACATCATGCTAAGAGCATTCTATAGATAAGGGCTTTTCCACCAGCAAATACCAGTAATATGTTTGCAAAAGGTTTACCATTGTACTGTATATGAGGAAGGAGGACATTTGACTAGACTATCTTCCTTGTTTCCTAGGGATATTTCTCCAGTGAAGTGAGAGAATCATCTTTGTGCCTATTACTAACCAGGAGTATACTTTTATATTTGACAATCTATGATCCTCCAACATTCATTTAAATTTCCAGTTTCTTACGAAGTGAATTACAAAAGATAAAAGACAGAAGTGTTTTGGCTGTGCTTCTCAGCCAAATAATAATATCAAGTAGCTTCTAGCTGCTTTCTACATATTTGCAAATATAACATCAATACAGTTAGGCTTCTGAGCTAAATAAAGTCTTTATATCAGGTGTCCTCAAACTACGGCCTGCGGGCCACATGCGGGTGTTTTTGCCTGTTTGTTTTTTAACTTCAAAATAAGATATGTGCAGTGTGCAAAGGAATTTGTTCATAGTTTTTTTAAAACTATAGTCTGGCCCTCCAACGGTCTGAGGGACAGTGAACTGGCCCTCTGTTTAAAAAGTTTGAGGACCCCTGCTTTATATGTTATCAATAACTACCTTACTGATGGTTGGGCCACGTCAGCTTCTGAGACTACTCTGAAAATGTCTAAACTTAGAGAGGATATTTTTGTTTTTATTTCCTGGTCTACTAACATTATTTGCATGTATATATGATATAACTTTATTCTTCCTATAAATAACAGAATTATAATAGAAGCTAGAAAAGTATAAATGGATATACTCTAGTGGTGGAATATAATTGGTCAACATAATGTATTTCAGCAATGAACACAGTTCTGTAATTTGTCAACCAGAGATGTTAATAAAAAAAAAAACTATCCAAGGCATTCTATAACATCACACAACTACAGAACATTCATTTATAAGAAAGCACAACTGTATAAAATATAAATAGAAAAGCAGAAAAACAAGGCCCTATTTTTATAACAGGGTCCTGCGGTAGAGATCAAATGACCTTACTGAACAGACATTTAAATATATCACTGAGAAATAACATTTGAATTGGTTGTACTTTTATTTGAGAAAATCCTACCAAAATCTATAAACCAGCCAATAAAATGTCATGATTAACGGCATCAAACACTGCCAAAAGGTCCAACAAAATCATGAAAGACAACATCCCTTGTTGCAATCAAAAGGTCATTATTTTCTTTCAATACAGCAGTCTCAGCACTATGATGAGGATGAAATCCTGATTAAAATTGCTCAAATGAGTCAAATTACATCATGTGTTAATGTAATTGATTACAATCTCCAACACTTTAAGCAGAGCCTAAATTAAAAAATGAATGATGGTCTTGCACTTTATCCACCAGTAATGAAGCTTCCTTCAGCACTTCTGGCTCAGTATAAATTCACGGTCATTTGAAGAGCTGACCTAGAGCCAAAAAAGAAAAAAAAAATTCTATTTTAATGCCCATCAATGACATTATGAGTATCAATATCCAGGTACAAGACAGAGGACTGACTCCTGCAGAGGATCCATCTCCCACTCTTGATAACCACAGTTTACTAATCCTGAATAAGAACTGCTAAAAAGGGGAAATGAAGATTGTAAATGAAACACCATTTCTTCATATCGACTTTTGTCTCTGTGAATAATTACTAGTCTAAACTGAATTATAATATTTACATATTGTGCTCTTCTAAAAGTTTTGCTATTGAAAAATACATAAAGGGTATATTGTTAGATCTTAATGGTCATTGCTCCCGTTGGGGCCTCTCACAGATTATGGGAGGCAGGAAAAGTGTCATTGAACCTCTAGGACATTGTTGCTACAGGTGCATCCCAAGAGCATCCCAAGGTAGATAAGAGATAAGAGGCAGAGACAAATCAGAAAAAAAATGCTTTAAGGACTGCAGACATTTTAGCAAACAAGTTTGGCTCATTATTTATGCATGTACTCTAATGAGGAAAAAATAGATTAAAATTTAAAATGTTGCTATGTGATAATAGCAATAACAGATAACATTTATAAAATTTTGCAGATTAGGAAAGTAAGACACAAAGAAAGATTTCTACCGGTTTACTCTGATTTAAGTACAAAAATTTGAAATTCAATTCAGATATTTTGGGTTGAGAGCCTGCATCACTGCCTTATAGCCTCGCTGTGCCCTCTTTTCCCATGTTTTCTTAACACTTACATGGCTAGTGACACTGGAGAATGCACTTTAATTCTTATGCTACATTCCACTACTTTTCACACGCTTGTATAGCCTTTAGTTTGCTGCAAACATCTATACATATATTCATACATACACATAAAATGTCATCAGAGTCCTAAAAAATAAATCCCTAAGTGCCATTATATGTGCACATGTGTGTTACGTACATCTATATCAAATAGCTTAATTCATAACTGGATAAATATTCAGAAAGTTTTATAAAAAATTATAGGACAGAATATATTGTTTTAGGGTTACATTGTCTATCATTAACTATTTGGGGTAAAGAGGTTTCTCAATAGCATTGAGTAGCAATGCAAAAAATGGTTTTTTTTCTTGCAGTAATACTCTCACCACAATAAACTGTCTTAGCAAAATGACATTATTACAGGCAAAATATTGTTGTACTCTATACATTTTCTTTTTCAGACACACATATTGATTTTTTATCCTAAACATGACAAGAAAGAAATTATAAAATATTGTAAACTGAAATAACAACACAAGGATGATTTCACATAAAATCATCACTAAGTTTTATTAAGTACATCAGCTGTCTCATCGACTAATTTTTGAAGTGGCAGAATGACCTAGCAAATCACATTTAATGACAAAGAAAGTGAACGTAATTAAAATCCAACCTAGGGCCAAAGCTAATAACTGACAAATGAAGAGAAAGCATTAAAGTTATGTTAAAAGGTGAATTAATAACCTTGAATGAAATAATAACACTCTAATGACTAAATTTCACTGACAGCTTTCCAAATTCTGAAGTCAATCAGTAGTCCTTTAAAATCAGGTGTTCAACTAACCCAGGACTGATTAAGAAATGCTAGCTTCCATTTTTTCCAAGCAATTTCAAATCCTTCCATCAGTAGTTACTCTACTTTTAATTTCTTTCTTACATTGATTGCAGATTCTGCTCTTCGATTTTTGTTCATGTTTCATGGCTCCGATTTCTCACTTAGTCACATCATAGGTCGTAAAACTGTGCTTTATTCAAAAGGCCATTGAACTTAGCAGAGTATTTAATGGACGTTGAATCAGAAGGAATGTGGTTGAATTTCTGTTTTACCGCTTACTAGATGACTAGTGTTAAAATTAACCTCTTGAATATCTGCTTTCTTCACTGTACAGGGAATTTTAAAATAACTATATCTGTAGATTCCTTACAAAAACAAATGTGTTTATTTGGATGAATCCTTCAGTTGTACAGATGTAAAATACTATTCCTAATGGTAACTGACAGTTCAGCAATACCCAAGGGCACAATTAGGAGAATGAAAAATAGCAGCACATACCATGGATTTTGAGAGGTATAATATATTGTATATTGTATTCAATTCAACTTTTCATTTTATAAAAATTAAGAACTCATTGCCACAGAGATAAATGCATCCAAGTTCTCAAAAATATTATAGTTATAAATTTTGGAAAAAGTTTCTTGAATCATGTTTATATTTTTTTTCAAAAATAAATCATTCAGGATTTACTATGCAGATAAGTTCCAAAAATAGTGCTGCCAGGAAGGAAAATGATAAAATCTCTTTCCAAATGGGCACCATACTATTTGAGAAAATCATACCAAATATAAAATACCAAATAAAGAGACTATAGTAGTTTTCTAATTGCTGCCTCTGAATTTGTGAATATGCAAAAAGCATCAGTTCATTTTCCTCCATTTTCTTCTTTTGTAAAATGAATAGAACAAGGTCATCTATAACGTTCTTCAACCCAGTGACTCAGCTCCAGATCATTCCCTTCTGCCTGCAGTATGCAAGGTTTAAAAACTTGATCTTATGGTAAACACCAAGTACTTTAATTCTGGTTCAACTATTAATAGTTACTGACCTGACCTTTGAGTGATTACGTGGTCTAAACTTTCTGTTGTCTAAAATGAAGATACAAATAGTGCGTATTTTATAGAGTTGCTCTGAGTACTGTTACAATTAATGAAAATCACTTTCCAAATACAAAGCACTTAGTCAATATTAACTGTTATTATTTATTAGTATGATTGCTATCATTAGCTGACATGGAAACAAGACCTCTCACTACCTCATAAAAATCAACTCTTATAAACTCTTTTTAATCCATTTCCCCAGAAGAGCTATGCTGCAAGTATGTTGAATCATCCTTTTATCCTTTTAGCTCATTTGTTTTGTGAATTTGCTTGACCCTCTTTTGCTTGGTCTTGAGTACATTCAACCTCTTACAAGGTCAAATTGGAACATTCATTCCTTTCTGAAGCATTTTCTGATCCTCCTTTAAGCAAAACTAACTATGCATCTCTCTTCTAACAGCTTTTGGTATAAACTTCCATAATGATACTTATCAAATAATATTACCATGAATTATATGCATATCTCTCTCCAACAAGAGTGACTCTTCAGGGGGCAAAATCTGGGCCTCATTTACCTTGGTAATTTGGGAATCTAAAAGTATAATTGACAAAACAAAGGTTCTCCATAAAAATTTGCTAAATTTATAAAGTATTAGCATATTATAATGTAACCTTAATGTGTATTACATTCTCCTAGTCCATTTTAGCAGAACCCATTTAATCAACCCATTGGTGTTTATTATTTTCATAATCTAGGTAATTGTTTCAGTTTTACAGATTATAGTTTATTTAAATAAAGCCAGTTTGCTATATATTTTACTTTGAACATATTTATTACACTGAAGTTCTTGTTGTGAAAATAATAAACTGTACTACCTTTGCCCTCCATGTTTCTTCTCCCAAGATCATCTTTCTCCTGATATCTACAAGGTCCACTCTCTCACCTCCTTCAGATCTCAGATCTCTGCAGAATGGCACATGTGCACAGAGGACTCCCCTGACAACCAGTCCATCTCCCCCAATTTTTCCATTTTTGTGATCTTCCTCCTCTATACCTCTAATTATACTCTAAATGTTATATACTTTGCTCATTTTGTATCTTATTTGTCTTACATCAATAAAATGTAATCTTCCTGAGGGCTAGGACTTTTACATATTTTGTTCATAGCTATATTCTCTATGCCAGAAGATGGTCTGTCACATGTAGTTACACACAAAAATGTTTGTTAAACACATGAATAAATTAATAAATACTGAAGACAGAGTAAAGGAGAATGGAATTTTAAAAAACACACAAAGTACATAGTTCAATGTAACAACACTATAGATTCATTGGGGAGCATGATTAAAGAAAAACTATACAAGTTGATTATCATGATGTTTTGAGAGATCTTGTTTTCATGTCAGCTAATAATCACAATCACAGAATTTATAATTGCAGCCAACATCAACTAAGGGTGATTATCATGTGTATTATGATACACCAAAATGAAAAGTGACTCCTTTGTGAAGTTGAAGTGTGTACATTGTATACCTTCTAAAATATGTATATATTGAATATGTGCAAATAGCCATTAATTATCACGCATCTATCGGTCACCTCTGAGTACCTTGCAAGCCTAAATGCTATAAGCATATCATTCTCTTCTGTATGGCAGTTTCCATGAGGATCATAATCATGTGTCTGCCAGTACCAGCAGAGCCTCATCCAGAGAAGGTTCTCAATATGAAAGATAACAATAACAGTAATAGTAATAGAAAATAGTAATAGTAAAAAGTATTATTTATTATATAATGTGCCTGTAAAATTGGTAGCAACACCTGATTGAGGAATTATGAGCCATTTCTTCTCGAGGTGAGAGGTTGAGGTTTTTAGAACATCCCATGAGTAGAATTTCAGTGGTATAGTAATAGTAATTATAATAATAGTAATTATTAATAATAATAGTAATGGTAATAATAATAGTAATTATTAATCATCATCCATTGGCTCTGAAAGGCAGTAGAAATCACGTCTAAATGAAAATACTAAGCAATTTCCAAATATAGATCTAAGATTCTAAAGTTCTGAACTTGTGATCCTCTTTTTTTTTTTATCTTTGACTTAGGTGGGCCAGAGTGTGACATTCTAACACTTAATAGTACATCAAAAGTTGTTACTAAATAATCTGTCTTAAAACTTGAGGATGAAAAGTGAATTGGAAATTGGGTAAAAAAAGTTTTCAAAGATACTTTTGTGTTATTCTGTAAGTAATATGGTAAGGTCAGTTCTAAATAGAAAAAAATTTAAAAATTAAGAAGTTTAAAGAAAAAATGAATAAACCTAACAAGCAGAATTCACGCTAAATGGGTATCATGACATTTAGCAAATTGATTTTAAAGAAAAGAAAATAACATAACATAAAATACGATAAGCACTGCTCTTTGCTGGTTTGTGTGCCATTGTTCTTTTAATAAAATCCTTTGCCAAATTAATTTTGCATATATTACATTATTTAACAAAGAGAATATTGAAAGAGGTGATGTAAAATTGTCTGTATTCATTCAAACTAGAAATCAAAATATTTTTAGATCTTGATACAGCAGAGATTTTAATGGAGAAAGAAATGGGAATAGATTAAAAATTATATCAGAGCTGATTCAGAGAGGAGAGAAAGATACCAAGAAGAAGAAGGATTCAAATAAAAGCAATAAGAACTGCATAAGTAACAGGGTTTCTGGCTTTAGTTTTGTTTTGTTGTTGTTGTGATTGCTTTGCTAAAGTTATTTTTGCTAACATCATAAGAGCAATTTTGTAGATGGTCTTGTATCTATTTCCTTACTACTTTTTTGACTTTTGATATTATATCTCTACAGTTGATATTAGCAGGTTGATTTCCTTTCCTTGTTTGGAATCTAAGCCCTGATGATATCTATGGCTTCAGGTATAATAGCAGTGTTCGTGTGTGTGTGTGTGTCTGTGTGTGTGTCTGGGTGTTTAATAGTGTGTTTGTGTGTACCTATGTCTATCTATTTCTTTCTTTTTATCAAAGTAATTAATATATACCTTTTTTCAAAAAAAAAGAGACTTTGGACTATTTGTAAAGAAAAGTATTAAAATTATCCAAATTTGCCCCCAAAATATATTGATTATGTGGATAGAATTACATGTCTTTCTATTATGCACACAGAAGAGAAGGACTTCCTTAGGGAGGACTCCTTGTTTTGTCCTTCATATAACCGAATGTCACCTATATGCAAGACTCCAAACTCAGAGCTGAGTAGAAGGCTCAGCCTATGGAGAAGTTTAATAAATATTTGTGAAATCTTGACTGAAAGATTATCACCAGTATTTTCTCTGCGAAGAAACTCTGCTAAAGTTAATGTTTGTGAACATGATGGTTTTGTAAAAAAAATTAAAAATGTGGTGTCATATTTTATTTTATTCTTCCCAAGTTAATAATAATGTATACCTAGAGTACATTTTATTTTATTGTTTTTGGAGACCAAGTCTCACTCAGTCACCCCACGTAGAATGCAGTGATGTCGTTGCAGCTCACAGCAACCTCAAACTCCTGGGTTCAAGTGATCCTCTTGCCTCAGCCTCCCAAGTGGCTGGAACAACAGGTGCACCACAACTCAGCTAATTTTTCTGTTTTTAGTAGAGACAGGATCTCACTCTTGCTCAGGTTGGTCTCTAACTCCTGAGCTCAAGTGATCCTTTCGCCTTGGCCTCCCAGAGTCCTAGGATTACAGGCTTGATCCATGCCAAGTGCATTTCTTATTAAGGAAAAATATATATCTATATATTTGGAGTCACTTTGATCAAAAATTACCTACATTAAATAATTCAGATATATTAGGAATGAACAATAGTTTAAAAATCATTAAACAATAATAACATGTTTTGTTAGCTAGAAATTCTGCTATAACCTTTCATTTTATGGCTAATAAAGCTTGATATATGTTGTTATAACAAATCTTTACTAATTCAAGATCCAGGAAATTCAGATTTTTAAAAAATATCTCAAGATCATAGTATTTAGAATAAAGTATAATTTCATTTAATATATAAAAGGACACTGACTTAACTTAAAACTACAGAAGTTCACTGGAGTGGGTGCTGAAGATTAAAAAACAAAACTAATTTTTCATTAATTCTTTAGTGCAAATAGATTATACTAACAGCCAATAAAACCTAGCTTAATGTGTACAATTCTCATGAAATTCTGCTTGAAATAATTAC
>VBSM01003176.1:46021808-46064776 GCA_008086735.1 Cheirogaleus medius | reverse complement strand
GGCAGCAGCCGTACCCCAACTCTACCCGTGTCCGGGACAGCTTCCGACAAATTACTGAAAGTTAGAGATGGCATTTAAACTTCAAATTAACACAATTTAATTTATTTGAAAGTAATTTAAAATGTCTTGCTAGCTTTATAGGGCTACAGAACAGGATGCTATCTTTAACTTCATTTTTCCCTTCTCAGAGAAATTTCAGAAAAGAGAAGTTTAAGAGTATCTTACTGTTGTCAATCCCTATGACTCACAGTTCTTTTCACCATTTCCATCTTTTCTTTCATCGGATTTTTATTCTGAGAAATGTAATGTTCTTTTTAACTGGGTTATTAATGCAACAAACTTATCTAGAGCAATTACACCACTTAATAGTTTGGGCAGGGGGATTTATATCTAATTCAGCTTTACAAGCGTTTTTTTTTAATACTCAGTTATATTAGTAGATAGCAGTTTGTGCATGCATTTATATCTTATTTAAAAACAAACACAGAAATGAAAGTATAAAGTTTCTAGAAGGTAACCAGGCCATAAAACACATTGTCAACCCAATTAGAATACTTTTCAGTACAAATGTAAATTATGTCTGATAACTTTAGCAATTTAGCAAGAAGAAAAATGACATGATTCTAACGATTTTCTCAAAAGAAGTAAGAAAAATGCTCCTACTTTTTGTGAAAATTGAGTGTTTCAAAAAATAGAATTTTACAATAAGTGCATGAATTTATATGTTTTCTTGGGACAAATAAACAGGGCACTTAGAAAAGATTCCTTTATTGTAATCAGATTTTTAAAAGCACCATAAAAGCAGGAATGTAACATTGCTTCTAAATTTTTACTTACCATTATAAATCCTACCTTAAGAACAAAACTTGAAAATATAAAGAAACTAGCAGTTTTTAAGTATGAATCTGTCACAACTCTGTACACTATGTAACATTGCCCTTAATTCCCCAAGAAGATTCAGGTTTCTCAGACAGGTTAAGTAACTTGCTGAAGGTCACCTTACTAGTGTGTGGTAGGCAAGAGTATGCATCAAGCTTGGTTTTTTGCTAAAGCCTAATTATATGTCTACAGTCTAATGTTGTCTCCATACAGGTAAAAATAAATGATATAGAAAATTGTTTCATGAATGAATGATAATAGGCTGTGTGACCTAGAATAAAGTAGCATTTATTTTATTATAAATAAAATGAAATAAAATGTTTCCACATCTGTAGTATGATTTTTCATATTTCATTAATATTTTTGAACTTTATTTTTAAATTGTTTGTCTTGGTTTTGCTTTAGTCCTACTTTTTCAAACCACGTATTTAACTGTAGCTATTTTATGTTTTCTTTCCCCCTTCAACCTCTATTTCTTGTGTAATGACACCTTTGCTGGAGACATCATTTCTTAAAGCAGTTTATTTAATTATGAATCAGTTATTTGTTTATTAAAATCTGATATACTTGACATACTCATGTTGCTTTTTCTTTAATCTAGAATTGCATTTTACTATATATGTTAAACTTCCCATATAACTAAATTAGACAATGAATTTAAACTAGTACAATTGAATTTCTATCTTACCTGACAGGATTGTTAGCTCACTGTTAACATCCAAATAAAACGTGGTTAAAAAACAATTTGTATATATCCATAAAATTTTCTTTTAACTTTGAAAATGAATTCTCTATAGAAAATATTATTTTGCTTTAATACTGTATTACATAATTTATAAAACATAAGATACTTATGCATTCATGGACTAACTTTGCAGCAAAAAGTATTTTTTTGATATATTTAAGAAAATGTTCCAAATTAAGTAATGAAGTATATCATTAATATCATATATCTGGCAAAATATTAAATTGACAAACATAAATATTGTAATATTTCCCTATGAACAAGTATTCACTGCATGAATGCATGCAGTTTTATGTGTTTATACTTGTAAATACGTATGCATATATCTAAGTGTGTGTTTGTGTGTGTATACAAAAAAAGGAAAAAAAGAAGTACCAAGTGCACACATGACAATGAACAGTACAAGAGTGCCACCTTCTGGATTTAGTACTTTAAGTGACTTTTTTTTTACATGTCCCTCACTTTCAAAAAGTATTTATGATAAATGGTATTTCTTGTTAGTTTTTCTTATATTATGCTACTCATATTTAAATAGTGTTTTCAATGTTGGGATTATTTTAAAATTGATTGGAATTTATTTTATGTATTTTATGGTAATTGATAAATTATCAATAAATACAAGTTTCCAGTATCTTGTGCAAAACAAAACACGTTTTGCTAATACAATTCACTAGTGTTATATTCTGCACTTATATATACCTAGGTTTCTTATCAAAAGTAGTAAAATTAATAAGAAAACTAAAAATTAAACGTATTAGACAAGAATATCTACATGGTCAGTAATGATCATATATTATGTGAAATGAGCAAACATGTCCTGGATTTAGAGCTGTTGAATATATCTCTTTTCTCCTTAGGTATCAGAGTCCCATGACCCTTGAGGACACCGAATCATGATGTCCTTCCTCACCCAAGACCATAATAATAATATTCCATAATCAGAGCTTGTTCTTAATTAAAAATTTGATCAACCCTTTTCAATAGTGTACTAGCACTCAAAATAGTGATAAATTATAATTATTAATTTTAGTTATGCACTAAAATTTGTTGTCCTGTGTTGAAGAAAAGCCAAGGTTTTGGGAAGGTTCATGACTGGTCATTGTATTAAAGGCAATTTTCTTGATTTCTTTTTCTTTTGCCCATCTTTTTCTTCCTTTCTTCATCTTATGTGTTAGGGTATGTGGGGTACATAGAAATTTTTCTGAGCTTATAAAGATTATACCTTATTTGAATTTTTCTATTTTGCACATGAATAAGGCTAACCCTGCATATAAACATATCAAGTATGCATAAGGATCTTAAATAGGTGAGAAGAGATATACTAATTTTTTAATAGACAATATTTTATAACATAATGTAAATGGTCTTAGCCATTCTAATATTAATGCTAATTTTATGTAACCTATTTCATAAAGGTCTTTTAAAGAACTGTAATTCACTCTTCTTTGGGGGATTTTGAGTTGAAGAATCATGATACCTCTCTATTATCTGTGTAAAATTTCAATAAGACATTACTTTAAACATGGGACAATATCCTTGTACAGATGTCTTGCCCTTCAAACATTCTTCATTCACTCTTGAATCCCCAAATGACATCTTCTCAAGTAGATTTGACTAATGGGAGTATGGAGTGTATTGAAACAAAAATGAAAGTGAATAATGAAACAATTCATTAAAATAGAAGAGGATTTTAAATGCTTATGACTCTGTGATCTCTATGTAATTCAAATAATCAGAGTATTGCGGAATACACTTTTCCCATCTTATTAAGATAGCATCAATGACATCAGTATCTAACCAAATAAAAAATGTGTACAATTTGTGCATTAGAGACATGAAGTTTTGTATACTTTCTACGTGTAAGAGCTTAGAAATTATTGAGCCTAATGTCAAGCAACTTCACAAGTGTATGGTATCATCCAAAGTGAGATATCACAAGAATGAAAGAATAGGCACCACATGTACTCGCCAGCAAATTGGCACTAACTGATCAATAATAAGGTGCTCACATGGTAGTAATATTCTTTAGGGATTGGGGTTTGGGGGTGGGTAAACTCACAACTAATGGACGCGGTGAGCATTGTAGGGGGAAAGGGCATGCCTCAAATCATGGTTTGAGTGTGGCAAAATCATAACATGTAACTAAAATGTTTGTACCCCCATAATATCCTGAAATGAAAAAAGTGTATGGTAAATTCTCTTTAGATGAATATACAGTTGCCATGAAAATTAATGGAAATTAAATATATTACTGAAAGGATAAGAAATTTCTTTGAATCTCTTGCAAGTTTACTATCTACAGATTTCAATAAGTCTTCAACCAAAATTTCTTTCACAACTCCATACATTTCAAAATAAATATACTATATAAGTAATTAACTTAAATAAGATTTTTATACTTAGGGTAAAATGAGATAAAACAGACTCACCTAGGAAACTCTCTTAGTCAATCTGTTAAAGACTGATGTTTATGAGAGTCTTAAAACTCTGCTGTAAGAATCTCTTCCTAATAAAAGAGAATGTTGAACTTATAAACTTGATGCAAGGATCAAATTTAGCTATGAAAAGAGAGGGTCACTTATAATTACAGCCTAACACAAGTTGTGCATTACCCTTATACTAGACCTTTAAGATTCCTGCCAGGATTTCAAAAACATGATGCTATCCTAGAGGCTTTTCTAAACAAATAAAAGTCTATCATCACTGAAGTCTCTATAAACAACTGAAAGTCCAGATTGAGCAGCTTGGTAAATTTGCTTCACAATTTTTAAAGAAACTTATTTATCCAAGTTCAGTGCAATGACTTTTTATTGGTTGGAGTACATGGTAGCCTATTTGCCTTTGGAATGGCAGAGAAAATCTATATAGCAATTGGGACTCAATGGTTCCATAAAATAATGCCTGCAGGAAGCAGAAGAGGAGGAAATGACAAATGCTGTCATGCAGTCCAAGGGACTGATCACATGCGAACTCTAGAGAATTTAAATTGACTGCAGTGTCCAAAATGCTGTGGGAGGTGTCAAGCAAAAGAAATGTAATTTTAGTTATCTTTGTGGTGAGTTTTGAATGACCTAGAAAAACATCAGGAAAAAGAAAACCATGAGGCAATTTGTAAAGGTTATGTTATTTTATAAAAGTGGTCAATTCTCCAGAACACAATTTCAATTTTTTAAAGTTACTAGAATAATACTAGGACAAGAAAAATGATTAAAGATTTATCTGTACTATGCTTATTGTCATTGGAAAAAAGAAGAAAATTGCCCTAGTGGGGATGAAAGCCAGAGTTACAAACAGCATTGAAATCATCACCTTCAATGGATGTTCATAAATTTTTACCTGGTTTCCTAAGAAAGTGAGGTCAGAGCCCCAATTTCAAATTCCTGGAAATTTCAATAATTATCCACTCACCACTTGATCAATTAAAAGATACTGTGGAAGTATTCAAGACAAAAAATAAATGATTGAAAATAGAAATTTCACTAAAACATCTCTACATACTTTTGACATATGAAAATGAGATAAACCAAATTTGAGTCTGCATTTCAAAAAGCCTAGACTAGAAAGGAAAAACAAGAAAAATGACTTGTTTTGTGCATTTTTGATAGTTTATATCCATAATGCTCTAACTGCAGTAACAAAATCATTGCTTTAAAAGTTGTCCTGCATGATCAATGCATGTTTTAAATTTTCTGAGCCTCATTTGGCCTTACAAGTATATGAATTAGTACAAATTCCAATTTGGAGATTTTTGTGTGCCCCTATTACTATATCTACAACAAAAGCAGAAAGTGAAGGTGCAGCCAGAATACAATAATATAGAGTAATGATAGGAAATTAAGAGTTTCCACTAGTCCAAAGAAAAGTTTCAACGCTCCATTCTGGAATCTTATTTCACATTAGAACTTCTCCTTCTTAAGGTAACAAACTTGGGTGTAAGTTCTACTTGGTCTATGGTCACCTAACCATTTTATGCATGGCATGACACACGTAGATGATATTTAACAGTGGATACTCTGGACAGAATTTGAAAGCATACATCTAAAGTTTGATTTTTAAAAATAATTATATTTATTATATTTCTTCATATTATAAATTTTTAAAAATTAAAGTAAGGTACTAAGAAGGCTATTAAATGTTAATTAATTGTTATTAAATTGTTATTAAATGTTAATCCAATTTTAATTTTCAAAACTATTAATGAGAAATAAGTTTGCCTTCATAAACATGTTTATGCCAGGTTCCATGATTAAGAGATATACACATTTCTTTATCCAAACTTCTTAAGGATGATCTTTTCAAGTCACTCAAAGTCTCCATATATAGAAAGTTCTGCACATAAAATGATAAAATATTTAAATCCAGACTGTCTTTGAGGAGAGCAAGAACTAAGCTTGGACTAACTACATCAAGGGACAGTCCCCCAGTGATTTCAGTGCTTTGACTTCCATGGTTGGAACACAAAAATTTTGATGGTGCAAAAGATTCCAATATGAGAAGATTCTTTAGCAAAGGAAGGAGTCATACTCATGCATTTTGAACTTTAAACTTTACTATAAAATGCATGCTATTAGTGTTTTGGAATGTGAGATGCAGCCGATCAATACCTCTCTTTGGAGAAAGAGTAGGATGGTATTCATAGATATCTTTTTTTTTTTTTTTTACATTTTCTGGTTTATTATATAACAAAGGACACAGATGAAGAGATGCATAGCACAAGGTATGGGAAGGGGCACAGAGCTTCCATGTCCTCCATGGGGGCACCACCTGCCAGGAACTTCTTCCATGTGTTCAGTTATCTGGAAGCTCTGTGAACCATGGTCTTTCGGATTTTTATGGGAACTTCATTACGTAGGCATGATTGGTTAAATCATTGGCCACCAGTGATTGACTTACCCTCCCTCTTCCCTCCCCACCTGAAAGGAGAAATGATGGAGGAAGTCTATAATATTGCAAAATACATATTTGACCTTGACTGCAACTACTATCCATAGATATCTTATCCCAGAGGCCACATTTAGTTCGATCTTTCCTCCAGTTTCTTACAGTGTTGGTCAAACATGTTGTCAATTAGGAGCATTAATTTTCACTTTCAGGAACAGATGAGTAGAGGATCAGAGAATTTCTGTAAATACTATGGTGAGACCACTACCCTTCTCTTTTCTATGGTTTCTATTGATCATTGTGGGACCAATGGATAAGCAGTACACCATATGGATCAAGGGCTTCTCTAAATGCTCTTTTAACTTTGCCTCCAGAACATCAGAAAATAGAACACTTCTCTGATTTAAGGGATGTATTAACTCATGAATCAAGATAATACACATGCTATCTATATATTTTATTTTAACTTAAATCAATGTGTCAATGATAATATATCTTATTAAAAATATTTCTTGAGTATCACTTCCACAATACACCTATTTTGTTTCCTACATTTTTTAAAAAGGAAGGGAACTTAAAAATAATTGAAAAGTTATTCTGAATATAGAATCTTTCTATATACTTTACTCTCCCATAACTCCTGAGTCTTTTCAAACTCTTTGTCAAGACCAATTTGACAGCAATTTCTTTTAAATGATTTGCCTTAAGGGAATATCTTCAAAGTATTCTCCTTAATACATATAGGACAAAATAACCCTATTTTTCCACACTCATGCCTCATCCTTTTACATATTATTTAATCACATAAATAAAATACATGCTGAAAGTAGCATAAACAGTCATGGGAATAATATAACACATCCTTGGTAAGCATAAGAATATTAATAAAAAATAGCCCATTGCCATGGCTATTAGAAAGAATATAAAACATCGGTTAATCTATCACATCTGTTATATGAAAGTAAATTATGAGAGCTCTGACTATAATGACTTGTCAGCAATTTAACAATGTGAAAAAACTAAATTTCAAAACACATTTCCTAAGTGAATCTCTTATTCCTACAAGGGAATTAAAGTCTCCTAAATAAAATTTCTTCATGCTTTCAAACAAATTTATTTTCAAAAACATTTCTCCACCATCATGTCTTTGTTCAACTGAGTCCTAGCTTAAATGCCACACTAATGTGACTAAGGAGAGCCTGGATTTTTCCCCAGCTGTAGCCACTTGAGTCATTGGCTGCAGTAATTAGACTCATATCTTCATTTAACATCTGCAAAGTTGGTTAGTTTAACTTCAGTCAGTCTTGTGTGCCTACTTTGCTGACATTACAGCTGGTCAACAAGACACATGAGGGTATTTTAGCACCTGCATAATTTCTATGATATTTAGAAAAAAATCAATTCTCTAGAAACAAATGCAAACAACTATTGTTTTATTATGATCTAGATACTACTTTCCTTTAAAAAAATATGTCTGATGCAAAATTGAAATGCTTAAAAACAATTTACATGACAATCAAATTTTAAAGTAGAAAGTCAGAAGCTCACATAGAAATCAACTCAGTAGCTATTTAAATATATAAATGTACACACATTTTTCTAACATATTGGATTCCATGTTTGTTTGAGGGACAGTAGTTGAACTTGATATTTTTTTACTTAAAAGCTCTATAATTACCTACAGAATTGGAGAAAATATTTGCAAACTACACATATGACAAAGGATTAATAGCCAGGATATATAAGGAGCTCTAATAATTCAATAGGGAAAAAATCAAATAATCCAATTAAAAAATGAACAAAGGATCTAAATAGACATCTCTCAAAAGAAGACATACGAATAACCAACAGGTATATGAAGAAATGCTCAACATCATTAGTCATCAGAGAAATGAAAATCAAAACTACAATGAGATATCATCTCACCCTAGTTAAAATGGCTTTTATCAAAAAGACAGGCAATAATGAATGCTGGCAAGGATGTGGAGAAAGGGGAACCTTTGTACACTCTTGGTATGAATATAAATTAGTGCAATCACAATGGAGAATATTATGGAGGGTCCTCAAAAAACTAAAAATAGAACTATCATATGATCCAGCAATCCCACCGCTGGGTATATGTCCAAAGGAGGGGAATTCAGTATATTGAAAAGATATCTGCACTTCCATGTTTATTGCAACATTATTCACAACAGCCAAGATATGGAATCAACCTAAGTGTCCATCAACAGATGAATGATTAGAAAAATCGTGGTCCATATACACAATGGAATATTTTATACAGCCACAAAAAGAATGAAATCCTTCCATCTGCAACGACATGGATGGAATTGAAGAACATTATGTTAAGTGAAATAAGCCAAGCACAGAAAGACAAATATCATATGTTCTCACTCATATGTGGAAAATAAATATTAAAAACAATTGATCTCCTAGAGACAGAGATTAGAATGATGGTTACCAGAGGGTGAGAAGAGTAGCAAGGAGGGAAGATAATGTGGTGATGTTTAATGGGTACAAAAATATAGTTAGATAGTTAGATAGAATGAGCAATATTTGATAGCACAACAAAGTTACTATAGTCAACAATAAGTTAGGGTATACTATAAAATAACTGAAAGAGTGGAATTGGAATGTTCCTAACACAAAGAAATGTTAAATGCCTGAGGTTACAGATACCCCAATTACCCCAATTTGATTAATTCATACTGTATGCCTATACCAAAACATCACATGTATCCTATAAAGACATACAACTATTATGTATTCTTAATAAAAAATAAAATAAAATAAAAGCCCCACAGGTGATGTTTAGATTTGCATCTCCTTCTGAGAAATGCTTGCTTACACTTGTCAGTACAGACATAGGAGAAATTTAATAGTTTCAGGGAAGGGAGTAGAGTAATAAATGTAGACAAAACAGTAAAAACATTTTTTTTGAATTCATAATCACTAAGAAGTTGCTTCTTTGTAGCACTATTTAGGATGCAAAATATGCAAACAAAATTTCAAATGGTAGAACTCTTTTATCAAGATTAATTGGGGTACTGCCTTCTCATTACCTGGGAAAGATGAGGGTTCCTCTTAAGTCTGTGATATCTGAAACATGTTTTTTAGAAATTGGGCCTTGCTTCCCTTTTCTTAAGCTAATTAATTAATGTATTTATTTACTTAGTTACTCCTGGGCTTCTGATACTTAAATGCTGAACTGAAAGAGGATTCTTAAAGTTAGGACAAAGATTCCACCAGTTTTTCTCTGGTATCCCAGGAATGGGTCTTACATGTTCTTCTATTTCTTGCAATTGGAAAGTGTCCTCAAAGAGACTGTTGAACTAAATTTGTTTTTGTTGATGTTTCTGTAGTCTCTATCCTTTGTTCTTTCTCAGACTTCTCTAGTTCTCACCCATTTACTTTTTCAAGCCATGAATAAATAGCTTTGACCTCTACAATTGTGATAAAAGGGTCATGTCTTCTATCAAGACTTAGGACAACTTGACTGGAATTTTTGTCATACTCTATTTTCTTTCCTGTTTTCCTTCTTAAATATGTCAGGTGTAAGATGAATCTTTAAAACATTAGCCTTAGTCATTCTCTAACACTATTAAGGACAAATACTAAATGCTGAATTTAAACATTTTATATTTTCTTAAATTGACTTTTCTACGAGACAAAAAGTCTTTAGACTTATCACATTCTTCCTTGAATTACTGATGTTTCCTTTTACAGTATCCTTATTAACATAACAGAGTGTGAAGCTTCTATATACTGCCCTTTTCCTCTAGTTCTGAACAAAAGGAGTCCTAGAGTCATAGAGTTTCTAGATTAAATTGTTTGTATTTTCCTCCTAGCCACTGTGTGCCACACTTTCACTGATTTTTTTCCACCCCTCCAATTCAGGAAGACAACTCTTGTACTGTAAAAACCCCTTTTCTCTTTATTCATTGATGTAGTCAATTATAGCACTGGTTTGGAACCTGCACTCAGCAGCTCTAAAATACACAACCATGATCAATGGTTATCTAATCAACAATCCAAATCCAAATTGAGAACCTGAGAGAAATTGCCAGCAGGCCGTAGGATTTCACAGAAGTTCATCTCTTAATGGTTCCTTTTGTGACCCTGGATGTTATCCTGAACAGAATAAAGAGGAAGAAGATTTGTAATAGCCAATATAAAACTGACTAAAGCACTTGGAATTAAAAATCCAATCGCCTAAATAAATCACATAGGCAAGCTGTGCTTTATTGAGTGATCTCACCCTTCCCCATATAAACTTTATTGTTTTTACAATTTGAAGTCCAAAACAAAACTCTTGAGGCCCCTCAAATGAAGTCCTATACAGTCTTATGACAGAATCTGCCTGCATGAAAACTTGCCCACCAGACCTGTACCAACATGCTGCAGTTGCATGTATGTTGCATTCTAAATACAAGAGATCCTGATTAATTCATTTATTCATTCATCATGTATACATTTATTCATGCATTCCTTTTACAAATATTTACTAAAGTAAGACTATATCTGAAGATTATATCTAATCATAAGTAGGTGCTATAGTGAAAAAATATTGATAACATAAACCCTATTCTCTAAGAACTAACAGTATAGCAGAGATGATATTTAACAGAGAGTCATACAAATAATTTTTTAAAATTATGATAAGTCCTAAAGAAAAAACATAGAATGCAGATTTAGGACTAACCTAATGAGAGGACCCAGTTTATAAATTTCCCCATCTACTGAAAATATACTAAAAATACACTATATTCTTGTGATACTTCAGTTAGAAGAATGAGCTACGGCTTCATCTAGGTTAATCCAAGAGGTAGTTCACCATATTTTTTTGACTAAGTAGTTCTCCATGGTATATACATACCACATTTTATTAATGCACTCAAGTATTGATAGGCATTTGGGCTGTTTCCACATCTTTGCAATTGTGAATTGTGCTCCTATAAACGTTCAAGTGCAGATGTCTTTTTTATAGAATGTCTTTTTTTCCTTTGGGTAAATATCCAGTAGTGGGATTAGGTAGATCAAATGATAGTTCTCCTTTAGTTCCATACTACTTTCCACATTAGAGGTTGTACTAGTTTGAAGTCCCACCAGCAGTGTATGGGTGTTCCTATTTCTCTGCATCCTCGCCAACTTTGTTATTTTGGGACTTTTTGCTAAAAATCATCTTCACTGGAATTAGGTGATATCTCATTGTGTTTTTCATTTGCATTTCCCTGATGGTTAGAGATGTTGAGCATTTTTTCATATGTTTGTTGGCCTTTAGTCTGTCTTCTTTTGAAAAGTTTCTGTTCATGTTCTTTGCCCAGTTTTTAATGGGGTTGTTTGATTTTTTTTCTTGTTGATTTTCTTGAGCTCTATACAGATTCTAGTTATCAGTCTTTTGTCAGATGTATAGCATGCAAATATTTTATCCAATTCTGTAGGTTGTCTATTTTAATATGATAAATTACAAATAAATGTTCAAAATAAAAATGAAAAAAACAAGGTATACCTTTCAGCTAAAGCTAACATTCTGTCCAGATGTCAGGTTTGATATGAATTTTTAAAGCCTGACTTCGAGTTTGACACTAATTTCCTTCAATGCCAAATTAAATTTGCCTTAAGAAGCATAAAGTGACTAAAAATAGCCAAACATTGTATTCTTTTTTTCTATTACATACAAATCATCCCTTCTAATGGTAATTCTATTCATTATTGATTTTGCGGATGCCTATATTAAATACAATGTCTTTCACTCACCTCCTGATGTGCATTGTATGAGATTTCCTACTCAAGCCACTTAATTTTACAGATGAATGAACTGTTCTAGTGGGGCTCAATGATATAACCTAATAGTGGCAGATTTATTCCTCGAACACATAGTGTCATACTCCAGGAGAGTACTTTTGTCTCTTATTAAGAGTTTTCAAAATGATAGTTACAGAATTTTTTTAACCTGTATTCTGCATAGTTCTTGTACTAAAAGTAAATCCAATGTAATTGAATGTGAATCTGTTCAGTTTCTGATTTGCCAAGGTCCCTATTAATTCTGATGTTTATATATGCAAATCTAAAATATGATGCAGATGTTAAGTTAAATAATAGATAGGGACGATTCTCTCTAAAAAAAAACCATATTTATTCAGGAATGGGAATTGCCATGGGAATATGTGCTCTATAGTAAACTATGTGTGTATTTAGGGATGTAAAGGAAAACAAATATTTTTGAAGAAAAAAATCTTAGAAGGATTACATAATTATTTTGAGATAATTATTCTTGGTTACAAGGATCAATAACAAGTATAGCACTAGTCTGAAGTTAGATAGGCACTTGTTGGGCAGATGTCCTAACAGAAGTATTTTTTTGTGTGTAAGGCCATGACTGCCTGTGTGCAAGGTTGTTGTTTTTACAGTGGTTTTTTTGTGATAATTCTTGATACCAGGCATTTGAGCATGAGAACTCTCCCTTCATGGCCTTCCCTGACTCTCTGTGTGAGAGTTTTTAACACGAGTGACTTCATTTTGATTCCGATAATTTTCACAGTTCCCTTTTTTGATTAAATTCTTTCTCTGAAAGCATCACTGATTAATCATCCTCTAACTAGGTTTTAATTGTACCCTGGTGTGGGGATGAATTTTTCCTAGGTTGTTGGTCCAGTGCTATACTGGAGGAGTAATTGATGAATAGGAGTCAGTGTCCAAACATTTTAGCAACATTTGAACATTGAGCAAGCTTTGGAGAATGTGGCTGCCAGGCTAATTCTACCTGGAGTTCATTGTTAAGTTCAATTTTGTCTGTTTCATATGTGTTGGCTAACATCTCAAAGTCCTGGATCAGAATTCCAGAATTAATCTGTTAAGAATTGTACTTTTGCAGATTTCACGAGTAATAGGTACAAAGTTTAGGAAAGAAAATGTAAAGTAAAATTAATAGTAATATGATAATCTCAGTTTGCATAATAGTTTTGAGCCATGAACCTAGATTTAAAGGCAGTCAATTGAATATATCAACTGGCCATGGAAAATTTGGTGAGACCTTTTATAACCATGTGGCCTGTTTTCTTATTTTATATATATGCATCTCAACTTTCCCAGAGGAATTTATCCTGGTACACCACGTAGTACTAGCAATAGGACAGGAATTACCTTACTTAACTGATAGATAATGTACATCAGTTTTATCATCTAGTGTCCTCTGACTCAGATATATTAAAGCAGGGAGTGAGCAACAGTCGTATTAATGAAGTTGCCAACGTTACTCACTAGGTAGACTAAAGTACCTCTTCCTCTTAGGACAGGTTCTGTCAAGTCACCAGCAGAAACTACTGATCATGAAATTTCAATTATACCATTATCCTGCCAAGTGAAAAAGATAGGCACCAAAAGAGGTAGGAGTCCCATTATGATATACAGTCTTGTTCTGACATCTTAGGAAAACCTATATATAAGGTATGGTTATGGCATTGGGCAGTTTGGTTAATTTTCTGTGTGGCCAGTACATCAGACATAATGCTTTTCTCTTAAATCTCATCTAATTTCAGCTTACAGGGCTTCAGGAAACAGAATAGTTGCTGTTTTTAGTAATTCCATGGAAGAAATTTGGACTGAAGAAACCTAGAAGAATTTAGGATCTAATCTAGTCTAAAGGTAGATAGTAAAAACCTGAAAACAATGCAGAGGGCTACAATCTAATAACAGGTGCATTATAGCTTTTCTTTAGAAACATAACTCTTCTCTCCATAGTCAACTTGATTTTTATCAAAGATAATCAGAGTAAGACAAATTGGTTTGTAAAATAAGTTTAGTTTCATCAATATTGGTCTTGTCAATAATATTTACCAAAATGAAGCAAGGATCGTTCTTGACTACATAGGAATTTCATGTAAAAGAATTTCTGAGTCTAGGATTCCAAATCAAAGCAGATTTCATATTTTTCCTGCAGTACCTGTTAATATAAACAATTGAAATATGGCATCCCATTAAAGTCCTTGGTAATATAACAAATGTTTCCAATTTTGTCCTGTTTTAAAGAGAGCAGATTTTTATTGAACATATACAACAACCATATTGCCAGAAAAATAATAATATTCATGAATAGTTTCTGAATTTTTGAAAGATCAAGTAAGGAAAAGAAGTAAATATTTCCACTTTTCTTTAAAAAAGTATACTTCTATACTTCACTAAATTGTTGTAAACTATAGATAGCTTTAGAAAAAAGGTTTTCTAAAATCTAAAAAGAAAACCATTTCAGTAAATAACACTGTTTTAAATAAAAGTTATAAAAGCATTGTCTTCAGCAATTATACAGTCTTATGTAATTAAATTTTGTTCTGCTTGATCTTGATTAGCAGTTTCATAAACCCATTAGTTTTTTCATTAAGTTTTAAAAGTTTTTACTTAGTTCATTTGCACAATATTAAAGTTATGAGAAACCTGTATTAAGAAGTACTGCTTAGAGTCTTTTCCATGAATCTAATTGTAGATGTCTTTAGAGAAAAATTAAGACAATAACTGTGGATGACAAAAACTTATATTATCTATGGTTAAAAATCTGATGAGAGTTCAAAATTGACAAGAAAATTTAGTTATTTTTATGGCAAATAGCATAATAACTAGAATTATGACTGATGACATATTAGATTTTTAAGAATTTTATAAAATTCTGGAAAATTCTTTCAATAACATAGCCATAAATGTTAAATGTTACTGAAAAAAGATTTGGCATCGTTTATTATTTGAAAAAGTTTCCCATATAATTCAACATCTCAAATAAGTCTTAATTAGTTCAATATGTCTCTTTATGAAACTTTGAGAAGTTCTAGAGTACTCTGAAATATCACAAAGTTATTTTAAGGTCAAAAAAGACAATTTAGGACTTAATCCTGGGGAAAGCTGCCAAAATGTCAAAAGATTTAAAACATTTGTTCAAAATAAGATCATATGTCATTGAGGAATAATAGTAATTCACCTAATCAGAGTGACAATTAAAAGATTTCAAAATCAATACAAAAAGTTACATGGATGTGGAACAAATTAACCCTATCAAAACTCAGTTTTCTTAAGTAATCAAAAAAAAACCTGATAAAGTCAACATTAAACATAGAAAATTATCTTAATAAGACATTACCTCTTTGTTTCTCAGGCCAGTTACCAAAAAGTTAAAAAAAAAATAATAATCCTACGGTGTGATTACTTCTTCTTATGGAAGGCTCCTTTAGATAACCTGGAAGTTGAACCTGATGAAAAAATACTTGAATTTACTCAGACACAGAAAGAATGTTTTTCCATGATTAAGAGTGTTCAATATGTTATAAAGGACATAAACAAGAAAACAAGTATCTTGAGCATGGCTCTTAGTAAAGCCATGGAAAATTTCTGGGTTATATGGAACAATTCAGAAACAACAAAAGAAGCCAAGAGTAGAGAATCAATTTATACTGAAGAAAAATATTGATCTAAACCATCAAGCTGCAGTTCAGAAGATAGGTGAAAATTAAAAGAAAGATATTTCAAAATTTTATCAAAACCATCTGCAAATTGTATTGAGAGCAGACTAATAATTCAAGAATTATTAGCCCTTCTCTTCTAAAATAGGGGACCAAAATTTTAGTTTTGTATCATGTGCTTGTGTGTGTGTTTAAATAAATATATACGGGTGGGCACAGTTTAGTCTTTAGAAAGACATAAATAATTCCTTGTTAATTATACCTTTTTAGAACACACAAATTTCTTTTATAAATTCATCATTCACAAACCTTCCATGACTTATGCAGACCTTTCATGACATGCTTAGATCATTACATTTTCCCTGTACTTTCTCTTTCTTAAATAATCAATTAGTTAACTTTACGACAAAATTTACTTTCTCTTTTCCCTTATCATTTTGAAAGATTATTCCCTTCTCTTTATACCCTTCCTTATCAAAAATACATCTTCATACTTATAACTTATTTCACATCTCTCTCTCATACTACTGGTTTCTTTATATCTTGTTTCAATTTCTTTCCTTAATTCACTTTTTGAAACAACTTTAAATAACCTCTGAATTTAGACAAAATTATTATTTTTTCAATAAAGAACAAATTTGGTGTATTTTAATAATTTTTCATCAAAAGCACATCTTATTTAGAACAGTTTGTATACAGAATTTTATATATTAAAATTCTAAACGCTCAGTAACTTTAAATTTCTAGTGAAAACTTAGGAAGCAAGAAATTTTGAATAGTTCCTTATTAGTATGTTATAGATGAGAATTATTTTATACTTTTAGAAACATGTTTCATCATAAAGTAATTTTTATGTTTGTTAATAGAACCAAATATATTTAGTTTTTCTGTGAAACTTAAGATGCCAAGAGCAAACATATTTATACAGCAATTTATGCTTTAGTATTTTATCTTATTTGGAAATGACACAGAATGAATACGTTTTCTTTAATTTAACATAATATATCTTTAAGATTTCAAATTACATAAAAATATATTTATAAATGTTGATACCATTTAAATTCAACCAATTTATATATTTTTAAAAATTATATCTAGATTACTTATGAAAACTGAGATATTAGGCAAAGATAGTCATCATTTTATTTCCCTATTAACTATTTTTATATCCTGCGAATATCAAGTGTTAATCCAGGCAAAAACCTTATCAGTATTTTGCCAATAACTCAGAAAACACAACTGTTTTTATTAAGCCAACAATATTAAATTAGTCTTACTTATCAAAGAGTCATACAGATACCTTTCCGTTTTTAGGCTGGGTTTATAGTTTTATAACCTTAAAACACGTAGCAGAGAAAAATGTAATTCTGTCTGACCAGTACACCCAGGTAAAAAAAAAAAGGTCTATGCTGAAAATTCTGAAAATATTTTTAGTTGTTGCTTTAGAAAAACTCCTAAACTTTGCTTTTTTCTGAACTCCATAATAATCAACGCAGGGAATAAAGAAAACTTCTGTGACCAAATGTGGGGTTTTCCCCCTTACACAAATCAGCAAACACCTGCTGGGCATCCTCTAACTCAATTCTGATGCTATCTACCTGGATATAGCATCAGGTCCCACAGGTTGAGAGACTTCCCACCAGTCTCAAGTGCAGGCCTCTGGAACTTCTGACCAACTGCCTTCAAATTTAGCTTCCTGTTATCCCTTCTTTGGGTTTGATTAATTTGTAGAGCAGCTCACAGTACTCAGGGGAACATTTACTTACATATACAAGTTTATTAGAAAGGATATTTAAAGGATACAAGTAAACTGCCAGATGAAAAGATATATAGGGCAAAGTCTGGAAGGGTCTTGAAAGCAGGAGCTTCTATCACTGTGGAGTTGGGGTGCACCATCCTCCCAGCACATGGAGAGTTCTTGTTCACATTCCTGTCCACCTCCACCTGTTTAACTCTCCAGAAGCTCTCTGAACCCAATCCTCTTGGGTTTTTATGGAGGTTTTATTACATAGGCATGATTGACAGCTGTATAGGAATGTGATTGGACAAAAACACATGAACTAAACCCAGCAAGGCCTGTCTGTTCAGATTATTTCTCATGTTCTCATTTTTCTGTGCAGCATTCCTTCCTCCAGGAAATGGGGCAAGACCCTCTCTGGAATGAGGATCCCTTGACCCACAATCAGATTAAAGTCCTGCCTTGGGCAGGTGGAAGTATGATAGAAGAAGGTCAGAAAGAGAAATACTGTGTTGGGAAAACTTGAACTGTAATTGATGAGTTCCTGGAGTGTCAGCATAGACAAGTCTGGGAGATCAGAATTCCAGTGGCATCCAGTCATTAGGGCCCCCCCAAATTTTGTGAGTTTTATCTCCAAGAATTCAATCAAGTTCTCACAGGGAATAATGGAGAAAAATTCCTTCATGCTTCTGGCAGTGAAAGGGAGAAGCAACCATTTCAAAATATTCCAGAGCATTCTATCCTTTTTAACAATGGCTGCCCTCTGGAAATACTGTTTAAAGAAACTCTAACCTGTGGGGATTTAATCAAAGCCTAACTTAACTGAGGGAAGGAAAATATGCAGCTGCAACCCCTTTAGCCACCTTATCCTGCTGAAGAGGGATAGAAATGAAAACATGTGAAGTTCACAGTCCAGTGGTACAAGCTTACTGAAAGACTGAGGTCTGATAATGGGACTATAGAATGCTTCCCCTCCTACCAAATGACTAAAGATCTATTTAGAGCAGTTTCTTTTACCCAGTTTATCATGTAAGGCACTCAAGAAACATTACAAAATACAGTTAAAGTCAAAAAACACAATATGAAGAGATAGAGCAAGCATCATAACCAGATTCAGTTATGTCGGAGATGATTTAATTACAACACTAGGAATTTCAAACAACTGTGATTAAGCTGCTAAGGGTTCTAATGGATAAAGTACATGGCATGCAAGCACAGATGGGCAATGTAAGCAGAGAGATGGGAATTTTAAAAAAAACAACCAAAACAAAATGCTAGAGATCGAAAACATGATAATGAAAAAAAGAAATGCCTTTTTATGGGCTTATTAGTAGACTGGATATGGCTGAAAAAAGAATCTCCACGCTTATGGATATCTCAATAGACACTGCCAAAACTGAAAAGCAAAAATAAAAAAGGATTTTTAAAATACAGTGCAGAATATCCAAGAACTGTGAAAAAAACTATACAAATTGAAACAAATGCATAATGAAAATTCCAGAAAGAGAAGAATGATAGAAACACAACAAAAGTTTGAAAGAATAAAAACTGAGAACTTTGCCAAATTAATGTCAGACAACAAATCATAGAACCAGAGAGCTCAGAGACTGACAAACAGGATAAATGAAAAAAAAAAAAAAATAGAAGAGCAAAGATAAATATTACATCTGACTTCTCCTTAGATACCATACAATCAAGAAGGGACTAGAGTGAAATATTTATAGCATTGAGAAAAAAAACCCCAAAAACCTAGAATTGTGTACCCTGCAAAATTATCCTTCAAAAATAAAGAACAAATAGTTTCTCAGACAAAAAAATAATTCAGGACATTTATTGCCAGAATAACTGCCTTGCAAGTATTAAACAAACTTCTTTAGAAAGAATGAAAATAATATGTCAGAAACTCAGGTCTGTATAAAGAAAGAAAGAATGTCAAAGAAGGAATAAGCAAAGATAAAATAAAAAGCTCTTATACTCCTTATCCTTAATACATCTAACAGATAATAATGTATTCAAAATAATAGCAATAATATATTTGATTATATAAGCTATATGATACATATGTATTCTATGTATACTAATGGATAAGTGTAAAATAATAGATGTAGATACATACTCTACAGACTGGAGAAACTATTTGCAAAATACATATCAGATAAAGGACTGTTATCCAAAATATAAAAAGAACTTTTATAAAATTCAACAATGAAAACACAAACAACACAATTTTAAAAATGGACCAAATATCTCAACAAAGAAGATATACAGATGGCAAACAAGTATGCTTTGCAACAAAAAATATGCTCAGCTTAAGGAAATGAAAATTAAAACTATAATGTGTTAGCACTACATACTTATTAGAATAGCTAAACTCCAGAATAAAACCAAGTGCTGGCTAGGATTCAGAGCAACAGGAACTCTCATTTATTGCTGATGGGAATACCAAACTGTACAGTGACAATTTGGCAGTTTCTTATAAAAGCACACCCTTATCATAGAACCTAGCCAGTACTCTCATTGGTATTTATTCAAAGGAGTTAAACATTTATGTACAAACAAATGTTTGCACATGGATGTTTAATAGCAGTTTTACCCATAATTGCAAAAACCTGGAAGCAACCAAAAAGTCCTTCAGTAGTTAAATGGATAAACAAACATCCAGACAATGGAATTATTAGATAGCACTAAAAAGAAGTGTGCCATGAAGCCCAAGACCTGAAGACAGCTTAAATTCATATTGCAAAGTGGAAAAAGTCAATCTGAAAAGGCTACATACAATACTATTCCAACTATTTCACATTCTGTAAAAGGCAAAGCTATGAAGACAGTAAAAGGATCAGTGATTGCCAGGGAATAAAAGAGGGAGGGATGAATAGACAGAGCACAGATGAGTTTTAGGGAAGGAAAACTGCTCTGTAAGATACTAAAATGGTGGCTATATGTCATTATACATTTGTCAAAACCCACAGAATGCACAACACCAAGATTGAACCTAAATATAAACTATGGACACCGGGTCCATAATGATGTGTCCATGTAGGTTCATAATTTGTAACAAGTGTATCACTCTGGTGGTGGATGTCGGTAATGGGGAGCTTGTGCCTGTGTAGATATCTATATGGGAAATCTCTGCACCATCTGTTCAATTTTTCTGTGAACCTAAAACTGCTCTAAATATAAAGTCTATTTAAAAATTAAACAATTGCTAATACAAGGAAGTCATTACATTTCAAAGAATGTTACAGAGGTCAATTACTTCTGCTTTAGGTAGAGAGATCTTGTCAAGTCAAGCTGTCATGTACATTTGCCAAAAAACCAATAAAATGAGAGACATATTTCACATAACAGCATGACAGAAATAAAAATGGCAAAGTGGAAACATCTGCCTAGAATACAAATGGGACACCATTCCCTGGATAAAAGACAATAGGTGTATTGCAGAAACTTATTTAAAAAGAGTAATTTAAATACCTGAATTACAATTTTCTGTAGGAGTAAACAAAAAAGAAAATAGAGTTAATGGATATAACCTACTTTCTCTCTACTTTGAATAACTTCAAAAAGAGTAAACTTTTTACAATTGATGTAACATAATTTGATGGGGAAAAAGTCAGTATTCTGATATTAATGTGAGACATGAACAAAAGGGCAAAGTCATGCTGAGGATCAAAAGGACAAAAAGTAAAATAGCCATTGACAGCACCGGGGCAAAATGTTTCATTTAGTTAAAACTGGATATCTATTTTATCAATCTCTAATAAGAGTGATTCACCCATCTCTGCAGTCTAGTTCTACCCTGCTCCTTCATGCTGTCAGAATTTTCTGATTGCCACATAAACATCACCACACAATACAATATAATTCTAAAGCCTCCATAGAGCAGGCAGAGGAATCAATTAAAGGTGTGTGTCACATCATGTCCTTCATTTAAACAGAACTGGGCAATGGTTTTATATACTTAAAATAAACCAGATTTCTGGCCTCAGCCCACAGGACCATTCATAAAATGGCTTTTGTCAATTACAAAAATATCACCTTGTCCTTAGTTACTCAGCACCATACTGTTGTTCGTTTTAGTCCTTCAAATGACAAGTTCATTCACATCTACTGACCTTGTTCGTATTATCAGCTCACTCTATTTTCCATACTCTTATTTCAGAGCTTCATATGGCTGGTAGCTTATTCTAATTTGACAATCAGATTAAATATAATTCCTTCCTTCGAACACTTAATCTTAAAATTCCCCGTTTGTATCACTCTTTTGTTTTCCTTTAGGATATATCACAACTTAGTATTTGTTTATTATCATTAATTTTTACATTTACTGTGTTTGATATAGATCAAACACTCTGAATGCACCAGTTTTGTTCATGATGTTTATTACCACAATTTCTGACATGGCATCTTACCACAGTTTCTGACCTAGTAGTTATTAAATAAATTTTATGGACAGAAAATAAAAAGAAGGAAGGAATAAGAAAAATTATTTTCCTAGGCTGATGTCTAGCAGAGTTTTTCCTGCATTTTCCTCTAGAATTCTTATGGTTTCATGACTTAATTCAGGATGGATAAAAGACTTAAATCTAAGCCATAGGATCTTTTAATTTGCAGAAAGATTCCAATGTTTGAGCCAACAGAATTATATTGCTGATACACCAGGTATCATGCATTTTGACGTGTGCTGGGAATTTACAAGGGAAAGCATAAGTGCTTTTTCCCACACTCAAGAGAGAATGTTTTAATCAGGTAAGTAGGTATATAAATTATTGCAATTTTGTGCTAAAAGTGATATAATTAAAATATCTATAAGTAAGGAGTATGGGAAGGTCAATAAACAATACATATATAAAAAATAAATTATATATTGGGATGGGTTTTCCATTAATATGTCTCCTTGGGAGTGATGTTTTATCTCAGATCAAAAATATAGGAAGAGATTAGCTATTTGAAATAATAAGAGAAGACAGTTACATGCATAATAAGTAAAGGGTAGGTACAAAGTTTCTGATTTGTAGAAGAACTTAGCACAATATATGAGCTACCAGAAGGCTAACATATCTGCAGTAAAGTGATCAAGGGAGGTGGGCATCAAATTATGTTTAATAACTGGACAGGGGAAGTAGGTGCTTGTAGGCTATAGTAAAAAGAATAAATTTCATTATTATTTTATGGATTTAAGCAGAGGGGAGATATGATCTAATTTATAATTTTATGATTATTCTGGCTGGTAGGTGTTGAATAATTTGGAAGTAGGTAAGGTTGGAAATAGAATTAGAGATTAGAGGCTAATATAGTATAATTTATAGACAAGAAGTGGTCGGTGACTTGGCCTAAGATGACAGCAGTGAAGATAGAGAAGTAAACAGATACAAGATTTAATCTAAAAGTAGAACAGACATAATTTGCTGATGGAATTAAAGAAAAGACTAATTGTAGATTTATTATGGGTTATTATATCTGACTTAAATAATTTGATAGTTTTACTAGAGCTGAAAGGAAAATAAGTTTGGGGTAAGCTAGTAGGCATTAACAATGGCATTTACATATATTAATTTAGAGATGGCTGTGAAGAATCAAATAAGAGATGTCAAATGTGCAGTAGAATATATAAATGGAGAGTTCACAGGAGAGAACTGCAGCACAGAGTTAAGTTTAAAAGTTGCCAGAAAATGTATGCTATTTAGAGATATAGGAAATAATGAAATTACCTAAGAAGAAAATGTAGATGGAGGTAGAAAAATGTTCCATTCACATAACCTGAGGTGATGCATCTTTTAGAAGCATAGTGAAAAGAAGACATGTTTAAGAACAAATACTAAAGATGGCAGTTTCTTGAAGGTAGAAATTTCAGAGGTACTGAGAGAAGAGCCTTTCAGAGAGGGGGTGAAAGTTAATTCTGTGGAAAGCTGCCAAGTGGTAATAAACGAGCTCAGAAAAGTAATCATTAGATTTTTCAAGGTGAAAGGCCTTATCCATTACAAAAGCTATTTTTATGGACTTGTTCAAACAGAAAATACATAAACTAGATCATAGTGGGTTAAAAATGAATTGACATGAAAAATTAAGGGCAACTGTTTTGAGAATTTAGGGTAAGAAAAAATAAAACCAAAGAAATAGAGTATGATATATTAGTTGCAAAAGGAGGAGGAATCAAAAAAATTATTGCCATTTTTTGTTTGTTTGTTTTTGGTTTGGTTTACTTGTTTTATTTTAAAAAGGAGATGTGTAACTTTGTGGGATGCATCAGGAAGGAGGCAGAGCTTGATAATGTAAAAGTGAAAGGGATTAGGTGAAGATAACTTTCCCTTGATAAGGGAAATGAGCGAGATCTAGAGCACCCCACCTGTGGCAGGATTGGCTATTGATAGAGGGAAGAACACGTAAACTTGGAAACAGATGGGAAGAAGAAGGAGGCAGCGGATGTCATCAGACAAGGGAGTACTGATGATTTGAAGGTGGGAATATGAGAGAGGATCTTACCTGGGGGCTTTTATTTTCTTAGTGATACTTGATGCAAGATAATCAGCAAAGAAAAAGGAATGCCATAAACAGGAAAGTTAACCTTGTCTGAAATAGTCAACTTGCATGTTTGGAAAGAAAAACCATCAGAAAAGTGTGGTAGAGTTGTTAGTTTTAAGTACTCACTTGAGATATATGATCCTGTATTGATATAAACCTACTCATACAGGTTGTGTTTGTGATTAGACAACTGTTATCAACTTACTGTTCTTGTATTTTTTCATCCTGTGACTTGACAAGGATCACTTTTGTCAGTTCAGTTTCTTGACCTCTCTTCTCTTCCTGAGAAGGTTCTTCTTTTTATGTATGTTCTTTTTGTTTTGTGATACAATATAGGCAAAAGAAAACAAAACAATGAGCAATAAACAAACAAAAATAAACAAACAAAAATGGATCCAAGGAAAGAAAGAGGAGATGGCTGAGATAGAGGGAAATAAAATAGAACAGTAATTCTAATTTCACAGGGAAACGATAAAAGAATAACAATTATTTTAACCAAGGTTGATGCCTCATGGTGTTAGCAGACCTATACGAAACAAGTTAGGCTTTTTGTTTGAGTGAAAGGGTCTTACAAAAGAAGAATTTTTGTTTGTTTAAGTGGCTATGATCTGCATATATTCCAAGTATCTAAGACATGCAAAAGCAGAACTTGAGTTATTTTGGAATTATATTTTGGCTTCTACCTTTACTTTTTTGAACATTATACATTATATATTTTGGGGAATAAAGCATGAGTTTCATAAGTGGATAAATAATTGCAATCATTGTCTCTTGGTTTAGATTATAAAACTCAGCAGAATTGATGATGTACCAGGTCTTCAGTGTTCTTGAACATTTTCACTTTCTCTTTGAATCCTGACACTATCATGGGAACAAACGAGGCTAGTTCACTGGAGGATAGAAGATAGTATGAGTGAAAATCCAGCTGTACCAGCCAAGATCATCCTATAGCCAGCCTACAGACAAACGACCCACAGTCATGTAAGATTATACAATCAGTATCAGCAGAACTGCATGCCCAACCCACAGATATAAAGATAAGCCTAGCTGAGACTAGAATAACCACACATCTGACACATTGACTTGTGAGTAATAGATAATAAATATTTATTGATTTATATCACTAAGATTTGGAATAGTTTTAATACATAAAAGGATAACTTGTACTGCTCATTCCTTATTTTTTAGTTTATGCAAGAAATGATCAAATGGCTTGATCATTTCTTGATCAAAGAATATATAGATATAATAATATATAGATAGATAGAATAGATATAATAATCATGTTTTAAGTATTTAAATGGCATGATAGAAGTCTTTTCTTTGAGGGAGAAAGAGACGGTGCTCAAAACTGAATATTTCTTTAAAATTATCCTCTTCACAAAAATCCTTCTTCACTATGTACTCTGGCCCTTTTTAAATACTTTTAAAGTAGATGAGTGTGCAAAGAAATCATAGAGGATACTTTTATCAATTTGCTTTGCCCAGTCTGCTTGTATTCATTTGTCTCAGAAATAATGTGTTATTTGATATTTGTCTTTTTGTAGACTCAGTCAACAGAGCTTCGCTCTAGATGTTTGAATAAGGATTAGTCACATGTATGTAGACATCACAAAGTATGGTGACAGGAGTAGCAATGAGGAGGAAATCTAAAAGAGAGGAGCTAGCAACCAGGGTATAACAACATGGATGCATTGAGAAGTTGACAGATCTCACCACATGAGTTTCAAAGCTTTTTATTCTTTTTTTCTTTTGTTGGCTTTTGGTTTTTATCTTTTAAGAAAAATATGAGAAGTTTTTGGAGATGTCAATAGAGAGGAAAGAAGAGAAAACCGATTCTACCTGTGCCCTTGGGTATGTAGAGAAGAGTTAAATAAATAAAAAAATGACAAGATATAAGCAGTACAGAGATGAAAAGAAGAAAACATACCCTTTCACTTGAATAAATTTAAGCAAATTCAATAAATTGTGGTCTAAGACTATATTAATAGCTTATGTGTAGTTAAAATAAAGAGGAGGGGAAATTTTGTAGTGATGAATTTCAATATTATGAAAATACCTGTTCTAAGATAAAAACTTTCAGAATAACTGGCTAGCTTTGGGTTCGAGTAGAATCTAGTGTTGGGTTTTGTAGAAGATATAGGAGGCAGTATGAGGATAGTTAGATGATGTTGAACAACTTTGGTTATTATGGTAAAGGGAATGTGAAGAACACTAGAACTAACTCAGCACATAAAAGAGAGTAGTGGGCATTAACATGTGAAACTATTACTAATATTTTAGGGCTTATGTCTCCCTTTTATTAGATATTTTTGTGGAGTTCTCTGTTTCCTACACCTTCCATGTTGGTTACTTGAACATATTTTCAAATTAGATTTCGATTTATTTATATTAGTATTTAGTATATTACCTGGCATACTTTTCTTGGTGGTTGCTGTAGGTTTTATTAAGCATACATTTCGCATATCAACTTATCACATCTTACTGTTATTGACATTTTGCCACTTTGATGGAATTGCTGCAAAGTTACATCCATAGGTCTCCCTTTACTATCCTCATTTTTAAATATCATTATCATAAATATTTTCTCTGATAAACATATCAGTGTTATTTTTTGATTCAACCATTCTATGTGACTTAAGAAATTCATATAAAGAAATTAATAATTTTGATTGCAGTATTTAATAAAATTATTTTATGTTTCTAGTTCTTTTGAACTCAAAAGAAGATTTTTCAAGTTTTTGCGTTAAATGTTACCAAGGCCCCACATAAAACAAATCAGGATTATTTTACTACAATTTGAAAAATTGCTATATTGAAAACTAGTATTGAGCAATTATAATCCCATATATTGATTTTAATCTCTTATTAAGTAAATTTCTATTTTGCTTAATTTGATGATCTCATATAAAATGTCTTCAGAATTTATTAACATAAAAATAACTCTCATACTTACACAATTTGGGTGATAATGTGAACTCACATACTAGTTCATATTATCATAAGCTCTTACAAATAAATACAGAAGCTATAGCAACCTAACAGAAAATGCTTAGTTTTTCTTTATCAGTTTTTAAATTGTGCACTATGATAAATACTTGTGGTAAAATAGATGCAGATATATTAAGTATAACTTGACTTTATACCTTAATTAAAAAAGGAATGAAATTGAAATATTTGCTATGTATATTTTGTAGCCACAAAATATTAGTTTAAAACATAATCACAACTGAGTTTTCATGAAATAACCAAAAACAGAATTATTATTTATTAGAGTACTTGATTTTTTGTTTTACTTTTCTTTCAGAGGGACATTTTATACATCTCTTTTTTAAAACACAACTACTCAGATATGAAAGGAAAATTTATAGAAAATAACCTAGTTGAAGAGAGTTCCTCCCTGTATACTGTAGAGTATTTGAAGATCTTTCCTTTCTATGAAAAATAATATTAATATAAATCCTTTTATACTGAAGTATAATAAAAATACTTGAATTAGAAACAAGCATATTATATGAACTAAAATATTTTATATATAACTATTGAACTATTTATACTCAATACTTCCTAGAAAAATAATTATTGTTTCAATCAATGTTATCTATGACTTGAGTTGCAAGTATTTTTCTAATTGTTTTATATGACTTTCACTTTGCTTTTTATATTTTTTGCCTTTAAAAACTTTTTATTTAATATATTTATTAATTTATAAAATTTAATTCAACATTGTTCTCTATATATCTCTATTTGTTTACTCTGATTTTACTTTTAAACATACAAATGTCTACAGAAATAATTTTATTTTTGAACAACTATGCCTATATTGCTAATTATAATAAAATTGCATTTGATACTTTTTTTGTTTAATCACTCAACATATAAAAGTTCATAACTGCTTTGTGTTCATGTTTGCTACTCCCTTGCTTGTATGTGTTTGTTTGTTAGATACATTTGTATTAAATGTATCTTTACTCTTCTCTTTGGTTGTATTTAGACATTTTCTCATGGAATGAAATTTAACATTCTTTTTTATTTTACTACTCATTCATTTTTCCTAAATTTGCTAAAATATACAAGTATTTTTTACCTTTTCATATGCTATAGGTTTGAAGTATACACTTCTCATTTTTACTGTGCTAGTATTTTCCTTTCCATTTGATGGAAATAAACACCTATGTCTCTAAGAATGGAACAGCATTTACTCAGAACTTCATCCAGCTTAGAAAATAATAATAGTTGCTAATAATTACTGAATATTCAATATGCATGAGAGTCTGTGTGTATATATGTATTAATTCAACTAATCTTGATAGAAATCCTATAAAAGAACTAATAGTATATTATTATATTATACAGGTATTACTGAAAAACAGAGCAGGTAGGCATTTTAAAGAGAAATTTATATCCTTCCTCAAAGGGTGAATATTGTATCTGTAATAAAATACAAAACATTTATTAAGGCCTCTTTGATTTATACCACTTTGTTTTAGCCACAGACACCATTTTTGTTTGTGTTGTTTCTAGAAAATATCATCCTCATTTTTGCCTTAGAGACTTTGCATTTGCTGTTTCCTCTACATGGAAAGGTTACAACAGATTTTTTTTTTTATTTCATAAATGGCTCCTTATCATTATAGAATTCTTCTTTGTCCAAGAAAAAATAAGTCCTTCCTTTAACTACCATAGGTAGTGTTGTTCCCCATTTGGTGGCAGAACAACAGGTTTAAATTCTAATTCTGTAATTTAGAAACTGTGCAACCCTAATATGATAATCTACCTTTATATTTCTCACTTTTCTTTAACTATAAACCAGAGGTAACAATTGGATATAACTGATCAGGATGTTTTGGAAATCAAGTAAGGAAAAGAACTTAGAAAATGCGTTGGCACAAAGAAAAGGCTCAAAAATCTTTTCAGTGTTTATGGTTCTATTTGATATTCTGTGTGCTGTAAAATGTCTTTTTCATATCTAGAAGAAAATACTAGAAATAGAAATAATGCTAGAGATTTGAGGCATATTTTAAATTTTCATTTTAAAAATAGTTTTCCTCTATAAAATGGAACATGAAGAGTTCTAGTTTTCTAATTCATTAGATTATATAAAATTAATATTACATGTTAGCCATGAATCTCACTATTTTTAAAATACGGGAGAATTAAATAATTAGACACCATATTTTTATTAGCCTTAAATATATTTAATATAGCTCTAATATTTCAATTATTTTCTTCTACTATTTCAGAAACTAATAAAATAAAATCATAACAGACTGAAAAATACCTTGAAAACACTTTGGGCTCTTTATTATTTAATATGCAGGCTGCAGAATGACTTTAGCTATAAGTAATTGTTCCCTCCAAACTCCTTCTAAAGTAGGTTATAATATCTGATGGACAATAAATTATACTACACAAGGGAATATTTACATTATAACTTCACTCACACCTTCAATTAACTCAAAGATATACAAATTTCTCTAGTGCATACTTTCATAGGAGAAATTTTCACCATGGGTTTTAATATTTTGATATCCTCTCCACATTACTTCCTTAGAGATTTCTAGAGTTAAATTGCTTCTTTTTTTATGTTGAAGTCAGTTATACTATATAGTCCTTAGTAACTCAATTATTTAAAAAACCTTTGCATATGTTTTATATATACAAAAACACCCCATTTATTGATACAAAACTATATTTTGTGATAATTAAATTATTATTCTTTTAAATTAAAGCAATTAAGTTGGTAAACAACTTATTTGTAGTAATCTCATAAATAGATCAAATAGTTTAAACTGATTATAGCAAGTAATTACATAATTAAGATGTGTTAAATAATTATCATTATAAAACTTGCATAAAATTGTACAGATTAAGTAAAGGATGAGCTAAAATTAGTATTTATTCTTTACAAATTCATTATTTAAAGAATCTTTTTTATTTTTGTTATAGTCACTAAAATGTAAAATAAAAAAATAAGAAATTATCTGAAGGATTAAAAATATTCAAATGTTAAACTGTCGCATTTCTGTTAATATATTTTGAAAACTAGAATATTTCCAAAACATCGATGAAGGCATACATCTCATTTCACTGTGGATGTAGACTTTTTATTGTGCATAAATATGACAGGAAGCTAATGTAGATAAGACATGTAATGTAGCAAAGAAATGAATACATAAAGATTGTGTTATAAGCATGTATTCACATTTGAATTGAGTTTGCTTAACGACATGCACTGTAAAAATAAACATTGTACCAGACATATTGAAGCTCAAGATTAGCAAGGTATATATATATATAGCTTTTATTGATATATATATAGCGTGCAATAAAAGTATTCTTATTGTGCAACACAGTCAACCATTTTTATAAAAACATATTCAATTAAATAGTTTGATTTAAATATTGAACTTAGATTAGCATATATTTACTAAAAACAGGGTATATACAAATATGCTAGCAATTGCAGATGAAAAAATACACTCTTTTAAACTTGGAGAATTTCTGGGGGCTAGTAGCAAGATGGCTGACTAGAGACATCACTTGTGAGACTGCGCTGGCTGGAAGGTAGGATCTGGCCTGAGGAGAGTAGAGAAGAGTCATAGCTCATGTGTGGATCACAGAGAGAGACAACAGAGACAACTGCTGACTCAATGAAGACAAACTTCAAAGCTGAGAATGAAGACAGTAAAGAGGAGAAGGTATCAGCAAGGATCAAACCCAGAGAAGCTCAGAGCCCAGTGAAAGAGTAAGGGGGGGATTCCCGTCCCCTTCATACATGGCTTTGGGGAACAGCAGGACACTATGTTTATTGAAGGTTTTTCCACCCTCCATGAGCCCAGGCATGGTGGCTAATAAGGAATAGTGGGGTGAACTAGCAAGCCCCAGGAGTCTGGGCAGCCCAGGAGGGGTTCGCCTTGGGAGAGACACTTCTTCCCCTGCATCTGCCATAACCACAGCAACTGAGAAAGCAGTTAGAGCTCGGGTTGACCAGGAGCCACAGCCCCTGCTCCACCCAATGCAACTGAGAGAGTAGTTTGAGCAAAGAATCTTACAAACGGCCACTTCTCTCTAGAGGATAGATACTCCAGGTTCAGGTCTTCACAGAGAGGGAGGCCCACCACTCTTCCCTTGAGAACTTGTAGTGGAACAGGGAGGCACAATTTGGGCTATCCCTGCCCACTGGCATTTCGCGAGATTACATGCAGTGGATAAGATAAGCAAACCAGTCTAGGTGCCCCCTGTACATGAGAGGGGTGCAAGGAGACACAGGGGAGAAGACTAGGAGCTGGACTCAGGTGTCAAGGAAGGCTGCATGGACATATCTGATGGGAAAGTGTGGCGGGGTGCTGAGGATCTGGGAGTGTGCCCTTCCCCCTGCTGGAGAACTGCCATTGGATATGGGTGTGGCATTTGGAGAGAATGCCATAATAGCCTAGCCCCTGGTTCCATAGCAAACAAACATGGGTAGCACTCAGGCAAGTGGCTGACCACGTGCAAAGGCCCCTCCCCCAACTCATTATAGGCAGAGCAGTTTGAGAGGAGAAGTTCACAAGCAGCTACTTCTCTCTGGCGGGAACACGGTCCAGGCTGAGGTCCCTACAGATAGATGGGTCCAAACCTCTTCCTTTGAAGACTTACAGTGTAACAGAGGAACACAATCAGCAAATTTCCTGCATGCTTGTGTTTTGTGGAGAAGCACACTACTTGGTCAGACACACAAGACCAGACTGGGGCAAGGTTTGAGAGCTGGTTTTGGGTGGTGCCGGAGCACATGTGAACTGAACTGATGGGAGTGTGCTGTGTGCGTCCAAGGAGCAGTGATTTGGGAGAATGCCCACCACTCGACACAAAAAAAAGCATATTATTTGATAATGGTGGAAAGATCCCAGCCTGGGGCCTTAGCAAAGAGTTTAGGCCCCTCCCCTGTAAACAGCCTTCCTAGTTTAGAGAGCTTGTCCTGACCTGCCAACTATTAGCTCACTCTTGTGGCTGGGAAAGCAACTTCTGAGCCCCACCTAGGCTTTGCAAAGCCTTAAAGACTCCCACAACCTAGTCATGAACTGCCTTGCTCCTCCCACTACCTCAGTGGTGCTAGAGATCAAACAACTCCCTGGGAGCTACAGGGTCCCTCCTAAAGCATGGGACACTCAAATACTCCACCTGGAGCACCAGAGCATACAAAGGGCACAAAAGAACATCTTGGCAGCTGCTCTTTCACACACACACATCAACCAATGACAGGGAAAAGAACTCTATAGCTCATCAGAGCATCTTCCAACTCAAACAGGGTATGGGTGATTCATACTCACAAGTACCACATACCATCTCACAGATTAAGATGAAGGACAAAACACAATTCACATTGCTGAGAAGAGGTGAAGACAGCAGGACAGAAGCAACCTGAGAGGATCATCACACTTTCTTGAACATCCCATAGGCAACTCAGGACCAAAACACTTCTCCCTAGCTCAGAAAGGGATTGATCTGTGGAGACTCAGGGACAGTCCTGCAAGCCAGGCCGAGTATCCCCAGGACTCAATCGAGAGGCGAGAAGAGAAGAAATCAGCAAAAGAACTCCAGAAGTACAAAAAATCAAGGCAAAAAGACACCCCCAAAAGGAAACAACAACTCTTTACCAATGGATACCAATGAAAATGAAAACATTGAAATGACAGATAAGGAATTCCAAATATGGATTATAAGGAAGCTCAATGAAATACAAGAGAAAATGGAAAAGCAACACAAAGAAACCACAAAAACAATACAGGAAATGAATGGAAAATTCACTAAAGAAATCAAATCATTAAAGAAAAATCTAATAGAACACCTGGAAATGAAAAATTCATTCAAATATATACAAGACACAGTAGAGATTTTAAAGAATAGACTAGACCAGGCAGAAGAAAGAATTTCAGAGCTTGGAAACAACACCCTTGAATTAAGTCAGTCAAAAATAAAGCACAGAGAAAAAAGAGGAATAAACAAATTGTACAAGAAATATGGGATTATGTAAAGTGGCTTAACATAAAAATTATAGATACCCCTAAGGGTGAAGAAGAAAATACACAAGGATTGGAAAATATGTTTGAGGGAATAATTGAGGAAAACTTTCCTAGTCTTTCTAGAAATTTAGATATATAGTTACAAGAAGCTCAACAACACCTGGGAGATTCATCTCAAGAGGTAATCACCAAGACACATAGTCATCAAGCTGGCCAAAGTTAACACGAAGAAAGAACTCCTGTGAACTGTAAGGTGAAAACATCAGGTAACTTACAAAGGAAAACCATCAGGCCAACTGCAGATTTGTCAACTGAGTCCTTAAAAGCCAGAAGGCACTGCAGCCCTATTCTCAGTCTTCTTAAACAGAATAATGGCCAGCCTAGAATTTTGAATCTTGCAAAACTAAGTTTCTTATATGAGGGAGAAATAGACTTTTTCAGACAAACTCTGAGGGAATATATCAAGACCAGACCTGCCCTGCAGGAAGTATTCAGATCTGAACTATACATCGACTAGCACAGTAGTCATTTACCAGTGTAAAATCAACACAACTAAAGCTCGGAGCCCATATAAAAATGTCCATCAATTCAAAATATGGTATATGTATACTATGGCATACTACTCAGTCATGAAGACGGGTGACTTAATGCCTTTTACAACAATTTGGATGAAGCTAGGGACCATTCTCCTAAGTGAAGTATTGCAAGAATGGAAAACAAACACCACTTGTACTTACTATCACATTGGAACTAACTGATGAGTACATATGTGCACAGAGGGAAGTAAATCTCAATGGAAATCAAGCAAGGGCAAGTTGGCAGAAGGGGATGGGGAAAAACCTACCTAACAAGTGTAATAAACACTATCTGGGTGACAAGCACACTTTTAACCCTGCCTCAAGTATTACAAAAGGGACCCATGTAACTCAAAACATCTGCACCCCCATAATACTTTGAAATGAAAGTGTGGAATAAGAATGTTATAAAAAGAAAGAAAGAAAAGAAAGGGCATCAAAGATAAAAAGGAGGAAATCAAATTGGCTTTGTTTGCAGACAAAATGATGTTATGCTTTGGAAAACCTAAAGACATCACCAAAAATTGTTAGAAGTGATAAACAAATTTAATATAGTTACAGGGTATGAAATCATACAAAACCAGTAACACTTATTTGTACCAACATCAAACAATCTAAAAAAAAATCCAAAAAGCAATCTCATTTACAATAGTTACAAAGAACATAAAATCCTAGGAATCAATTTAGTCAAGGAAGTGAAAAATCTCTACAAGAAAACTATAAAACACTGATGAAAAGAACTGAAAACGATACACAAAAAATGGAAAGGTACTCCATTCTCATTAATTGGAAGAATTAATATTGTTAAAATGACAATTTTATGCAAAACAATTTCAAGATACTATACAAACTTTATCAAAATACCAATGACATTCTCTAAATAGAAAAAAAAAATCCTAAAATTTATATGGAATAGCAAAAGCCCTGAATAGCCAAAGCAATCCTGAGCAAAAAGAAGAAAGCTGGAGGCATCACACTCCCTGACTTCAAAATATACTACAAGGCTATAGTAATCAGCATGATACTGGTATAAAAACAGACATATAACCAATGAAACAGAATAGAGAACCCATATATATATCCACACAGTTGCAGCCAACTCATTTTCAAGAAAGATGCCAAGAACATACAATGGGAAAAGGACAGTCTATTCCAAAAAATGGTGCTGGGAAAACTGAATAACCACATGAAGAAGAATGAAAATAGATCCCTATTTTTCATATACAATAATCAAATAAAAATTGATTAAAGACTTAAATCTAAAGCTTAAAACTATAAAGCTATTATACCAAAAGAAAATATTGAGGAAACATTCCAAGACATTGGTCTGAGTAGAGTTTTTGTGTAAGACCTCTAAAACACAGGCAACTAAAGCATAAATAGACAAATGGGATTACATCAAGCTAAAAATCTTCTGTACAGCAAAGAAAACAATTAACAAAGTCAAGAGAACCCATAGAAGAAGAGAAAATATTTGCAAACTATTCATCTTATAAGAGATTAGTAAGTAAATGCAAATCAAAACCACAATGAGATGTCATCTCACCCTAGTTAAAATTGCTTTTATCAAAAAACTGGGAATAACAGATTCTGGTGAGAATGTGGAGAAAGGGGAACACTTGTACACTGTTGGTGGTAATATAAATTATTACAGCCACTATGGAAAACATTATAGAGATTCCTTAATAAACTAAGAGTAGAATCACCATATGATCCAGCAATTCCACTATTGGGTATATATCCAAAAGCCAGGAAATCAGTATATCAAAGAGATATCTGCACTCCCATGTTTATTGCAGCACTCTTCACAGTAGCCAAAATATAGAATCAACTTAGGGGACCATCGATGAATGATAAAAAGATATGTGATAATCCTGTCATTTGCAGCAACATCGATGGAAATGGATGAAGGTCACTATGTTAAGTGATATAAGCCAAGCACTAAAAGACAAATATCACATGTTCTCATTCACACATGGGAGCTAAAAAACTTGATCTCCTGAAGATAGAGAGCAGATTGGTGGTTACCAAAGGCTGGGAAGTGTAAGAGAGAGGGGTGAATGAAGAGAGGTTGAATAATGGGTAATAATATATGGTTTAATAGAAGAAATAAGACTAAATGTTTGATAGTTAAGTATGGTGACTATAATTTAAAATAATAGCTAGAAGAGAATAATTTGAATGTTTCTAATTTAAAGAAAAGAGAAATATTTAAGGTGATAGATATTAAACTCATTTTATCTTTGCATATTATATGCAAGAATTAAATTATCACATGTGCCCCCAAAATATGTACATTTATTATGTATCATGTGTAATTATGTATTATGTATAAAATGTATCATTTTATTATGTAAAAATAAATTAAAAATAAGCAAATATGTGTGTGTTTGTATGTATGTGTGATGTGTGTGCATTTTCTTACTTAATATGGAAAATATAAACATACTAATGAAATAATTTTTTATAGGGAATGATGGAAATAATTTGGAAGGATAGAGATAGAAATAAGAACTTCCTGTGCATACTTAAAAATAATCATGAATTAAGCCTAATAAAGAAAAACAAACAGGCTAAATTTTAATGCCAACAAAAACATCATAACCATACATAAAAAAGAGTATGAAGACTAATAATTTTTGAACACAGAATTGTGAATGCACAATTTTTTCATTAAATTATGAAGAGTAAATGAGCTATACTTAGTATCTGCAGTGTACAGTACTCAACATTTTATATACATTGATGTCTTTGTTTTTCACAAGCACCCTAGAATATACACACAGTTGTCAGCTCTACCAGATTCATTTTGTCAGTAAGACAACCAAGGTTTAGGATGCCTAAAGGATTTACAGTAGATGAAATATTGGATTATCCGTCTTCAGAACTTGCACTATCCACATCTATATTATCCTGATGAGAAATGTAGCAATGAATTAAACATGTAGTAAAATTAAGTCAGTTATCTTCTATAATTTCTGGATCACTGTATGGCTTTTTAAATTTTTTATTTTCCCTAAAACAGTATTCTACTGACTCTTTGAAATTTTTTATCTACATAGTTCAATCACTAATATACTCCAGACATAAATATAAAAAGAATGATAGTTCAACAATATCAATAATAAAAATAAGTAAAAATGGTAGATACAAAGACCTAATGGATTTCTATAGAGACAAATATTTGTTTCCGCATTTTCTTCTGTTTTTTATTTAATGAAAGTATGAATTTGTAGTGTCTATTCAATTTATAATAATTGTAGTATGCCATGGAATAACTAAAAAAATTAATTTATGTTACTGCCATTTTCATATCTATAAAATGAAAAGGCTGTTCTTAATTTTTCCTGAAAATCATGCCATCTTGGCCCATTTTGATCAAAAATTATTTCAAAACTTGTCAAAAAAGACATTTTATCAAATCTATACAACTTCAATATATATGATTATATCAAAAGAATCTAAAAAACCTAAGAAATGGAAATATTTGAAAAATCAAAGGGACCTATAGAAAAGCCAATCTTTAAAGATCATCCAACTACCACCAATCACAGCTTAAGGAATTTAAGTTCTTATTACATTTGCTTTATTGTATATTTAACTGAGACAACATTTAACATTGATGATGTTAAGCTTAACATATATATTTTTTAGAAGAAAATATTGGGAGTTTTTGTTTCTTCTCAATTTTGGTATTTATAAAGATATCACAGATACACTTTTTCTTAAGAAGGTGACTTTCAATGATAATTATGTGAATATTTTGTGAGTATATGCATCAATGTTTGTGATTTTTCTGATACAAAAGCTGTTAGAGCCTTAAATAAAACAACATTTTTTATGATCTGCTGTCTATTCCCTAAGGCAATATAAAAGGATGTAAGGAAAGCACTGTAATGGATCTTTTATGATTATTCTGCCCATTATACAGTGAATGCTTAGCATTTCTCCAAAGTAAATGCTTGCAGTTAGAATCATGATGAGTTAAATATCCTTCAATACCATGAGCACTTACAAAATTTCCTTTATGTAAAACTTCAAGGTAACTAAACTTCTGAAGTTATATTTATGAGGAAAAAAAAAGCATAAAGGAATAAAAGTAAACATGTTGTGTACAAAGAAGATGAATAATAAGTTTCACACAGCTGCTGTTTCACAGTTTTAGAAAAGTTACTTCAGGCCAAGGTCACTGTGTATGAAATTATTGGCATCTTTACTGAAACACAGCACTTCTTGCACAGAATAGCAGTAAATCCATCTAAGAGAGTGATTGGGAAGCTAAAACAGGGATACAACATCTGTCAAGTAGTTTATGCATCTGGCCTAGAGAAGGGTTTCCTTATTTTCAAAAAAGGCAGTTTTACCAGACTGTATGTAGGAGTAAAGATAGTCCCTTACAATATATTTATAAATAGATGGCAAAGATATTGAAAGTAAAGTTGTATTTTTATCTTTTTTTTTCTACTGCATTTAAAAGGAAGATTCTCTACCCCAAAATAGTTGGTTAATGGGCCTATGTAATGTCAGAAGTGAGTCTATATCTCAGACTCGACATTATAAGTAATTCTGACTTGTGCTCTAGAGAAGATTTAAAGGGCATGTGTATCAAATATGTATATGACATACCCTCCAGAAAAAAGATAGTAAGATACAAAAAGGATTAAATTTGTAGAGATCATAAAAGTAGAACACAAAAGATTATGGGAAAATAAGCCTGTACTTAGGTAGGAAAATTGGGAAAGGATTATTTAAAGTTCAATATCAATTTTAAAAATCAATCTCATCAATACAGATATGGGTAGCTTTACAAATAAGGGGGAATACATTATGATCATAGGTGTTAATTGACTACAAATTCAACATGTGACATCCATTTAATATCTTAAATATGTATTCAAATAAAACATATTAAGGACTAAAAAGAAGAAATAAATTCATTGTTCAGTAGTGATAATATATTATACTCAGTACTTCTCAAGGGAAGCATTGACCAACTACTGGATATCTGGCAAAGTGTTAAAATGTCTAAAATTATGGAATGTAGGGGTGCACTAATGCCAAAATGGCTACTAAACACAGAATAGAGATAGCATAATGATGCATTGTTTCCATCTTCAATATATGACAGGCTTTAAATCATACATTCCAAGAGATGACACAGAAATTCTTATCTGTTTTTCTCATTTTAGAGTCATAGATCTAACCTTGGGTGACATGTGGCAATTTAGTAGGAGCAGGGGGCAGAATCATAAGAAGGAAGGTTTGGGGACAAGCAGGAGAACATTTTATAATAAGAGTGATGGGATCATCCATGATAGTAAAAGTTGCTCAAAGTTTAGGAAGCTTCAAAAAAAAAATTTAAAATTCTTCAAAAAGACATGACTAATGACTTTCAAAAGAGAATAAATGTAAGTCAGACTATGAGGGTTTCAATGATATATTTGGTTTTAATGCCAATTGAACAAATGTTAAGAATAATCTATTGTTTGGAGTTGAACACCAATAAAAAGCATAATTTTCATGTATAATTTATGAGGAGTGGCAAAAATACTTATTTTGCAAGATCAATATAACTGAAAAATAAATCATTGGTTTTCCTGTCCCTCTAAAATAGAGGAATCCCACTTCAACCTGTCTAACTTGCTGCAAATATCTAAGAACACTGGACAAATACAGGAAATATTCTGGAGAGGAGATAGCTGAATAAGAAATTCCATAATTCTGTCTGTGTAATTATGTAAGTTCCCATCTCACTTCTGAGCTTCATATTCAAAGACTCAAAACAAAACAGGATAACAAAAATTTTGAAGACTAAATTATGATATTTAAAACACTGCTCAACTCCCAGATTGCAATGTATTGAACAGTAATACTGATATTTGAACTACCACCCAGAGAAAATGACATGCAGTTGAGGTCATAATCTATTAAATAAAACAGTACAACACAAGAGAAACATTCTCCAAAGAATTTAACAAGAACCAAAGTTTACACAACATACTTTTGGAAATCAGAAAATGTGATCAATCCTCAAGGTAAAAGCAACCAACAGATCTAATTGACAAAATAACTCAAATGTCAGAATTTTTTTAAGACTGTAGTAAAATTATGTTCCATGAGGTAATTATCATTATTATCATCATCACTTCAAATTAATGGAAGATAGATTTTATTCTATTTCTTTTTATATATACCATATGTGATTAATGCTATAGGCAGGCTCACACTATTCTCATAAAATCACCTTTTAAAATGTATTTTTCTACTGCAGAGTGGAATTGTAACTAAATTTCTCAAACTCTGTTGTAACTCTTTCCCATATGGCCACTTCTCCTGGTCCTTAAATGAATTGTTTCTCTTAATCTCTCTGTACTCTGAAGATTGAAGTTTACTAAGAAACTTTGGCCTATTTTCTAATTTATGCTCATTCCTTTTATGATCTCACCCAAATGAGTTCTTTCTCCTGAACTCAACACTCACTACATCCAGTAGCCTTCCCTACACTCCCCTTCAATTAATTTTTATTGAGGTATACTATACAGATGGTAATGGCATAAATTCTAAGTGTAAAACTTGATGAAGTAATATTTACCTGTGTAACCACTACCCAGACTGATACACAACACTTCTAGCACCTAAAAAGTCTCCCTTTTACTGCTTTGCTTGCCTGTTATTTTTAAATTTATTTTTATATTTAATTATTATAGGTATATAATAATTGTATATATTTATAGGATACATGTGGTATTTTGGTATGGGCATACAATGTGAATTAATCAAATCAGAGTAATTGGGGTATTCATCAACTCAGGCATTTATTCTTTGTGTTAGGAATATTCAAATCCTACTCTTAAAAGTTATTTTAAAGTATACCCTAATTTATTGTTGATCATAGTCACTTTTTTGTGCTATCAGATATTGTTCTTTCTGTCTATCTAACTATATTCTTGTACCCATTAGCCATCCTCCCCCCTTTATCTCTCCCTCACCTGTACATTTCCTAGCTTCAGGTAACTCTCATTCTCTGTCTCCATGAGATCAATTGTTTTTAATATTTAGCTCCCACACATGAGTGAGAACATGAGAGATTTGTCTTTGTGTGCTTGGCTTATTTCACTTAACATAATGTTCTTCAGTTTCATCCATTTAGTTGCAAATGGCAGGATTTCATTCTTTTTGTGGCTATATAACATGCCATTATGTATGTGTACTATAATTTCTTTATTTATCCATCCATTGATTGACACTTAGGTTGATCCCAAATTGTGGCTATTGTGAACAGTGCTTCAATAAACTTCAGAGTGCAGATATCTTTTTGATACACTGATGTCACCTCCTTTGGATCTACACTCAGCAGTGGATTGCTGAGTCACATGGTAGTTCTATTTTTAGTTTTTTGAGGAACCTCTATACTGTCTCATGTAATTTTTTGACACCTAACTTATGTAATTGTTGGGATAGTTAAGATGAATTTTCTTCCAGTCTGAGAAATAGTTAAATTAAGCAACTGTTTCTCATCCACCTTTGTTTATTCCATATTTTACTTTTAACACAGCAAAGTCGCCCTTAATACTTGCTAAATTAAATAAAGAATATTTGAGTGAATGGATGCTTGAATGAATATATATACACTGAAATGACTAAATCAATTATTTAAGACAGTAGTACAAAAACTTTAATGTACTTTGTAATCACATGAATGATTATTACAACAAGATTGCTGGGCCTCACTTCCAGAATTTCTGATTCGATAGGTCTGAGGTTGGGTTTTATGAATTTGTGCTTCTAGTGCTGCTAGTTCATTAAACACATTTGGAGAACATTTGATTTAAGAGAATTAATTTACTGGTGGTAAGAATATTACATTTTATTGACATTAAAATGATAGTTTTAAACAAATTCCTATTTTAAAAAATTGATTGTATAGTTGATAATATCCTAAATCACTTCAGTTATGATGTGTGTAAGAAGAAATGTAACCTATATATTTCTTAAAATGTTTATACTTGGATGATGCTAACCTCTCTTTTTCATTAACATTTTCTAACCTGTATTTCATTAACATTTTTCTTCCTTTTTTAGTATTTTATTTTTAATACAAATGAAAATTAGACACCACAGTATAATTATACCCTTCACCTCCATCATTCCCCAATTATTAACATTTTACATGTATTCACAGTTTTAACATTTGTTCATTCTCTCTCTCTTCTCTTCCTCCCTCTCTTTCCACACACACTCACACTCACACAGACTACACAGATAGGCATTTTTTTTACTGAATAGGAAAGTAAAATCCAATCATCAAGTTACTAGAATACTTCATTTTTAACTATTAATATGTCAATATGCATTTCTTCAGACAAAGAACATTCCCCCGCCTAATCACAAAATGGCAATGGCATCCAAGAAATGTAATATTGACACAATGATACTATGTAATTTGCATTTCATTTTCAAGTTTTCCCAAGTATCTCATTTACTTTTGAAAATATACAATTACAATTATGGAAATTTGAAATTATTGATTCCATAGAGAGAACACTCCACAGGTAAAAAGAAGTAGAATAATTTATGAATGGAAAGTTTTTACATCAATTTTTATAATTCAATAAATTTCAAACTATTTCATCTACATTATCAATTTTGAGATTTTTTAATTTCAATATATGGGGGGTATGCAAATGTTTCTGCTACATGGATATTTCGAAAATGCTCAAGTTGGGGCTTTTAGTATGCTCGTCACCAGAATAATGTTCATTGTACCCAATAGATAAGTGTTTACCCTTCACCCCACTCTGACACTCCCCCTTGTTGGTTTCCAAATTCCTTTACATCTCTTTGTGCCCATGTGTACCCACTGTTTAGCTCCCATATATTAGTGAGTACATGTGATGTTTCTTTTTTCATTCCTGAGACACTTCACTTAGGATAATGGTCTCCAGTTCCATCCAAGTTTCTGCAAAAGACATTATTCATTCCTTTTTATGGCTCAGTAGTATTCCATGGTGTATATGAATTTACATCACCATCTATACTTTTTACTTTTTAATAAATGCCACTATGACAGGGGTAAGTGATATCTCATTGTGGTTTTTATTTGCATTTCCTTGATGATTATGATGTTGAGCATTTTTTCAAATGTTTGTTGGTCATTTGTCTATTTTCTTTTGAAAAACTTCT
>VBSM01003176.1:46007798-46021708 GCA_008086735.1 Cheirogaleus medius | reverse complement strand
AATCAGAAGCATTCATATATGCCAAGAGCCATCAAGCAGAAACCCAAATCAAAATGCAATACTCTTTACTATAGCCCCAAAGAAAATTAAATATCTAAGAGTATACTTAACCAAAGATACAAAAGATTTATACAAGGAGAACTACAAAACACTAAAAAAAGAAATTGCAAATGATTTAAACAGATGGAAAAATCTACCTTGTTCATGGATTGGTAGAATCAATATCGTTAAAATGTCAATATTACCTAAAGTGATCTACAGAATCAATGCAATCCCCATCAAATTACCATCAGCATTCTTTACAGATCTAGAAAAACCAATTCTTCACTTTGTATGGAAGCAGAAAAAACTTCATATACCCAAAGCAATTTTTCCTGCTTTTTAATTGGGTTGTTTGTCTTTTTCTTACTGACTTGTTTGAGTTCTTTGTAGAATTTGTATATTAGCCCTTTATCGGATGTATTTTCTCCCATTCTGTAGGTTGTCTATTTACTCTGTTGATGTTTTTCTTAGCTGTTCAGAAGTTTTTTAATTTAATTAAGGCCCTTTTATTTACTTTTGTTATTATTGAGTTTGTCTTTAGGGTCTTAATCATAAATTCATTGCCCAGGCCAATGTCTAGAAGTTTTTTCTGTTTTCTTCTAGAATTTTTATGGTTTTATACTTACATTTAAGTCTTTAATCCATCTTGAGTTAATTTTTATACATGGTGAGAGACAGGAATCCTGTTTCATTCTTCTGCATGTGGCTATCTGGTTTTCCCAGCACCATTTATTAAATAGATATTCCTTTCTCCAGCATATGTTGTTGTCTGCTTTGTCAAAGATCAGTTGGTTGAAGGTAGATGGTTTTATTACTTGGTTCTCTATTCTGTGCCACTGGCCTATGTCTCTACTTCTATACCAATGCCATGCTGTTTTGGTTACTATAGCCTTGTAGTATAACTTGAAGTCAGGTAATATGATGCCTCTAAATTTGTTCTATTGGCTTAGGATTGCTTTAGCTATTCAGGTTCTTTTTTGGTCCCAAATGAAGCTTAGAATTATTTTTTCTAGATCTGTGGAATATGACATTGGTATTTTGATGAGGATTACATTGAATCTGTAAATCACTTTGGGTATAGGGTCAACTTAATGATATTGATTCTACCAATCCATGAGCATGGGATGTTTTTCCATTTGTTTGTGTCACCTATGATTTCTTTCATCAGTGTTCATGGTTCTCCTTGTAGACATTTTCACCTTCTTAGTTAAGTATTTCCTAAGTATTTCATTTTCTTTGTAGCTACTGTAAATGATATTGAATCATTGATTTGAGTCTCAGCTCACCTGTTAGTATAAAAATGCTACTGAATTGTATATAATGATTTTGTAATTTTGTCTCTTTAACTCATTAATGCTTTAACTGAATAAGTATATATTATGTTATGAATGTATCTTTTAATTACTTGTCATAGTTAAAAGGAGAATAAGACTAGATGGAATTAAGTGAGTAAAATTATGATATTCTTTAGTAGAATAAAATGGTGAATATTTCTATTGCAAGATAAAATTTCTTGCAAATACATTTTCACACTTCATATTATTATAAGAATTTTAATTAAAAGGACTTTTATATTCAGGAATACATTTATGAAAAGATATTAGTATTACCAAAAATATACTAACCCAGGTTAACCAAATAAATAAAAGAATTGAAATATATAATTCTTGCTTTATTTACATATTGGGCATAAAGAAACAATGAAAAGCATTGATTTTACCTTGGACATTTTGGACTGGTGATATTTAAAATACCATCATAATAAATTCTCAGAAAATATTTATTTAATTTTTTTCTTTTTTTACAAAGCATGTGTGACTTGCTAATACTTTCAATTCATAGATTCACATCTGTTCATATTTTTAGGAGAGATGACTGATGATTAATCAAAATTTTAATGGGTGTCATACTACTGAAGAAGGGTCTGGAGGAGTACAGCAATGCGTGTGAAATACAAAAAGAAAGTATTCAGCTATATATATTACTGGTAAAAAGTAAAACAACAGAAAGACTCTGCTACCATTTAACTTTTAATATATAATAAAGTCATATTGATATAAAACAATCAATTCAAAATTAACCTTCTCTAGGAGAATCATCTGAGTTGGCTTTGCAATTATAAAGTAATAATTAATTATAATAGAAAAATTTGAAGGTACAATGAAATATAAAGATGAAAATTAGAAGCCAACACAAGCCAAACAATATTAATATAAACAAACTTCTATCATTCTTTGTATTCTTAAAAGTACCTAAAACCTTTCTATTCATATAAATTTGCCTTCCTTTTTAAATTTAATATTTCTCCTTTTTGTAAAAAATGTTATAATATGCGTGTCTAATTTAATATATGACTGAATTATTTTATGGCAATTTATCTATGTTTTACAGTTTGTTATTTGATTGATGAAAAAAGAGTACTTTCTTGCTTGTGTACATTATTTCATTGTTAATTATAATTTTGAATCATAGGTAAATATTACATCATAGATTTATGGACTTATTATATTTCTTTTGTGAACTGGCTGTGTGTAGCTTTTACACATTTTTCTCTGATTATTGACTGAAATTTGTTCCATATAATAAAGCTTTTTGAGTGTCAAGTTGTTACATAGAATTAGTTTTTCATCTTCTGTTTATTTTTTTATATTTTCTAATATATATTTACTTTGTCATTAAATGTTTTACAGCCAAATGTAGCAGTCTTTTAAAATATTTGATGTATTTGAGATTTTTATGTTTTGATATTAAAAATAGGTGAAATGTGTCAGTATTTGAAAAGTATATACAATACAATAAACCAATATTTTCCAATGTACAGTGCTTGATGTGACAAAATCATGCATGGTTTAACAATCCATTCTGTGAACAGGCTAGAGCAATGAATTAAAATAAAACTAATTATGAAAAGTTTATTAACATGCTCACATATCCCATATTTTAAATATCTTGTAAGAGACCACCACATGTCAACTTTTTGTATGCCAACGAAGAATATCCATACTTGTCTGAAAAGACTATTAAAATATATTTTTCCTTTCCCAACTACTTAAGTGATAAGGAATTTCCTTCATCTACTTCAATGAACACAATACATAACAGATTGAAAAGAGAAGCCAATATGAGACTCCAGCTGTTATCTACGAAGCCATGCATTAATCATATTTTCTAAAATGTAAAATAGTACAAATCCTCTCAATCATTATTTTTGTTTTGACATATATTCTTATTTTTCAGAAAAATACTCTATTCATGTTAAATATAATGGATTTATTGTTTTTATAAACTAGTAAGACATTTTAATTTTTCAGTTTTAATTTATACTAATGCCAATATTTATAGCTCATATAAATAAAAGCTTTGGGGGATAATCAATAATTTGAAATTGTAAAGCATTTCTATGAACAGAATGTGACTCTGTCTTATGAGTTCCTCCTGCAAATGAGTTTTCTTTGCTTTTATTGTTCTGAAATCATTTTCATAGTCATGCACTGCCTAATGACTTTTCGGTCAATGATGGGACATATCCAACAGTGCTTCCATAAGATTATAATACCATATTTCTATTGCCCCTATTTTATGTTTAGATATATTTAGATACACAAATACAATCATATCTCCCATTCACCTCTTTTTTTCTTTCTTCATTTGGTGTCTGTCTACAGCAGGTTCTCTGGCACTGCCACGAGCCATTGAGCTCTCTTTTGTTTCTCAATGGAGCCCAAGCACTCAGTACACTGGTTGCCTGTGAATGCTCCAGGTCAGTTGAGACAAAAACCACATTTCTTGATAGTCTCCTGAAATTGCAGAACTTTGTACATATGTTCCACTCTTGTCTTTCTCTTTGAAAGGAGAATCTACTCTTTTCTTTCTCTTTGAAGGGAGGATCTGTGTGCTGGGCTATTTATTCCTCCCAACATGCTGAGTTCTCCCAGCTTGGGAGAAGAGCTACACTATAAATACTATAGATGATACTATAGTTAATATAAAATGGCTTTTTTCCCTATTTCAACGTAGCTGTTATTGACTGTGGGCTTGCCTGGAGTACTGAGACTTACTTTAGCTTCTGAACTTTTCATAAAGAATTTTTGGATTATATAATGTATTGTTGTTAAGACAGTATATCTGTGGAGAGAACAAGGTCTGGGGCTTCCTACTCTTCTATCTTGCTGGTGTCATGCTCAATAAAATGCATTTTAGAGACTATTAAGACTTTTAATTAACCAGGTAAGTTATATGAAAATGTCACATTTTTGATTAGTTTAAAATTGAAACTAATATATTTTAAAAAGCGATATGTTAAGAGTAATTTTTAAACGTCCAATAATTTTTAAATGTGATCAACCTAGAATAATAGCTTTTCTCTTTCCATGCTCTTCTCTGAATATCAGGAATGCTTAAACTTAAGTTTTCAGTACTGCATCTAGGCTTTTAATGAATAAGTATATTTATCTATCTATCTATCTTTAATTTGTCTGGTAAATCTAAATAGAGCCATTTTTGTCTCCCTGGGTATAAGAATAATAGTTGAATATTGCAAGACAGGTCTCCTAGTGGCCTTGGACTGACCTAATTCCTCTCCTACCTTCTTGCTTTTAGTCTTTTTTTAGTTCTCAAGAATAATTATAAAATGTTCTGGGAATGCAACATCTTGAGATAAGGGGGAGCCATCCATAACAGCCCTAACTCTAATCCAGACCCTCCAGAACAGGATATCTTTCAATGTTTTAGCCTAGTGTGCCATGTGACCCCAAGGCATATAACCTGGGGTGGGCTGCCTTTTGGGGCCCCTCAGTTGTAAAGCAAGCAAGACGTGCAGCCACGGAGACAGCTTTCCTCAGCCTTGGGGGACCAGTGTGAAATGAATCCTAAGCTTCCGTTATCCTTTGTTGACTATCTGTAAGTAATAAATCTGTTTCATCTAATTGGTTGGATATGAGTCTGTTCTTTCTCAACAGATTCAGACATGTTGGTAAATAGTGCACAGTGAACCTGCTTCAGAAATATCATTAGATGTCATTCAGATTCAGGAATTTCCACTTTATTCACTTTCTATTATCTTTCATTTAAAAACAATATCAGGAAGAACTGAATATGTGAAATTATAAGAAGTTTAGCTATTTATTTAAATTAAATATTTACAAGTAAGGATAAGTAATTGAAAACAAAATTTTTTGATTGCCATTATTTCTAAGTGGGGATTTAGCTAGTAAACCTTTTTCACCAAGAGGTTTAAAGTTGTACTCAATCTATACTGCATTCTTGACTTTGTTAAATCACTCAGTTTTGGCCATAGTAGATAGAATATGCTTATAATATCTATTGTAAATAATATAAAATGTGCTTAAAGTCCAAATAATTCCTCTGGCATGGTTTCCATATAAATCTTTTCATATTAGTTCTTATATATTGCCATTAGGCACACATTCATTATTTTATTTCTACACACTATTGTGTATATCACTTCTTGTGTTATTCTTTCAAAGAGTTTACACATTTTTTTATTTATGTTGCTTGCATCAGAAGTCAGGTTGTAATACTTCGCTCAGATATCTTTATATTTCTGTTATTTTATAGTTTCTTACTTACCTAAAGAGAAGTGGTATCTGCATAGAGAAAAATTATCCACTTCAAGTAGAACAAACATTTCTGGATGGTTCCACCAGAAAGAGATATTTTTATACTGTCTGCTCGTTCTTCACTTTCAGTTATTTCTTTGTTACAGAAAAAAAGTCAATATATTTCAAACTCACGGATGAAGTTTAGGAAAAAATAAGTAAATTGAAAAGCATGCTAATATTCGTAGTATGTTGAAAGTAAAGATAAATCAGCAATACATAAGTTATTATGGAAAACTTATCTTCTAATTGCCTGTGCTACACCTTACTTTAGCCACATGCTCTATGGTTATATATGGTGCAGGAATTAACAGTAAATGTCCACCTCAAATACCATCCTATACTTGGGCCATACCCTTATCTTAAGCCAAAATCACCCAACAAATAAATCCTCTATCTTTCAGGAATAGGCCTACCTTAATAACCTTACCACACTGGCTGAAAGCAGCCTGAGAATGGTAGATGAGCAATAAACAAGAAGCTGAATTTTCAAGTGGATCATACAGGGACAGTCAATTGTGCAACTTATAGTAAGAGACCTTACTTAGGGCTATAGTTTTATGGCCATCACAACTGTTTCACAAATTCTCTCTTCTTTCAACCAGAAGCTATTACTTTCTCTACAACTGATGATTAAAACCCTTTTATGTTAATGAGATGAGAGCATTCAAGAGAGGGTGAATTCATTTTCCTCTCACATAATCTACCAGTCTATCTGCAATATATACAAAGTATATATGATATACTTCTTACCAAGACTACGAGTTAGTTGTCTCTGCTTGTGTCTAAGATCACCTAGTCCACTTCTGTTTTGCAAGCCATCCCCTTGTCTACTCTCCCCTTCATCACTTTCTCTCTACTAGTTCATATCTGTGTTCTTATAAGCATGCTGAGATTGCAACAATCTTTTAAAAAATAAAATAAGTAACAAATAGACTTTTGCCCTGTTTCTTCCTCAAGTGGCCTGACATTTCTTGGCTGTCCTTTATAAGTAATTTTCCCCAAAATATGTCTAGAATTATCTCTTTCCTTTCCTTACTGTTTGAAATAACTCTTATTAGTTCTATAGCACTCACTGAAATTTTTTTAAATCACAAATGATCTCTATTGTGCCATATCCAGTAAACACAATTTACCCTTCATTTCACTTCATCATCCTTTTTGAAACACCTTGTTCTGGCTATAGCAACATCTCATTTTCTCTCTTTCTCTTTTCCTTCTAAGTTTCCTTTTCTTGATTCTCCTCTTCATACTGAATTTTAATTCTTGAATGTCTTATGACTCAACCTATAATCCTCTTTTGCATCTGTTCTCCTTTTTTACATCAAGTCATTAATTCCTACCACTTTATGTAATATACATATGTATGTATTTGCTGAGGATTCCAAATTTATATTTTCTTTCAACTTTAACTAAATGCTCCAAACTCATATTTAACTTTTCCAAATATATATAAAATATGTAATATTATTATAACAAAATATATAATAAATATAACAAATAATCAATAACATTATACTATATAGTATGTAAGATGTATAATTGTGATAATACATAATTTATGATGAAGCACAATAGGCATCTCATACCAAAACAACATTTTTGCTTCCCAGTGAATGCCCATTCTCCACTATCAGTAAATTGCTGAAACTTACCTTCTTAAATTCTTGTAAACTTTTATGTAATCACTCCTTTTCTCTCATGGAAGAAAGAAAGGATACACTGATATTAAAATGTATGAACTGCACCTATATAATCTCTCTACAGCCTTTTTACTGCGAGTAACTGTTCATGATAAATTGAAGATTTTAGTACCTGGAGGTAAAGTCATCATATTCATTCCAAGGCTTATCATCATTCTCAGAGACGGTAACTTTCATATAAATTAGCCAGTCAACATGCTGTCATTTCAGGGCCATGACTTTCTTATTTCCATCGTATCTAACCATGACTGCATCTTTGATTTCATCATTACCCAGAATTTCTCTTCTATACTGTATATTGTTAGATCTACATTTATAAATGCAAATATTGTTGATGTTAATAGCTTTTTAAAGAAATGTATGCTAACTTTAAAGGTTCTATATCTTTACAGAGTGAGTGTTCTGTATAATATCTAACTCTATTAGAAATATAATCATATAATTTTCCTGTGTATAGGAAAGAAAGGTTAAGAACAGGTTAAGAAAAATAGATATTTAAACCTTGAACTTGAACTATCTTCTTATACCAGCATATATTTTTGATGGACAATATTGTTTTCAGGAATAATGTTTTGGTATAATTTGCTTTTGGAAAGCATGAGACAATACTGTAATTTGAGAATAGTGCTGAATGATATTTAAAGCAAAAATACAAATGCTTCCATGGTAACAGGACACTTGCAATTTTGACAAAAGTAAAAATTACAAAGGAAAGTGAAAAAAATATGTTGATTCCTTAAATTAACAATATTGTGTTCCTTTTTTAAATGACGAATACACCTATTAAAAGTATTAATAAAAGACAATTGAGCTTTGGGAATAGTTATTTCATTTTCTTGGATGTCATTCCACATGATATATATCATATCCAAATTTATGATATATAAATAACAATGCTTTTTGATGAAATAAATTTAGTCTTAAATATGCAGTGGTATTTTTAAATTTATTAACATATAGGGTAAGGTTTTCTGCAATACAGAAATGTTAATTACTTTCACTTAAATTTAGAGTTCTGAAAATAATGGTGCCGCATATATATAGCTTTCAGCCACTGCTTATCTAAGCATTCTTACCTGAAGACGCCCCCTCCCCTTTTTTGTCTCTGCTCAACACAAGCCATTTCTAGCCTCATTACATTTGCACTGTAGATTCTATTGGAAATTTCTCCACTGAGATCTTCTTATGAATTACATTTTTACATTCTTGAAACTTAATTTCAAATATGATTTTCTTTGATAGAGTTTCACTGACCACCTAATCTAAATTACCTTCTATTCATCCAATCACATCTTAACATCTTATAGCATCTTAACTTATAGCATCTTAACTACATTTATAACATGTTTGTGTGTGCTTATATGTGTATATCTATGTAAATATAATCAATCCCCTTTGCTACAAAGTGTTTCTATACTATTTAAAGTGTTTCCATTCTTAGAAGAAACATATACATTGTTAGTTGCATAAAAATAATAAAAAATATTCTCAATTCATTTTGTTTGAAAGAACGATTAGTATAGTAAGAAAGTGTGGTAATAGCAATATGTACTTGCATTCATTATTTTTCAATGGGCTTATAAAAATTTTGTGCACACAGCCATTGCAATAAAATATGATTCAGCAGTAGGGACCATACGTGTTGCCACTTGGTAATATTTGGTTTTAATATTTTTTCAATTAGAATATTTATAATTTCAAGAAAATTCTATTTCCAGCACCTTGGATTATAAACAAATATCTTTCCAAATATCTGAATAGTCAGTTTAACATTGATATTTAGAGAGACCCAAGTCACCAGAAGTCAAGGTGGCAAAATATAAGAATAATATTCTCTACTCCAAAGATGAAACCTAGAGCACATTATGTTCTTTTCAGATGACTGGTTATTTACTTGGATATTTAAGAGTTAAAATAAATGCTTAACTAGATCTACTGGAGAAAATGGGAAGGATCACTGGCTAATGAAGAGACTGTATTAATATGGTAATAGGTCTTCTCCACTCCAGGTAGAAACTATTACAATCAGCTAGTATATAAAAGAATTCATTGGTGCCTTAAGAGTCTTTTCTAGTCAAATACACATAGGAGCAGATCTGTTATCAGTTCCCTGAAAAAGTAACATGAGCGTAGGCTAAGTGTAGATTAACCTCAAGCTTTTCCAGGGGCAGCCGTCAGCGCCCCTCATCTGCAGATATCAACTCTGATATTTCACCATTTCTGTGAGTGGCCAGGTATCTGAGAACTAAGTGGAATTATCTCAATAAAGTGTCTGGGTTTTCAGGGGATAGGCATTCAATCCCTAAAGCACATCAGTGATGACCAGGCAGACCAGTTGGGGATGACTAAACAAAATAACTCACCAGTCTTGGAAAGCCATCAGTAAAAACAAATCACAGGAAACTTTTGTGACAGGCCATGACAGAGTAAATAATGTTAAAAAGATCTTACTTCAGCAAACATCTATAAAACTAAGTCTGGAATATATGAGAAAATTGTTTTAGGCATTGGACAACGTTTAGAGAGAAGGGAAAAATCTCAACAGTTTCATGTTCTACTAGGATTTTTGCACATCAGGGAGCTCACAGGAGCATGTTAGCAACATACAATGGTCCTGCCAAGCTGAAGAGGCAGGACCTGAAGAGGTGAACACTTTGCATTATTAAAGTAACCAGAAAGTATAGCTGAGAGCATCAGAGAAGAGGGAATTGAGGCAGGGCTACTGATGTACAAGATGAGACTATGTGAAGCTGACTACAGATTGACTTAGTAGACAAACCTCATAACATTCCACGCTAACATCCCATATCTTGCTGAGACACTTAAAATAAGTTATACTCTAGAGCCATCATAACAGAGCTTACAACCATATCCACACCAGATCCACAGTAGAGAAAAAGTAGGAAATTTAGGTTTCACTAAGCTGGAGGAACTTGGAAAATACCTGAAGCTTTTCATAGATCTACCCTAAATAGCATAAAATAAGCTTACATGGTTTGAGTTTTCCAAACCACAATTTAACTGCCTGTGAGGGAGAAAATAAGCACTTTAAGAGAAAGATAACCAGAATTCAAATCTTAATAATGTATCACCCACCATGTCCAGTCGATATAAGGTAAATCAGATATGCCACCTGCATTGGATTTAGCAGGCAAAGACTTTAAAGAAGCTATTTTAAATATGTTTAAATCTAAAAATAAAACATAATCTTAAGTGAAGAGCAAGGGAATCTCAGGAAGAAGTGGAAACAGTAAAATATGTCAAAGTTGAATATTCAATAATTGAAATAAAAATTACTGGACGAGCTTAAGAGCAGATTGGAGATGGTAGAAGAAATTGTTAGTGAATGTGAAGACTAATCAAATAGAAACTATTCAAAACAAAGAACAGTGAAATAATTTGGAAGAAAAATGATCAGAGCTTCAGTGACTTATGAGACAGTATAGGAGTCTAACAATTGCCTTCTCTGAAGTAAAGTTAAATGAGATTGGTGTAGAACAACATTTAAAGAAAATGGCACATGTTCCTCAAATTTTTATGAAAAGAACATAAGCTTATAGATACAAAAAGCTCAACAAACTCCAAGAAGGATAATATATAAAAAAATTAATGGATGTTAAATTTTGTTAGGTGATTTCTACCATAAGATATATATTTATCTATTGAAATAAACTAAAATAATATAACAATTTCAATAGATGCCAAACCACAGAATTAATACCCATTCATGAATAAAAGAAACAAATGAACAAAGAAAACAAACAAAAACCCTTCCCATACTAGAACTAGAAAGAATATCCTCGATATGGTATTGACCTTCTAATAATAATGTACATCCAACTTCATATTTCAGAGTGATATATTGAATACTTTTTAAGAGTAGATAGGTTTTGGAGATACACTACATACTATAACTCCTTATGATCCACAATTTATATCCAAATTTTTGCAGCTCTGGGAAGCACTATAATTTGTGATGTATGTTTTACTATAAATGTCACTTACATATTTAGCCTTGAAACTATTTTGTTTTTTAACATAAAACTGTGAAGCATTTTTGATAAATAATTTCTTAACCTAACTGGTTAGGATTTCTCACTGTTTTCTTAATAAGGATAGTGGAGACACATATAAACTTACTAGATATCGCTTTTGGTATACTGAGTAGTTTTTTTGTAATTCTTAGTACAGTTTACACATTCATTTATTTTCAAAAATTGTATCCTTGTTATTCATAATGTTCTGAGTAAATAACTTCTCTAAAGATAACTCTTCATAGATGCCTAAAACCAGGCTTGGGATGATAGTGATGGCACTTTTTAGAATCACATATCTGATTCATGGGGTAAAAAAAGAAAAGTAACCAGCAATCTGCACAGACCTCTATTTTAACCAAACTAAATTATGATTGAATTCATGTATTATAGTTTTTTATCTATTGTAGCTCTATTGACCCTAACAACAGTACTGAGGTAAAACATGGCAGTTTGGTAAACATGGTAGGTATTTTTTCTCATTTATAAATCATAACACATTATGGATCATATAATTTTTGGTTTAGATAATCAACTATAAATTCCCTAAATTTGTGAAGGGCAAAGTAGTTAAGTTTCTAGTGTAATATTAGGAAGAGGTACTAATCCAGATCTAACCCTAGCCATTGTTCTTCCCATAGTATATTCAAATGCTCATGAGAAGTTGATTATGTGATTTTTGAAAGAATTGAGGGACGAGATCAAAAAGGAATTCTTTGGAAAAATAATGAACTGAGATAGTAAATCCAGCAGGAGAAAGATTAAAAAGTTGCTTGAAAAGTTAAGAATTCTGAAGAATGGTAGCCAAAGTTTTATATAACCTAGAAATATTAACTACATGTGAGTATGGACTCTTTTATAAGGAAATCTAATAGTTCTGCAGAGAATAGTAGCAGTAAGAGTTCGTCAGTGTCCTGAGTGTATTACACCAAGCAGAATTCAACAGTTTAAACAATGAAGAACAATTTGATCATAGTAAGTTTAGACTATTTCTTTAAATAGAAATTTAAAAGTAGCTTTAGAAAATGTCCAGGATTCTGAGTAAAATCTTTATAATTTTTGCTGGAGGTTTGTTGCTATTTTTTTATCTCAAAAATCTTAGAAAATTGTAAAATCAAGGATTTTTCCCAAAAGATATTCTCTCTCAATATCTTACAGATCTCCAATTAAACCTACCATCTATATTTACTATTGCATTTAGAGCCAAATTACTAAATCTTTTAAATATGCCTATTTAAATAATATACAAATGAACAAATTGGGTGTGTCATTAGCCCCCTGCATACAAGGAGAATTTGAAAATTTAATTTTTCAGTGATTTTTGTTTTTATAAAATCCTAGGGGCATTTTCACATTTAATAGCTTATTGTACTACAGAACGACTGAATAGCAGCTTGTCCTTATTGTAGAAAACCTTAGAGGCATTTTAGCAGTTAAAATCACTTAGCCCCTTCTAGCTTTGATATATTCACTGCCAAAATGATTCAGTTAAGATTTCATTCATCTTATCTGGCTAGTCCAATTTCTTTGGATAAAAATAAAAGTAGTTCTCTGATATTTCCTTTGAAAATTATAAATATACAGTAAGGTCATTTCTCTTGACAGATTTTGTTGTGAATGAAAGTTTAGTTGCTGGTGGACTATTTCCAAGACACTTCAGTAGCCAAAACCACTATCATAGTTGGCCACCACCTTGATACATTAGGGCATTCCTTTAGAAAAGCAGATATGTGATCCTAATGGCCTTCATTATATATCTCAAAGGCAGTAGGAAAGATAAATTAATAAATGCATTCATAGTTTATTTGGAGTACTAATATATAAGTTAACTGTTTGTTTCAAATAAGAGTAGCTAAACTTACTTGGGCTATTATCAAAGTGTCCTATTAGTTGTTGTTTGAGCTGCAATAAAATTTTAGACAGATAAATTCATCATTTACTAATAGTCCCTAGCATATAATTTCATAGCATAAGTTAAATTATTTATTAGTTTGAAAATATTTTCATGGAAATTATTTCGATTAGAAGTGATGCAAAGATGTGGAAACAACCCAAGTGCCCATCAATACATGAGTGGATTAATAAAATGTAGTGTGTATATACCATGGAGTTCTACTCAGCTATAAGAAACAATGGTGATACATTGTTACTACTACTACTACTCAGCTATAAGAAACAATGGTGATACATCTCCTGTATTTTCCTGGATAGAGCTGGAACCTATCATGCTAAGTGAAGTATCCCAAAAATGGAAAAATAAGCACCACATGTACTCACCAGCAAATTGGTAATAACTGATCAACACCTAAGTGGACATATAGGAATAACATTTATCGGGAGTCAGGCAGATGAGAGTGGGGAGGAGGGGATGGGTATATACATACATAATGAATGCGATGCACACCATCTGGGGGATGGACACACTTGAAGCTCTGACTCTGGGGGGGAATGAGGGGAAAGGCAACATACATAACCTAAACATTTGTACCCCCATAGTATGCTGAAATAAAAAA
>VBSM01003176.1:45993502-46007698 GCA_008086735.1 Cheirogaleus medius | reverse complement strand
TGCAGATGTCTTTATAATGGAATGTCTTATGCTCTTTTGGGTAGATGCCTAATAGTGCTATTGGTGGATTGAAAGATATTCTGTCTATTTTATGATAGAAAAAAAATAAGCCTTACTTCTTAATATGTTTGTTTATAATAATAAAATGAAGTCAGTCATTCCTCAAAAAAGTACAGCAAAAAATGTTTTCCTTTTTAATCCCTACTAATAGTTGTCCATTTTTATGTGGGACAGACTTTAACTTTATGTAAATGAGCAATTAAAAAAATGGTGCTTTTGTTTTCAATGGTTAACTGTGATATAACTGGAAATTTTTGACAATGAAATAATATTCTCAGTAAAGAGAGAAAGTTTGAAGTTGTCTAAGTGAACTAGAACAAGGCCAGATCCTATGTCCTACTCCTTGAAATAATTGTTTTAGTGATTGTAATATTCTAGAAATATAAATTTTTTCTAATTGAGAAAATTTTTCAGTAAAGATTCTTTATGTGAAGTAATTTTCTACATACTGTATTTTTTTCTGATAGTGTTTTTCTTACTCTAATTTATTCATATGCTTAAACATATACTTTGGTAAGTCAAATGTTGGAAATATAGTGATGTCATGAAACCAGACATAAGATACTTTCAGTTTTCAATGACTAATTCCCCATAGCTTTAATTTATATGTAAAAGTAGCTGGTGTAGTGTACTGCTTGATAAATATATATTGATTTGAGTTTCATGTGGAATGAATGATACATACATATCATTGAAAATCTCTAATATAAGACATACACATTTTTCTTGGATAGGGAAAAAAAATGAATCACCACAAGCAAGGAAAATCAGATGACCCTATAATTACACTATTTTAATTCACAAACAAGTGAATAAAGCAAACTATTTTGCATATTTTAGTTCATTGTTTTCAATCTTTTCATGATAATTATTGTAATAAGAAAGTTATTAATAATAGTTTCCACTTCTAATCCTGTCTCTTTTCAACTACTCAAGCATATACACTGTCAAAAAAAAAAAAACCCATATTTTTTGTTTTAATGCTTAGGTTGAGAAAATAATGAGAAATTTTTTATGGTAATGTAACAAATTTAAAATATTTTAAAGGAGACTTGCTCTGGAAAGTTTAAAGCTAAATAAAACATAACCATAATTTTGTAGAATCAAAAATAACATTTAGATAAATTATTGGAGATGAATGGAGAAGATGAACAAGTTAATGAAAATGTTATTAATAATTATACCAGTTATATGGAGTAAACACAAATATTTGTACTCCTTAGAGAATGTCAGTTTTGTTAGTTTTGATCAAGAGATTTTCTTCAAAGTTGGGCATAAACATCACTGAATATGAAATCTTGAAAAATAATTTTAACTTTTTCTGATATATTTTATTCTTGTCTGGATTGTCAGACGTGAATGGAAAGACTTGAAAAATTATGATGGTTTAGAGTACACTAAGAACATGAACTGTTTCACATTGATTCAATGGTATCCTCTGGACCTTCTGAGTATTATCTGACTATTTTTCCCAAAAACTATTGACCATATTTTGATATAACTTGGAATTATTCTATAATATTTTAGCCTTTTATGTCACTTTTTGTAAGTTTAATTCCTTGCTGCCAACAGTTTTCCTATTATACTTGCTTCCTGGGATTCCTCCCCCCTCTTTATTTAATTTTCTGTGAATTGAAGAAATAAATTTAAAAGCTTTGCAGAATTTTTGTTTTTTCTGTGAGTGAACATATTTAAAAATATGTTTAAATAGCATATTTAAATAACATATTTAAATATGTTTAAATAACATATTTAAAAATATGCTATTTTTAAAAGCATATTTTTTCTTATGTAGCTAGAAACTTAATGGTACAAACTGTTACAAAGGAACAACTATAAATACGAGTATGTTTTTAATATTAGCAAGTAAGGAGAATCTATACACAAAAGGAGCCTTATGTGGAAAAGCAAAAAAAATAAAAAATACTCCAATTATAGAAAGATGAAAGGACGTAAAAAGAAAAACATTCCCAGTAATACAAGAATGCAAACGACTAACAATTTTCTAGTTGATATTAGATAAAGTAATTCCAGTAGTAACATATTGATGATGAAGATATGTAAAGTTTGAACCAGTTTACATGTAGGGAATAAAGCTAAATGTTCTAATTGAATATAAATAACCCCAGCACAGATGACAGGGATGAGAAACAGGTAAAAGAAGTCAACTACATTTGGACAATCCAAAAGTGTTATTTTGTTGTGGAATCCTGACCTAAATAGAACAGAGCCTAGTCACAGAGTGAGGAGGAACTGATCATTTTCAATGGGACCCTCTTTTAACCCATGAGTCCATTTCAGACTTGGTTATAAAGACATACTTACATTAGCACTCATTTCAAAGGAGCAGATTTATTCAATCACAGCCAAAATTTTTTTTAATAAAAGCACAATTTAAAAATTCTTTAAAATTTTTTTATAGGAAAATAACAGGAATGGTCTTGAGTACTCCATAGCATTTAAGGTGAAAATTCTGGGTCCTAATAAAAATAAAATTATTGAAGCATTTTCTCCACAAAATATTAATTTAATGAATGCCATTTCTTCCTAACTAGCTTACATGTAGTTCTTTTTTTCATTTTCAAATAATACATTTATTTTAAACAATAAAAGTCAATAAATATCCAATGCTAACAATTCAATTTCTATAACATTAAAGTAAAATAATGTATCCCTTCATTAATAGTACTAACACTCAAACCAAAAAAGTCACACAAATAAATTCTGAAATGTATATTTTTCCTTTTATTTCTATGTATTTCTACAATATAAGTTATAGAGTCTACACATGTAAATTATGAACACACACATACATATTTATATGTATACATACATATTAAAAGTTGAAGTTTTAAAGTTATTTATAGTTATTTAACCATACACATATGTGTGGGCATGGTATGTGTGTGTGTGTATATATATATATTCTGTCCCTTGCTATTTACCCTAAAAGAGTGAAAGATAAAGTCTAATAGAGAACACTGCTTCTACTACTAAGCTGCTAGACAAATCAGTCTGCCAATAAATATTTAATGAGAGCTTACTCTTTTGGTTATAGAGGCAGACAGAGTTTAGAATATGAAAAAAAGTTGGGCTACTTGATCTAACATTATAAGAAAGCTACTTGTCATTGAGTTTTAGTCAAGATTAACGTTAAGTATTCAAATTATAAAGTTCAGATATCCTCAATGTGAGGATAGTAGTTTCAGTAGTAAACATTATATCAGCAGTGTGGTCCATTAAATAACTTCGGAGAGATGCATGGTAAAACAGCAGAAAATATTCCAAGTGCACATCTATCTCTATTATTCTTTCTTAAGTACTATAGATTCTTCTTACATGGATTGTTAACATTTATATGAGAGTCTACTTTTTCACAAGATTTCTGGCATATTAAATGTAATATTCAGATGTCTTAGCTCCCTTATTTGAACAAGATAATTCTTTTATATTATTTCTATATCTGACAAAGGTAAAGTCCGTTATCAGATGTATCCACTGCATTTGTAGAGGTATTAGACTAAAAGAAATATGTAATATATATGAAGGCATATTAAAGTAAGACACATGACTAATGATTTCTTTATGTGATAATAAAAATTTACATCAGTTTTTATCCCTCTATAGGTAGCATACCTATAAACAAGGCAAAAGAATCCATTGAGATGACAAACCACAAGCTAATAAAATTGGTATCCTAATCCAATATTATTTCTGGCAGTCTAAAATTCTCAGTCACTCATAGTAAATATTTGTGATTGTTGATATCAATCTGAAACTTACAGCTTCAAAGAATTTTAAAAATTCCTAGACTATCATCCATTTTTAGTAAGTTCAATAACTATATCTAAATTTATTCTTAAATAAACCATACAATATGGGAAAGAATAGTGAAAATATTTCTAAATATGTATTTGTTCATAAACTAGATAGACTAATAATCAAAATAAATGTGGGACAGACTGTTTATTACTCTAGCTCAACAATTAAAGATAGTTAATCTCCTTGAGGTATGTTATATAGTGATCAAATACTTCCATATAATTCCCCCACGTATAATATAATCAACAGTCATTGATCACAAGTTTGTAAGATTGAGCTATTTGCAGTCATAATGCTAATTAAATTTTAATAAATGTTCTTCATGTTTAGAATCATGTTACTACATGTTGGATGTAGGTAGAAGTAGAGCTTTAATAATTCCATAAGTTATTATTGGAAATATTTCATTGTGAAGCAACAGGAAAGGCAACCATTAGTATATATGACATGAAAATATTAAAGAGTATCCAGTGATAAAATAAATTATCCTATATTTTTCCCTCATTATAACATGTTAGTGTTGGGAGTCACCAGGCAATTGATCATTATTATGTTCAATACAGTGGGGATCAAATAGCCCTCAAGAGATTTTAGACCATCTGAATGTAATACTTAATTGATTACTGAGTCGTCTTAATAAAACCTTTCTCATTCTATATCATTTAAATGAAAGCTAACTTAAGATTCAAATAGAAGGTACATAAACAGACTTCACTTATAAAGTGAAATTATATGTAGCTGTTAGGAACAGGCTGAAAGATGTGTTTGGGAGGGGAAAGAGACCAACACCCTGACTGCCTGCCATGTCAGAACTGCAGTTATCCTAGAGAATAAGCATACCATGTAAATTCTTGTTAGGGAAGAGGGTTGTAGACCATAATGACATTTTCCTCTCTCCAGAGCACAACTAATAATTTAGATATATAGTTATTAAAAGCTTTTCTTAATAAATCCCTTTCCCTTGATAAAAATATCCTTGTGAATAGTCGAGGATGAATAAACATTTCCTTTTGTCATATGTATTCTGTTGAAACTTTGGGAAACAGGTAAACAAGAACTTCTTAGGTGTAAGCAAGCTGACTCTGAGTGTTGTGAGATGTTATCCATAATTTATTTTGCAATTACTGAAGCTGCATCTATCTACTCTCTTGACTTTTGCTTTGTTCAACATTGCTACTATTATAACCTATTATTTGATATAACAAGTAAAAATTGGGATAAAATAAGAAAAAATACTTCTTAAAGGCTTTGGGGAGGATTTCTACAAAAAAATAACATATGTTCTAGTATTAACTATATAAGAAGGGATACTTACTAATAATCTTGTAAAAGTGTTCAGGTTACTAAAAATTCTCAGACATACATGACTTCCATTTCTATAGTGAGTTAAATGAAATTAAAAAAAGTTAATAGTATATGCTTTTCCTGCCACTGGTAAATATAGTAATATTTAGAATGATAGGATATGCAAACTAGCACCTTTTAAGGCAATTAGATGCACTTAGATGTTCAACATTCTTGCTTTGTTGAAACACAACATAATCTGGCACTTCAGAGACAACTAGAAGTGAAGAAGACATTGAATACATTCACATGACCAAGCAGTTTCTCCAGCTATGAGTGCCATTTTCCAATCAATAGGATTGTGCTATTTGGGTATAATCCATCATGATCCTCTGTCACACCAAGATATATCAATTTCAAGAAATTCTTTGGCATCAGACAGCAACTGATAGTCTGCCAGAAAGTAATATATTCTAACATTAGCACAGATAATTTCACTCTAATGACTGATTGATTATTTGGGAGGAAGGGGAAACTGTTTGTTTTACTTTTAACTTATTCTTTCCCAAGAGCCTATTCAATCAAGTCTGATGTTTCACACAAATTCCCAATTCTTTCCCTAAATCACCATTTATGCTAGAGTACAATATTCCAGTCTTAATAACAAACCTTTCCCTATAATTATTTCCTGCTCCAGACAAGGTTTCAGGGACTCTAACAAGTTCCTTATATACAGTATCTCATATTATTTGTATGTATAATAATATTGTAACTTTGTCTCTAGAAACATGAAGCTCAAAAATGGTAGGTAAGCAATTTGTTCAAAGTTATATCACTATATAGGTTTACTCTTAAAAAAAAACTGTGCATTGACTTTCTATCCTTATTTTTATGTCCCTATGTTTTCTGCCTTCACAATTGTTGATTTTAGGAAGATCTCTCTCTCTCACTCTCTCTCTCACTCTCTCTCTCTCAAGTCTCTTTTAATTCTTATTAGGAATAAAAAAAACCTTCCAATAGCTCCACTGGCACAACCTCACCTTACGTTACTCTCAATTCGTCATTAACAATATCTATTTGTTAATTTATTATCATTACTAGGGTAATGCTTCTTCAGGCCACAACTGTGTTACTTATCTTTTTAGAACATAGAGATTCAGTAACTCTTGAAATCTATTGGATTAAGCATTATCTAATTAATAAACTACACAAAGAATTTATAGTACTAAATAAGTCATTGTGTGCAGTAAACACAAAAGAAATGTAGTTCCCTTTATTTACTAGCTTTTGAGTTAAGAAATTATTGAAGCAAAAATTATTTTCACAGAAAATAAATGATGGAACATTTCTCCTTACACAGTTGATTTACATAAAGATATATGAAATGGTTTTGCCCTCACAACTCTGTTTTTTCTTTATATCTTATCTAACAAATTGTCATTCCTCTGATTCAGGGTCAACTCCTTCCATTTTGATCTAGATACTATCCCTAACCACCAGCTTAAGTGCTCAAATAGTTACCACTTTCTCCTGTACCCATACTTTCATGCATTTTCTTGAGTCCTTCCTTTCAGTATATAAATATGCTTGGTTGTCTACAATCTCTTATCCTTGTTTGACCAATAGTTCTCTAGCTACATAGCTATGTTTTATTCTTTAAAATGTATCCTCACTCTCTTTGTTTGAGCCTCCCATTCATACTTCAGGCTAAAGCAATTTGGCTTCTAGATTCACCATTACATTAATACTTTCTCCATGACAACCAATGATTTAGTTTCCCAATTCTATAAATAGTGATATTTCTGCTATATGTAAAATGCACAGCATCTACATTTTGTGAAATTTTATCTCATTTTCATTTTGACACCAATTTTCTTCGTTTTCTCTTACTTCTCTTGCTTCTGTTGAATCTCCTTCATGGATTTATCCTCAATCTTATACATTAAATGTCTCACTGGGCTTAAAATCAATAATTATTGTCTATTTATTAGATAATAAAGCCTTAATTAATATCTAAATTTCATCCATAACCTTAGCTTTATTTTATCCTATATATACTAGTAAAACATTAATCTAATATACATTAATCTTATCTATCTATCTATCTCTCTATATATATATATGAAAGAGAGAGAGAGAAAGAGAGAGATCTATTTCCTGGTAGTTATTGTAGGATTTACAACATGCTTATGAAGAGAGTCTTTGCATTTTTTTATATGGTCTATATAATTAATATTTAATGCAGTGCTACAGAGTTTTTAACCAATTGCAATAATAATGATAATAAAAAAAGAATAGGGACAAGAAAAATATCTTACACAAATATAACTTAGTATTTGCCAGCTAGGTATGCAGCATGCTAGGTATGCAGTATGTGTTTCTGGTTAAGGAAAAAAACAGATAGTAATTTTGTGTTGTCATTTTGTGCTAAAATACAAGTGACTGGTGATTGCAGATAAGAAAGAGGAAGTACAGGACAAAACCTGTATGTATAAAAAGTTATAGATCCTTCATTGAAATAGAATTTTTGCCAAGCACAAAACTATCAAATACACTCAAGAATGGAAAAACAAGCACCACATGTACTCACCAGCAAATTGGTATTAATGGATCAACACCTAAGTGGACATATAGGAATAACATTTGTCGGGTGTCGGGCAGGTGGGAGGGGGGAGGAGGGGATGGGTATATACAAACATAATGAGTGAGATGTGCAATGTTTGGGGGATGGTCATGCCTAAGGCTCTGCCTCGAGGGGGGATGGGGGGACAGGGACATGGGCAATATACATAACCGTAATATCTGTACCTCCATAATATGCTGAAATAAAAAAAAAAAGAAAAAAGAAACAAAAACAAAACAAAACTATCAAATACAGTCATGCACCACATAAGAATCACGGATCGCATATATGATAGTGATCCACAATGAACCTCATATATGATGGTGGCTTAATAAGATTATAATACCATATTTTTACTGTATCCTTTCTATGTTTAGATCTGTTTAGATATACAAAGACTTATCATTATGTTACAACTGCCTACAGTATTCAGTAAAGCAACATGCTATACAGGTTTGTAGCTTTGGAGCAATAGACTATATCAGATAGCCAAGGTGTGTAGAAGGCTATACCATCTAGGTTTGTGTGAGTTCACTTTATGATGTTGTGTACTCTATGATGATGAAATTGCCTAATGATACATTTCTCAAAATGCATCTCCATTGTTAAGCAAACACATCACTGTATTATGTTGATGTGAAACTAGAATTTAATTTTCTCTCTCTTAAAATGAAAATGTTTTCTTGAATTATTGGCCTGCTCTTAAATAAGATGTTATAAAAGATTATTCTCTACTTTCTGTGTAATCTGAATAGATAGAGAATTTGTGTCTTACCAGAATAACCTTCCATTGTTTATCTTGATTTTATTATGTCCTTGATTCTTCAAGAAAACAAAAGTTTCTCACTCAGGAAGTATCCAAGGTGCTTTACAATCATGTACCTCCTCTGTTCATTTTTTTAAATTATTTTATTGTTATTTTGATTAAATACATAGCCAAGTATTATTTCTTAAAAATTTGTGATCTTATCTGAATTGTTTATATCTCTTGACAACATTTGATATTTTGCCTTTCCAAAATTGAATCCTAGTTTTATCTTTAGGACTTAAAGTTGTCTTTGGTATTTTCTAGAGACACCTGGGAAATTATAAATAATGTGCTCTTTCACCTTGTAGAAAGGGAAGTGTTGGAAATAATTAGCTTTATTTGGTATCTAATTATTGATAGCTTGCATGGGAAGAGTTCTCAAATCAGCAGAGATATTCAGCCTTCTTCAGGTTGAATTTGTATGGAAAAATATTATGAATGTAAACTTTTCAGAAATGTTATGGTATATAGGAAGTTCCTAGAAAATTATCAATGCCTCAGTGTCCAAATGTTTATATTAACAAGAGTCCTGGTACTACTTTTACTGAAATTACACAAAAACAATACAGTGTTATCAGTAATAATTTTAAGGTTTTTAAAAAGTTAATTTTTTTTACCAACTTTACTTTTTAAATTTGAATCTAGAACCTTCTCATAAGTGATTTTCATTTGGAGATTCACATCACTTATTTATAGGGTCTTATAAATGTATAGATGTTTAGTACCCACTCTACACTCAACATCTCTACTTAATTTTTTTATATTTTTATTTTTATCTCCCAACATAAGACATATCCTCTTAAGAGATTTTTAAATGTACTATACAAACAATATTGTTAAATATAGGCACAATGCCATATTCTTGGTATATTCTAAATATGTTCTTGATATTGTATTCATGGTAAATTAGGTCTCAGAGTTCTTATACATTTTATGTGAAAATTTTTTCTGTGTAGGATTGTGTTCATTTATTTTTAGAAAATAGATGTAATATCCACTCTTCTTTGAAAATAAAGTTGATTGTTATATTTATAGATTTTTTTGGGTTGACTTTTACTTTGCGTGTGATCGGAAAAAAAAATTTCTTCTCAGTTATAGCCATTTACCAGATTAAGCTTTTGTAAATAAAATACAATATTTGGAAATGATATATTTTTCTCCCTTTCTGACAACTCCAGAATTTAAAAATTTTTATTGAGTTTTCTTATTTCCATGACAATTATCATTTTTTCAAATGAGTTCAATAAAAATCTGCCAACCTGATGAACAGGAGATGATTGGAAACATTAGTTATGCAACCAAGGCCCTGTCTGGAATGTCATACTTGAGAATAATGATCACTTGTAAGGAACTAATGTTAACTTATGAAACCAATGCTTACAAAGCCCTCTTGGGAAAACTGACCTGGATCCCAGTTTTTAGGGTTTCCAGCCTTAAAGATGAGTAAGAATGTTCACTTTCTAGAAGGACCAGAGAAATTAGGATGTATTTAGAACCCCAAGAAGATAAGAATTTGTAGGTAAAATCAGATGGTGAGTCTTTGCTTTGGTTTTCAAGTTTTAAAAGGCTTTTAAATACCTAATTTGAGATTCTTTCTGAAAATGTCCAACAAACTTAAAAAGTCATGTATGTCAAATTGTCATTCTTCCTGGTAATTTAAACAGGCAAATTCTCATGAGAACAACTGTTAGATAGGTAGCAAGGGATTCCAGGTTGTCCTACAGATGAAAGTGAGTGCTGTTGCTTTGATGCAATCACCCTACCTGGAAAGAAGGAGAAGGGTGGGCCCCAGGTCCCCATCTTGGTCCTGCCCCACCCTAATCCTCTCGAGAGAGTGCCATGCCTGGGGGAGTAAGGAATACCCAACCAATCTGTGAATCAGAACTTAGTGCTCCAGCAGCAAAAGAATGCCAAGGACTCTCTAGCCCACGAGTCAAGCAGCACAGGTACCATAGAGTCTGGAAATTGACCTAGAATAACCCACATTGGTAGTAATGCAACTCCCAACAGTGCAATCAAAGTGGTTCCATGGTGACATCTGTGCCACTAGAAAGGTCCCAATCTGTGTACTATAAAACAAGACACAGATCATAACCAACCTCTTTTTGCACCCTTCCTTTTGCTTTCCCTTTGCTGTGACAATGGGCCTGGTCATCTTCTGTGGCATATGTATCATGCTCTGTAAAGCTATATCTTGCTCTTCCCCTATAATTCTATCTTTCTCTCCTCAATAAACTTCATTTTCATGCTTGCCTTACTTTGGTATGACTGGTCATTCTTTGGCCATGAGGGAGTCAAGAACCAACATTTCAGGCTGGAACCTAACACAACCTCATTTTGAGGAAAAAAAAATATTTCTTGGAGATTATCTTTAATCAACAATGCAAGGGTATAAGGGATGACTGTAGAGAGAAATTTTGTATATCAGTGGAAAACATTCACCTACCCTTCAAGATTCTGAACCCATTCATTGCTTTTAAGATATTCTATAGCTTTTCATAAAGTGCAAGTAACTGCTGGTTATACAAACTCTGTTTTATCTAGTGAAGATTTAATTGATTTTCTCCTCTATTATAGGAAAGAAAAACAGTTCTGGTATCTACTTGTAAATTGTGCTGGATCTTGTCATCTTGCAAAAAAAACATCAATCTTTACCAACTTTTCAATTCTTATATTTTCTTTCAACATCTGCCTATAATTGCCCAAAATAATGTTTCTATTTTTCTCTCTTTCACCTGAGTCATCATTATGTAGACTAAAACTTGACTGCCCAGATCGCTACCAGTACTCTAAATTGCCTTGCAAGTGGCTATTTCTCCCAGGATCTAGGGAACAATTGTGAGCTAAAATGGAAACTTGATATAAACCTTGAAAGATTCATCAGCCCAACAGACCACACATGGACTAGATTTCTCCTTTACACAAGACATCATTTTGGGCATTCGGGCTTACACCTGTAATCTCACCATTTTGGGAGGCTGAGGCAGAAGGATTGCTTGAGTCCAGGAGTTCGAGAGCAGTCAGGGCAATAGTGAGACCCTGTCTCTATAAAAAGTAGAAAATTTAGCCAGGCATGGTGGTGCAAACCTGTAGACCCAGCCACCCAGGAGGCTGAGGTGGGAGGATGGCTTGAATCCAGGAGCTGGAGGCTGCAGTAAGCTTTGATCACAGCACTACTGCACTCTACCTGGGGCAACAGAGCAAGATCCTGTTTCAAAAAAAAAAAAAAGATACCTTTTTGTCTCTGATAAAATGTTCAAATCACGTACACCCTTATACCAAGGGTCACAAAGACTACAGACAACAGTAACAAGAGCATCCACATCTTAGGATCACAAAATCAATAATCAGTGCTGCGTAACTTAAAAATGTTACTCCACTAACCTCTTGGAATCAATTATATGGTTGTCCTTAGGGTTTCACTTCTGGCTCTATTTTAATACAAACTTTTACATTGCTATTTCTCTTTTTAATTTCACTGGAGTGGTGACAATGTTGAACTTTAACTGAGGCTTGGGCTGCTGGAAAAAAGCAATGGTTAAGAAACCTCTCCCATTCTTTTATATTCAGGGAAATGACTATAAATGACCACCCTACATTTATATATTCAAATATAAAGCCTTTATCTGTCTTTCTTCATGACTCTCCTAAGACTCACAAATAACTTTCTTATTTACTTATCTCTCTACCACTCCAGGCTCCCTTCTGTTTTAGGAGACATTCATCATTAATAAACATCCTTCCAATTGTAATAACTTAAGTAAAATAGCTTTCTTTAATTGTCCCATGCATTTTGTCTTTGACATTTGTTATGCCATTTTACATTATCAGCAGCAGTGAAGAAAAATTGTTAGTGACATCTTCGGACAGGCTGAGCACCACCTCTAGATGTCTTGTCTCTCCAGCCTCCCACATTCAAAACACCACTGCTTCCCTGAGTAAGTGACAAATAAATAACTAAACTATATGTTTTTAAAATGTTACACAAATCATTAGGAAGCCAAATTATTTCTTTCTATTCACATGTTTTGTTTTGACCATGGCCTGAGATTGGGTAAGCACTTTAATGCCAGGATAAGAAAAGCAATATTTTGCCTTCTTTGTTTTAATCAAACATGTTCTACTAAATTTAAATCAAACATTTTCTATGAAAGCAGATGGTACTATCTGTTTGTAACATGGTCTCATTTTCCCTTCTAATTACTATCTCTTAAAAGATACTAAAGTAAAATAAGACCTATTCAGGGAGGATATGAAAGCTTTTTTTTCTGGATTTTTTGTTACTTTTTCTTTTTATTTCAGTATATTATGGGGGTACAAACATTAAGGTTACATACATTGCCGTTGTCTCCCTTCCCCCCTTGAGTCAGAGCTTCAAGTGTGTCCATCCTGCAGACGGTGTGCATCACACTCACTATGTATATATATACCCACCCCTCCTCCCCCATCCAAAACAAATGTTTGTTTTTCTTTTTTTCTTAACATTTTGGTTACATTTTACATCTTTGCCTCTCTCTAGCAAGGGCTAGAGGTATGCCCTCCCCCTCCACAATGTTCACCACATCCCTCAGATGTGGGACTATCCCTCCAAACCCCGAAACCCTGGTGAACACCACCACCCTTCGAGCACCATAGTGTTAATCAGTCAGTACCAATTTGATGGCGAGTATATGTGGAGCACATTTTTCTGATCTTGTGTCACCTCACTTTAGATAATGGGTTTGAGCTCAATCCAGGATAATATTAGTGGTGCTAGCTCGCTGTCGTTTCTTAGGATGGAGTAATATACCATTGTAAACATATGCCAAATTTTAATAATCCACTCATGAATTGACAGACACTTGGGTTGTTTTCACATCCTTGCAATAATGAATTGTGCTGCCATAAACATTCGGGTGCAGATGTCTTTATAATAGAATATCTTATGCACTTTGGGGTAGATGCCTAATAATGCTATTGCTGGGCCAAATGGTATTTCTATTTTTAGCTCTTTGAGATATCTCCAAATTCTTTTCCACAAAGGTTGTACTAATTAGCAGTCCCACCAGTAGTGTAAGAGTGTTCCTGTCTCTCCACATCCTCGCCAGTATTTGTTGTTTTGGGATTTCTTGATACAGGCCAAACTCACTGGGGTTAGATGATATCTTATTGTGGTTTTGACTTGCATTTTTCTAATGAGTAGTGATGTTGAGCATTTTTTAATATGTTTGTTGGCCATTATTCTGTCTTCTTTAGAAAAGTTTCTGTTCATTTACGTTGCCCATTTCTTGATGAGGTTGTTTGATTTTTTTCTTGCTAATTATTTTGAGCTATAGATAGATTCTTGTTATCAGACCTTTATCAGAAGTGTAGAGAGAAAATATTTTCTCCCATTCTGTAGGTTGTCTACTTGCTCTAATGATAGTTTCCTTGGCTGTGCAGAAGCTTCTTAATTTGATCAGGTCTCATTTGTTTATTTTTGTTGCTGCGGTGATTGCTTTGGGGATCTTCTTCAAGAATTCTTTGCCTAGGCCAATGACTGAGAGGGTTTTCTCAACATCTTCTGCTAGGATTCTTGAGGTTTCATGCCTTAGGTTTAAATCTGTTATCCATCTTGAGT
>VBSM01003176.1:45957245-45984019 GCA_008086735.1 Cheirogaleus medius | reverse complement strand
ATGGTATTTCTATTTCTAGTTGTTTGAGGTATCTCCAAATTCTTTTCCACAATAAATTTCACTTATTTAAATATCACAATGTATGTATTATTTTGCCCCAAATTCTCTATTTGATAGTTCTAGTAACAAGTTCAATAAGCAAGAATGGCAAACAAGATGGTGCTGGTTTAATAATTTTGAGGAAATGGACTACTAAGAATGTATTAATACATAATATACATATTATAAAAAATAAATATAAAAAAGAAACATGACAATTAAGAAATCATTCAAACACTATCTCCATTCCTCTCTTTCAGTCTACATTATAATAACAATTTAAATTGTTTATTCTTGCAATTATTTTTTTCACTCTTTCCAGACATCTGGATTTTTACTTCTGGTGGTGACTATTTTATTGATGCCTAAACGGCTTTTATAAAATCTATAATTGTTTTAATATTTATTCTAATGGGACTAATTACAATATACTATGTGGAATTCTTGAAATAAAGATGTCTGTGACATGGTCACTCTCATCAAGATGCATGAGAGTTCCAAATTTGGAACTCTTATAGCATGTAAATAACTATCATATTTTCACAAATAAAAATAGTCAAAATGATGGAGTGAACTCTTCACACATCATCAATCATTGTGATCTCATGCCATGCAGAAATTGATGGATTTGATAACTTTATAGCACAATTTAGAAAATTAAAAGGACATTTTTATTGCATACATATAGCCATCAAATAAATTCATATATAAATCAATAATCTTAAAGCATCTGAAATAAATATATAAATATGCAAGGGAGTATATGAATGACTTTGAGTTGAAGGTGGGAATGATTAGCTACTAGACCTGAACATTTCATTTTAGCTTATTGTCCATTTTTTAAGCCTATTGATTTTTAGAGGGAAAATCATTTCATATGTTTTTATTTTTCTTGAATGAGTTCTTATGAAGAAATTTAGGAGAAATCAAAGATTTGTATTCAATAGAGGAGTTAAGCTTCTAAATAAATACATATACACTTCTATTTTAAATTAGATTTTGTTCACTAAAGTTTCTCTTTTTAAAATTTTAAATTAATTCCTTGATATCATATTTGTTAAGCCGTTTTAATTATTGATTCATTTTACTGGTTAGTTTCTATTTTAACTTTTTTTTTCTTTATTTGCATTAAACTCATTAAAGTGCAACTTATTTACACATTTTACAATTTTAGTTAGGCTATTTTAAATATTTCTTTTACAATGATTCATTTCTACTTTTCTAGTGAAGCATATCTCAAATGTGTTTTAGTTAAACTTATTTGAAAGTGTGTGTTTGAAGGAAAGGTATCTTGGTGATAAAATAGTTTCACTATTATAGGACTTCTCAGTACATTGTGAATCTCAAAGGGGTGAACATAATCTATATAGCATCATCCATAGTTGTTTGACCAACATATCCCTCTTCACTAGAATATCTTGTTGGATTGTAAAACACCCTGGGGAAGGCACATAATGGGGTCTGAAATGGTAGAATTTAGTTTGTTATTTAAATTAAGAATGTATGTTCATGTCCTTTGCCCAATTTTTGAGAGGTTTGTTTGATTTTTTCTTGCTGATTTTCATGAGTTCTAAGTAGATTCTAGTTATCAGCCCCTTATCAGATGTGTAGGATGTGAAAATTTTCTCCCATTCTATAGGTTGTCTGTTTGCTCTCATGATTGTTTCTTTGGCTGTGCAGAAGCTTTTTAGTTTGATCATGTCCCATTTATTTATTTTTGTTGATGCTGTGATTGCCTTTGGGATCTTCTTCATAAATTCTTTGCCTAGGCCAATGTCTAGAAGAGTGTTTCCAACATTTTCCTCTAGAATTCTAAAGTTCCATACCTTAGGTTTAAGTCTGTTACTCAGCGTGAGTTGATTTTTGTGAGAGGTGAAAGGTGTGGATCCTGCCTCAGCCTTCTACATGTGGCTATCCAGTTTTCCCAGAACCATTTATTGAATAAGAATTCTTTTCCCCATTGAATGTTTTTGTTTGCTTTGTCAAAGATTAGATGGCTATATGAGGACTTTTTTATATCAGGGTTCTCAGTTCTGTTCCACTGGTCAATGTCCCTATTTTTGTGTCAATACTAAGTTGATTTAATTACTACAGCTTTGTAGTATAGTTTGAAATCTGGCATACTGATACCTCTCATTTTGTTTTTATTGCCTAGAATTGCTTTTGATATATGGGGTCTTCTCTGGTTCCAAATGAAGCATAAAATTATTTTTTCTATATCTGTGAAAAATGATGTTGGGATTTAATAGGGATTGCATTGAATCTGTAGATCAGTTTGAGTAGTATAGACATTTTAACAATGTTGATTCAGCCGACCAATGAGCATGATATGGATTTCCATCTGTTTATATACTCTGCTATTTCCTTCCTCAGTGTTTCATAGTCTGTTGCCTCCTTAGTTAAGTATATTCCTTAGTACTTTATTTTCTTTGTTGCTATTGTGAAGGGTATTGAGTCTTTGCAAAGTGTGGAAACAACCCAAGTGCCCATTAATATATGAGTGGATTAATAAAATGTGGTATATGTATACCATGGAGTACTATTCAGCTCTAAGAAACAATGGTGATATAGCACATCTTGTATTTTCCTGGATAGAGGTGGAACCCATACTACTAAGTGAAGTATCCCAAAAATGGAAAAACAAGCACCACATTGGTTCTCAATTTGACTGTTATTGGCGTATAGGAATGTCTCTGATTTGTATGTATTGATTTTGTATCCTGAGACTTTACTAAATTCATTTATCAATTCCAGAAGTCTCTTGGTTGAATCCTTGGAATTTTCTAAATATAATATCATATCATCAGCAAACAGTGAAAGTTTGATCTCTTCTGCCCTCATTTGGATACCTTTAATTCCACTTGCATGTCTGATTGCTATATCCAAGACTTCCAGCACTATGTTGAATAGAAGTGGAGATAGTGGGCAACCTTGCCTGGTTCCAGTTCTAAGTGGGAATGCTTTCAATTTTTCCCCATTCAGTATGATGTTGGCTGTGGGTCTGTCATATATGGCTTGTATCATTTTTAGGTATGCCCCTTCTATGCCTATTTTATTAAGTGTTCTTATCAAGAAAGGGTATTGAATTTTGTCAAATGCTTTTTCTGCATCTATTGAAAGGATCATATGGTTTTTGTTTTTGCTTCTGTTTATGTGGTGAATTACATTTATAGATTTGCGTATGTTGAACCATCCCTGCATCCCTGGGATGAAGCCAACTTGGTCAAACATATGAAAAAATGCTCAACATCTCTAATAATCAGGGAAATGCAAATCAAAACAGCAATGAGATATCACTTATCTCCAGTAAGAATGGCCTTTATCAAAAAGTCCCAAAACAATAAATGTTGGCATGGATGTGGAGAAATAGGAACACTGCTACACTGCTGGTGGGACTGAAAACTAGTTCAACCTCTATGGAAACCAATATGGAGATACCTTAAAGCTATACAAGTAGATCTACAATTTGATCCAGCAATCCCACTACTGGGCATCTACCCAAAAGAACAAAGGACAATCTACAATAAAGACACCTGCACTTGAATGTTTATAACAGCACAATTTGCAATTGCAAAGCTGTGGAAACAACCCAAGTGCCCATCAATACATGAGTGGATTAATACAATGTGGTATATGTATACCATGGAGTACTATTCAGCTCTAAGAAACAATGGTGATATAGCACATATTGTATTTTCCTGGGTAGAGCTGGAACCCATGCTACTAAGTGAAGTATCCCAAGAACGGAAAAACAAGCACCACATATACTCACCAGCAAATTGGTATTAACTGATCAGCACCTAAGTGGACACATAGGAATTATATTTATCAGGTATTGGGCAGGTGGGAGGGGAGAGGAGGGGATGGGTATATACATACATAATGAGTGAGATGTGCACCATCTGGGGGATGGTCAAGCTTGAAGCTCTGACTTGAGGGGGGATGGGGGAAGGGCATTATAGGTAACCTTAAAATGTTTACTCCCATAATATGCTGAAATTAAAAAAAGAATGTATGGACTAGTGTTTTAGGGGAAAAGCTGGAATATTTTATCCCTTAATTTAATTTTGCAGCTTCCTTTTAAAATACAGTCAATATATACCACTGACTGCTCTTTTTTGGAAGAATGGTTTCCTTATAAAATGTAGCTTTGATAAATCAAAATTTAGTAAAAGGATAATAATTTTACTTATAACAATAAAAATTTGAAATCATAAAGTCTGTTTATTCCTTTCATGCCATCTACTCTGAATGAAGGAAATAGTAACAGGGGGAATAATAATATCTGGATTTTCTGAAGATTGTTTTCGCTATTTGATCTCCTGGGAGATGCCAATGAATTTTAGGACTGTTTTTTCTATTTCTGCAAATAAATGCCATTGGGATATTGATAGGAATCACATTGAATCCATATATTCTTTTTTTTTCTTCTTCTTCTTCTTTTGAGACAGAGTCTTACTCTGTCACCCAGGGTAAGAGTGCCCTGGTGTCAGCCTAGCTCATAGAAACCTCAGACTGCTGGGCTCAAGTGATCCTGTCTCAGCCTACTGAGTAGCTGGGACTACAAGTCCACAACATCACAACTGGCTAATTTTTTTCTATTTTTAGTAGAGACTGGGTCTCACTCTTGATCAGGCTGGTCTCCAACTCCTGACCTCAATCAATCTTCCCGCCTCTGCTTCCCAGAGTGTTAGGATTATAAGCATGAGCCACCCTGCCTGGTCTATAGAGTCTCCTTTAATTTCTTTTATCAGTGTTTTGTAGTTTTCTATATACAAGTCTTTCATCTCCTTAGTTAAGTCTATTTCTAATTTTTGTTTAGTTTGTTTTGGTTTTGATTCTATTATACATAAGATTGTTCTCTTAATTTCCTTTAGAAATTGTTCATTGCTACTGTATAGAAATAAAACTGCTTTTCCTGTGTGTGCTGATTGTGTGTCTTTGCTGATTGTGTGTCTTTACTGAATTCATTTATTAGTCCTAATAGTATTTTGTGGAATTTTTAGGGTTTTGTACATATAAGATCATATCATTTGAGAACAGATGTAAATATACTTCTTCCTTTCCTATTTGGATGACTTATTTTTTTATTGTCTAATTATTCTAAGACTTCCACTACTATTTTGAATAGAAATGGTAAGAGTGAGCATCTCCCCTTTGCTCCTATTCTTACAGGGAAATATTCAGTTTTTTACTTTTGAGTATGAGGTTGTCTATGGGCTTGGGCTTTTTATTATGACCTTTAACGTGTTCACATCATTTCCTTCTATTCCTAGTTTTTTGAGCAATTTTCTCATGAATGGGTGTTGAATTTTCTCAAATTCTTTTTCTGCATTAATTGAGATGATCATGTGTCTTTTTTCTTTCATTCTGTTAATGTGATAGATTGCATTGACTGATTTTCATATGTTCCATCATCCTTGCATTCCAGGAATAAATCCCACTTGGCCATAGTGTTTAATTATTTTAATGTGTTGTTCAATTTGGTTTGCTAGTATTTTGTTGAGGATTTTTGCCTTAATATTCGTCAAGAATATTGCTCTTTTTCTTTTCTTGTAGTATTTTTGTCCGATTTTGTGTCAGAGTATTGTTGGCTTCAAAAATGAGTCTGGAAAGGGCTAGACACCGTCTCTCAATAGTGGTAAGCTGTGTCAGTTCTGTCTGTGGTATTACAAAGTATCTGATGCTACCAAAACTGCTGAGTTCTGTTTTATTCTCAGAAGTCCCCAGGCATCATACCTATGCTCACTCCCCATCAGCAGTCCAAGTCAGGGGAGACCAAACCTAGTCCCTCTGGCAGCTCCCTATCATAAACAGAACACTGCTATCCTGATTATTCCACAGTTAATTTTTTTAAACAAGGGGCTGAGGGTAAACAAAAGTTAGAACCTGGAACATTTCGTATAAATTTATCTTCAAGAATATTGAACTCCATATAAGTGCTTTCCTTTTCTATAAGAATATATAGATTTATATATATATATATTCTACATGTATTACAATGTAAATATATGTATTATATATTTTTAAAATAAAACACATTGCAACCTTTTGAGCACTTATATGACAGTTTTAGAGAGCAAAAAATCTATTGATCTAAAATGATTCAGTATCAATGGATATTTTAATCTTACTACTTAAAATTATGATATACTTCAGTAAAATATATAACATTTCCAAATGGTAATAAAGTGCATCTGTTTGGAATCTGAATATTGTGTGACAACTAATGTTATCACTTAATCTTGATAAGAAAGTAGAGGAAGATCCAGACCTTACTATCTTTATAAAAAATGTGTCTCTTGGCTGGGTGCCATGGCCCAGGCCTGTAATCCCAGCACTTTGGGAGGCCAAGGCAGGAGGATGGCTTGAGCTCAGGAGTTCAAGACCAGCCTGAACAAGAGTAAGACCCTGTCTATACCAAAAATTGAAAAAAACAAAAAAATTAGCCATGTGTAGTGGCACATCCCTTAGTCCCAGATACTTGGGAAACTGAGGTAGAAAGATAACTTGAGCCCAGGAGTTTGAGGTTGCAATGTGCTATCCTGACACCACTGCACTCTAGCCAGGATGACAGAGTGAGATCCCTTTTCTCACAAAAAGGTATCTCTCTCTTTTTTTTATTCTAAGAGAGGGAGTTCACTTTGTTGCTCAGGCTAGTCTCAAACTCCTGGCCTCAAGTGATCCTCCCACCCTTGCCTCCCAAAGTGCTGAGATTACAGGTATGCACTGTGTGCCCAGCGAAAATATATCTATCTCTCCTTAAGAAAAAAGATCATAAAGGTAGAAATAAATGTCAATTAGTAATTATGACCTAGAATAAAAGCTATAAGATGTACTATATGTGGCAACCCCTTTTTAATTGTTTAAAGTAAGAGGCAGCCAGTGTGATCATTTTGGTAACAAAATTTCTTAGAGCTTGAGCATAAGCAGGAAAACAAAGAAACAATAATCACTTTTCATGTTGGTTGCAAAATTGGTTAATGTCAAGTGTTTTCAGAAAATAACTTTTTTCTGTTCATTTGTGCAGATAAATAAAAATATTAATTCCAAGAAAAATTTATCATAAACTGTATATAATTGGTAGTAGGAAGGAGCCAAAAAAATTGTGTTACATTAACTTCTTTTGTTACACTCAAAACATTTAGATGAGATACTAAAATGTGAGCTGTTTTTGTGAAGGATTATACATATGACCAAAGTACAGTTTAAATATGTCATTCAGAGGGAAAGGGAAGAACACAGATGAGATGTATATTAAATAGTTAAGGTTCACTTGAAACGTGTTGTAACATAACATCATTTCTTTTGCTATGTGCTTGAAATAAATGGAAACAATAAAAAGCTGAACTAAGCTAAGGTAATATTTTGCATTTTCTAGAATCCCAAACAAAATCAGAACAATGAAGTTGATTGAAGACTAAAGTTTGAATATACAAACTGATGAATTTACAATCATCAAATATTTCACATTTTTTAATGATTTACAGCTGTGTTTAAATAAATCTATCTAATTATACTGAAGCCTGCCATGTATTCATGGACTAATCCCTTTTGCATGCTTAGAAAATGATAACAGTGAGCTCCACTGAGCAATATAGATTTAGATAAACAAATTGAGAAGTTTCTACACAAATTTTAGGTATTTTTTCTGATATTTATTTGACTCCCTACTTCCAACAGATCATGTTTTTGACCTTAAACCAAACGTAAGAAAGGCAGATAAGTCAATGCTTGACACTTTCCCACAAAGACTGGACCATCTGGACGCTTTATATTTGTAACAGGTGCTTCTGGGATTTAGAGCCTAATTCTGGCCCAGATTCTGTTCTGTATGGGTGACTCTGTTGCTATGTGCAATTGTGCATTGCATTAATTGAAGAGAATAGAAAAGGCCAAGTACAGCAATTAGTCAGTTGGTCATGCAGAAAAGAATCTAGTGGCTTTGAGCCACAAAATGTTGAATGCACAGATGCACAGTGCCATCGGTTTTGCTCTCTGTGGTGTGCTCCTAGTCTGTGACAGGTAAATGCCTTTGTGACTTGATCCCCGTTTCCTGTCCCCTTTGAAAATAAACTACATGTTTTAACCACAGGAGAGAGAAAATGCTTGTGTTAGATACCCTAAAAACCAGCTATGTTGGCACAGTATGTCTTGAATATCCAATAAGATAATACACAATAGGCATAGTTGACAGAAATCTTAAAAAATGATTAAAGGATTAATATATACCTTTGTTATAAAATATTCAAATGAGGTATTTATTAGATGAAGTTACTATTTTTTATAGTGATTTTCAAATAAGTTTTCAGACTTATGACATGTGTACAAATATAATTTGGCTAAACTTTTAAAAGTATACATAATAAATCAGTTACTTAAGACCCTAGTCTCCTCATTTATAAATTAGAGGTATTATCAATAATCAAATGATATAATGAATGACAAGAATGATAATCATTTAATTATTCCATTTGGGACCAAACAAACAAATAATCCAATAACATATAGTCCTAGAGGATTGAAACTATTTTTAACCTCTAGGTTTTCCTTACTAATTTTAGAAACTGAATTATGGTATTTGTCATACTTTATGATATTACCATTATATTTTACAGTGTTTTCAGTATTTTATTATATATTTTATACACCACTTCTTAATTCAACTTATGATAATTTAAATATTAAGAGTAGCTAATGTTAATTTCATAAAATCAACAAATGCTTTGAATACCTACTACATGTTAGGAACTCTTCTAGGTACTAGGCATAAAACATTGAACAAAATAGAAAATGCTCCTACCCTTATGGAGCTTAATAATGTTTGAGGACACACATCATATATTTAATGTTCATTTGTATATTTTCATATAATGATAATAAAATAAGGTGGAAGTAAAAAAAGATGCTACTTTAGATAGTGTGGCCAGGAAAGAACACTTTGAGGAGGTGACATTTATATAGACTTAAATGAGGAAACAAATAGTAAAAGCCAGTGGGGGAAAGAGCATTACAGACCATGGAATAAGCAGAGGGAACATTAGAGTATACTTATCCACAAATTCATCAAGTTGTGTACATTAAATACGTATAGTTTTTTGTATGTCAGTCATACCTCAATAAAGTAATAATAAAAAAAAGTGCTAGTGCCTTAAGGTGGGACAGGATTTTTGTGGATATGAAGCACCTACTATGACCTGGGCACCCTACTAGGTGCCTATTTTATTTCTGATTTGCTTATAGGCTGAAAAGTGGACTGATTAAATACTAAACTCCTAAAGCCAGAGAAAATTATACAGAAATCAAGTCTTGGCAACTTATTAGATGTTTTATTATTTGTAAAGTGGAGATTATAATAATAGCAATGATATGGCACTGTTGAAGAGATTAAATGAAATAACACAATCAATGCATTTCTTGCAATACCAGACATAAATTATGCATTGCATAAATATCAGTTATTACTACCAGTATTATCATCATCCCCTTCTGTAAAGTGTGAACTGTTTTTCCCATCTCTAGATGGGGAAATTACAACTCAGATTTTTTTAATCCTGGCTGTTTTGTTTGCTCTATGATACATTCGAACAGTTTTTATTTTTTAGTTAATTTATTTTGTCCAACTTCAGTGTTCTCAGTGGGAGTATATAAGCTATTTCTCTTTTTTTAAATTTTTTTTTATTTCAGCATATTACAGGGGTACAAATATTTAGGTTATGTATATTGCCTTTGCCCCACCTGAGTCAGAGCTTCAAGTGTGTCCATCCCCCTGACAGATAAGCTATTTCTTTATAACCAGAAGTAGAAGTCTCACAAGAAAAAATAATTTAATGCTTAAAATGAACACATTTTCCATATAAATTTTAAAATGCATTTGAACTAAAATTATCTCTTATATTTGTACTTCTACTTCATTTCAAGCATGAAAACATTAAATTGTTCCTATCTCCCAGTGTATCATGGTTCATAAAATATCTTCTTTTCTTGGACCACATAGTCAATCTGAAACTCAAATCCTCAAAGTCTCTGGTTCACTTATTTTAAAAGTGAGAGTATTTAAGACTCTGAAACATCAAGTTTTAAGGAAAGGAGTTATTTTTTTCTCTGATTCATTTTTATTTAACACCTATGAATAGAATAAAGCATAATGATAATGATAATAATAATGACATTGAGTATCACAGGGCTGAAAAGAAAATGCAAGCTATCTCTTTCTAGAGGTATTCCTTCCTTATTATTAGAGTTGCAGAGATTTCTGAGCATTAATAACATCTCCCTATTTCAACAATGAAGTTTCTTTTAGTAGGGATAACTCTCGTAAAACAATACTTTTTTTACACATTGTGGCTCTTAATAATGACTCCTGATAGAGGCTTCATGATAGCAGCTCTGGTACTCAGCTCATAGTGGCTGCTGCTTGTGTCTTCTAGAAAGACATTTTTGGTAGAAAGGTCTTCCAAAACTACTCCTATTTGCTGGATCGGTTTCAAAGGGTAATGGCTTTTGGTGGCCATATTATTTTAGGGTCCTGATCACTGCTAACTCTTCTGTTGGCAGCCACTGTGTTCTAGAATTTTAAAAAGTCATAATGAAAGACTTCTGGATATTTGCTGGGAGATAAAACATTTTTTCTTTTTGCATTGCTATGCAATTCCTTAAACTTTGTTTTGTGTTCAAATGGTGGGGGACACACATAATTTGATTCCTCTGGATCAGTGCAGGGCATTTAATTCTTATCCACTTTCACTAAGATTGCAACTTGCCTTGTTCCATCTGTACACTGGACAAATTCAAGGTTGGAAAAAAGACTTAGAAATCACAAAGACTTTTAAACACCAAAATAATAGGTTAGAAGACTTAAGAAAATTAGGTCTCAGAGAGGTAATAGACATCTCATAGTTGTTCGAGATAGATATTCAAATAATGAAACTGAGCTACATGGAATTTTTTCTACGTATTTCTATATTATTATACAAACACATACACACTTACATCCTTGCCCAGGAGGTTGTTCCTCACACATGCCCAGGTATTTTTAATATGAAACAGGACTTTTTTTTTACTCAACATCACCCTCCTGGAACTTACCAATATCTTTTTCCTCTAATGTTATGCTCTTCAAAAGAATTCTATATGGTCCTTGATACAACTTTTTAAACATTCATTCATTTTTCAACCAAGTTAAATTATTATTTTTGATACTATTCCATAGATTTTATACTAACTAATCACCAAAAAAAAAATCACAATTTCCAAACTCTCACTTTACTTGATCATAATCTTTTTCTTGAATCTCTTTTCTCTCTTTTGTGATTTTCTTCCTGACTCAGGTCTTGCTTTTCAGTCCTGTTGTTAAGAGTAACATTTCTGTGCTTACGTTTCATGTCTGTTTGCACCAAATTGCTCTCCCAGACCTGGGTCTATACTCACCCTGGTCCATCTTATTTAGTCAAATTCATCCATATATCATTTTTCATACATACTTTTTTTTTTTGAGACAGGGTCTTGTTCTGTCCCCTGTGCTACAGTGCAGCAGCATCACCAAAGCTCACTGCAAACTCAAACTTCTAAGCTCAAGGGATCCTCATGCCTCAGCCTCCCAAGTAGCTGGGACTACAGGTACATACTACTGCACCTGGCTAATTTTTCTAGTTTTTGTAGAAATTGAGTCTCGGCCTTTCTCAGGCTGGTCTTGAACTCCTGGATTCAAGAAATCCTCCTGCTTTGGCCTCTGAAAGTGCTAGGATTACAGGCATGAGACACCGCTCTCAGCCTAATACATACATCTTTATCTCCAAGCTCACGTGTTTTTTTCTCGGTGTTGGTTCCAGAGACCTAAATGACTATAAAAACATTTGTTCTTAGATGGACCACAAGCATCTCAAAATCAATATTTAAAATTAAATTTATGACCTTGATTTTTCCATGGAAATGTGTGATTTTCCAATAATCCCTCTTATCAAAATATCTTTTACTTATCTTTTTACTTTACACTCCATGAATGCAAAGATTACTTTGTTTTTATTTCCCAGTATATCTCCAGATACTGGAATATATTAGGCCTCAAAAACATTGGCTATTGGAATGAACAAATATTGCTTCCCAAATTGAAAAGTTGATTTTTGTCTTGCTCCAGGTTAAAATATTTGATTAGCCATTAAAAACAAACATGTCCACATTTTTCAATATGGCATGACTTGATCCCTTTTAATTTTTCAGCTTTCTTTTCTCCTTTTTTCAAACCTGGCCTGTATACCCTAGCCGTACACTATAATTGTTTAAATATATGAGTTTACTCATGCTGACCTTTGATATGAACATACTTATGGCTTTCTTTAACCTTCTTGGCATCCAGTTCCTCATCCTCCCTAGACTCATCTCGAACATAGCCTTTTCCATAAAATCTAACTGGTCCATACCCAAGTAGGACTCTTGACCCTTGTCGTTGTGACTCTACCATACTTTGAACATCACAGTACATCATAGCACTGACTCTTTTCATTTACAAGCCTGTAACTCAGGACTGTAGGGAATTTATCATTTATAGTCACAGTTCTTAGTACAATCACTGACTCATAGTAGACACAATAAATGGTTGTTGAATGACTACCTTATGGAGAAGAACCTTCATTTGACACAAATCACTATTACTTGATCTACCTCAGTCATATGGGGAATGAGGGTGAAGATTAAAGGATTTTAGCTTAAGGAGTCTTTCCTCTTCCTGTAGAAAACTTTTGAATCACTCAGGTTTAGCTGAATTATCTTTATGAATAGTGAAATTTTGTAGGAAATTCTATAACTTAAAGATATCTCTCACACATTAATATATACATATATATTTCTATATATCTAAATGTATATCTATAAATATTCAAATAGAGTAATATATCACTTAATGATAGGGATACTTTCTGAGAAATGTGTCATTGTGCCAACACTAAGAGTGTTCTTACACAAACCCAGGTGGTATCACCTACTAAACACCTAGGCTACATGATATCACTTACCAGTCCTAGGCTATAAACCTGAACAGCATGTTACTATACTGAATACTTTTGACAACTGTAATACAACTATCACACAACAGTAAGCATTTATGAATTTAAACATGTCTATACCTAGAAAAAGCACAGTAAAATATGGTATAAAAGGTGAAAAATGAGTCCAGGCGTTGTGGCGCACACCTGTAATCCTAGCACTCTGGGAGGCCGAGGGGGAGGATCGCTCAAGGTCAGGAGTTCGAAACCAGCCTGAGCAAGAGCAAGACCCCCTCTCTACGAAAAATAGAAAGAAATTAATTGGCCAACTAAAAATATATAGAAAAAATTAGCCGGGCATGGTGATACATGCCTGTAGTCCCAGCTACTCGGGAGGCTGAGGCAGAAAGATTGCTTGAGCCCAGGAGTTTGAGGTTGCTGTGAGCTAGGCTGATGCCCCAGCACTCTAGCCCAGGCAACAGAGTGAGACTCTGTCTCAAAAAAAAAAAAAAAAAAAGGTAAAAAATAGTATACTTATATAGGGCACTTAGCATGAATGAAGCTTGCAGGACTGAAAGTTTCTCTGGATGAGTCAGTGAGTTAAGTGGTGAGTGAATGTGAAAATCTAGGACATTATCTTACACTAACTGTAGACTTTATGAACACTATACACTTTGGTTACACTAAATTTATAAAAAAATTAAGTAATTGTGCTATGATATTATGATGGTATCACTAGACAATGAAAATGCTGTAGCTTCATTATAATCTAATGGGACCTGTCATACATGTGGTCCATCACTGACCAAAATGTTATGTGGTGCATCACTATATATGTTTATAGGTATAGGGATTTTTAATATATATTCATATATCATTTGATATCAATCTATATCTATATATAGTTATAGCTATATATAATGGGTAACTTTTACAAGTTTATAAGGGAAAAGTAGGTTTAAGCAGGATTTGTGAAAAATTTTTCCATAAAAGGGGCACTTCAGTGTCAAATAACTCTTAAGTCTACTTAAGAAAAACAATATAGTCACTACAAAATATTGCAATTAATTTAAGAATTAAAAATAAGTCTCTTTGTCAACTATTTCCTTCTTTCTTCTTTTTTATAGACAGGGTCTCACTTGTGCTCAAGCAATTTTCCCACCTTGGCCTCACAAAGTGCTAGGAGTACAAGCTTTGTAAAGTATTCTATTTTCAAATAACAAAGTCACATAAAACTTTTGAATTCAAGACATTAATTCATAAACTAGATTGATGATTTAGATCTGCTTTCATGAATTTACATTGCACTTAGAGGAATTATCAGTATAAACTTTGTATATAAAATGATATTCTGCAGATTAACTTACATGGGGCTTAGAGGCAGAGCAATATTTGGCAGAAACAGCAACATCTGTTGTTAGGTTGGGGCTTTTAATTTTTAAAAAAAATTTTCATAACTACTTAAAGCAATCTGTCTTTTGGTAAGAAGGTGTTGATTTTCCTTGCTTATAATAATCTTACTATAATTCAACAGGCTGTCTCAAAGCAAACATGGAAATTTACAGGTCATGCTACTCCCCAAAGATAGAAGTAATGCAAATATTGCTAACCTACACATGATAAAAACAAGAAGTATGAGGAAGAAAGCAAAAACCATGTAAGTATAAAAGACTATTATTATGTAGTTATGTCTACATAATCAAACAAGCACAATTACTGAAAGGAAAGCAATTTACAGAGGAAATGAAAACAAACAGACTAAAAAATCTGGGCCAGTTTATTGTTCATTTTAGGTAAGGGATGACGTACCTACATTCTTTACATGAATGTTTATGATCAATGTGAAGGAATATATCTTTTTAGAATTTCATTTCATCTTGATTACTGCAGTGCCTACTATTTTTTTTTCTGCTTCCTTAGTTTTCCTCACTCTGCTTCCTTCGTTTATTCATTCTGTCAAGTTATATTAGTTAAAATGCTACCTATTTATTCAAGTTCTGCCATAACTGTCTCTCTTTCCTTGTGTTAGCCTACTAGCATTATTACAGTGTTTATCACATTCTAATTTCACGTCCGAAAGTATCTGTTCAGCACTAATATGTGCCATGTACTAAGTGTTTTTTCAGAGTGATCTCAGTTAACATTATGCTTCATGTTTTTTCTGTTTGATAATCTGATACCCTTAGTTATTCATAACTTAAAGGCAGGGATCACATCTGATTCATTTAATATTCTAGGTGCTTTTTACCTAAGTGTAATACATATTTGTTAACTGAATTTCAGTTCCTCGGGATAAACAGATTTTCTCATGTCAAAAAGGAAAAACAAACTGCCTCCATTCTCCTCCTCCTTCATCTCCTGCAGCTGTCACTCTCAAGTGTAGGTCTGACCCAAATTGCTACCTATATTCCTTCTCTACTTCTTTCAGAGAAATGCAAGAATGTGTAAGTCATGCCAAGGGTTAGTATAGGAATCTCAGAAACTCAAACAAGTACTTTGTGACCCAAGGGCCACTATATAACATAGACAGAAAAGGTCCCATGGATTTTGTAGGCAAATCATGGAAGGATTTTCTTTTTCTGAATGATGTAAAACTAGGAATCAGAAAATGTCTCCTCAAATCATAAAATGGAAGCTCTTAGCGGAATTTTTACAATTTGAGACAAAAATAAAAGTTTATTCCCCAAAATAAAAAGTCAGTTATGACATACCAAAAACTGATCAGGTCTCTAGGTCAAATGTCATGGATCTGATGAAGGTTCTATTGCTAACCAGTTATATGGCCTTAGGCAAGATGCTTAGCCTTTTCCCCACATCAGCATCTCCATCTGAAGGGAAGATACCGTATTCAATTATCTCTAAATTCCCTTCCAGCTACAGTAGATGCTATAAAAAGGCACTTTCTTATTACTACTATAAGTTATAAACTATTCTTCTTTCTTTAAAATTGTACCTCCATTCCTTGAACCCTATGCTGTTTTTATAAATGTGTTAGATTCATGTGTTCTTTCCTCTACAGTACATGTTCCAACAAATTGATACTGCATATTAGAGATTTATCAGTTTCATTGAGTAGTTTATCTCTAGCGAATATCATTCTCAGAGGGTATTGAAGAAGAAACGAAAAGATGTACAACTTTCTCTGTTCTCTGGGGAAGCTCATCAAGGCTGAATGGCTGAGAATAGCTGGACATTTACATAATTAATTTTCTTTATTATTTAAATTGCCCTAAGCAATTGCTTTAGAATAACAGTCATTTTGTGCATCTCACTTTTAGGGCTACAGCTTCATTGAAATGTAAATATAAAAACTTGATTCTTTAAAAGCACAATGCAGAACCAATTGGTGCAGTTGCCCATTATTAAATATTAATTGAGACAAGGGACCTCTACAAGATAACATAATGAACCTGTCCTTCTGCCTTTTTTATCTTAGGAATTTGTGGGATGGAAATGATTTAGAAAGAATATGGAGAAATGTTTTCAATATTTTAGCTGAAAAATCATTATCTTTTCATTGAGACTTTGATAGTGACCCATTCTGTAGGTTTAGATCTTCTAATTCTGTAGTCCATAGGATCTGTGGGCTATGGCTAATAAAACAATGAGATATATTAATACTGACAATTTGACTGGCAAGAAATAGTTTAGTTCTCAGTTACATATTTTTAGAGAAAGCTAAATAAATGATAGGAGTTTTCTATAGTGATAATGCCCTCAAATTGAGAAAATTTACTTAAAAAGTAAGAAGCATGAATATCGTGTTTGTGAAAATGGTGTGAAGAGGCCAGAAATAAATGTAAAGAATTTAAGTATGTCATCCCTTACCTGAAAGGGATGTAAAGAAAAAGGAAAATACACAAGCATTCACACATATAAACATAGTTAAGGACCTTTGGGAATCATTAAGTTACCTAAGCCAGCTCCCTTATTGCCTATGACATCAATTTATTGCTTTCACTAATGGATAAAAAAATAAAGCTTTTTATTGATTGATTTTCAGCTATTAAGCCACTTGGGTTATAGCATATCTACATATTTATTTTCTGATTTTATTTCATCTCAAACTCCTGTCAATGGAAAATAACCTTAACTCTGTAAAATAATTTAATGAAATTTATTCTGAGATAAGTTTGAGGACCATTGTCTGGAGCCACACCCAAGAAGCTTTGAGCAAATGGACTTGCTATGGTTGAGTTACAAGCAGCAGTCCCCAACATTTTTGGCACCAGGGAGCGGTTTCATGGAAGGCAATTTTTCCATGGACACTTGTCAAGGAAGATGGTTTCAAGATGATTCAAGCATACTACATTTATAGTGCACTTTATTTCTATTATTATTACATTGTAATATACAGTGAAATATTAGGTCATTAAATTAGAAATGTCTGATTTTGAATCAAAAGTGTAGTTTATTACATTTCAAACAAGAAGCAGTACAACTAATCAAAGTATGTGCCTAAACTTGACACAGTTTTGCCATCTTAGTGGTAGCTTGCTTATGCAAGCAGGGAAGAAGCCTGGAGAGTGAATGGGGATGAAATCACAAAATGCCTTTTCCACAGCTGTTGAGAATTGAGTATTTTTCCTTGCAAGAAGTGTTCGAAAGCCTGGAAGAAGTGATAGTCAGTTGGTGCAAGGTCTAGTGAATATGGTAGAAACAGAGTGTTCAAATCCAGCTTCTGTAGTTTGAGCAGCATTGTTTTATGTGACATATGGGCTTGCAAGAGGATTGTACTATCTCTGTTGACCAGTCTCGGCTACTTAATGGCAAACATTCTCATCATATCATCCAGTTGGTTGCAATAGACATCCACTGTAATCAATTGACCATGTTTCACAAAGCTGTAGTGGATAATACCAGCGCTGAACCACCAAACAGACACCATTTATTTTTTTGATGAAATATTCAGTTTTGGACTATGTTTTGGCACTTTATCTTTATCCAGCCATTGTGCTGGATGCTTGCAATTGTCAAAAAGAATCCATTTTTCATCACACTTAGCAATACAGTGTAGAAATTGTTTGCCTTTATGTTGTGACAGCAAAGAAAGGCAAGCTTCGAGATTTCTCTTCTGATGCTAGTTTAATTCATGCAGTACCCATCTTTTCAGCTTCTTTATGTTGCCCATTTGTTTCAAATGGTTCGATATTGTTGGAATAGTAATGTCAAACCTTGCTGCTAATTCACATGTAGGTTGAGATGGATTTGCTTCCACTACAGCTTTCAGCTCATCATTATCCACTTTGGTCTCAGGTCACTCACATGGCTCATTTTCAAAATTAACATCACCAGAATGCAACTTCTCAAGCCATCAACATACTGTGTGTTCATTAGCCATATCCTTCTCAAACACTTAATTGATATTTTGAGCTGTCTGTGCTGCATTGGTTCTATAAGGGAACTCAAATTCAAAAATAACATGCATTTTTGACTTATCCATGGTTTCACAAAATTGCTCTTAAAAAAATTAAAAGATAATCACAAGCCAAAACATGCATTTGTTAGACTGAGGATGTACCTTTACAATAAATAAAAAGAAGTGTCAGAGAGAACTGTCAGAGATATCAACTGTCAAACTTAGTACTTAAGGAAATCAGACATTCCATACTTAATAAACTAATAATTATACAACTAACCATAATGCAGAATCAGTGGGAGCCCTGAGCTTGTTTTTCTGCAACTAGACAGTCCCATCTGGAGGTTATGGGAGACAGTGACTGATCTGACAGGAGGTGGAGTTCAGGCGGTGATACCAGTGATGGGGAGTGGCTATAAATACAGATGAAGCTTCGCTTGCTCACCCGTGACTCATGTTCTGCTCTGTGGCCCGGTTCCTAACAGGCCGTGGACCAGTACAGGTCCACAGCCTGGGTGCTGGGAATTTTAGGGGGACAGTAATCACACATGAAATCATAAATCAATACATGGAAGATGTACACTGGTTTGGCCCGAAAAGGCAGAACATCTTAAAGTGGGAACTTACAGGCTATAGGTAGGTTGAAAGATTCTTTGATTTATAATTGGTTAAAGAAATGAAGCTTTGTCTAAAGGCTTGGAATGTTTTAAGTTAAGATAAGGAATTCTGCTAACTGGAGAGCAAAAGGAAGGGTGTAAAAAAGGACCTGATTATGGTCTGAGTCTTACTTTATAGTGCCCAGATTGGGACCTCCCTCGTGGCTCAGAGCTCACCATGGAACCACTTTGATTGGACAGTTGGGAGTTGCATGACCTGATTACTATGCATCCAAGGCGTTCTAGGTCACTTCCAGACTCTATGATACCTGTGTTGCTTGACCCATGGGCTAGAGAGTCCTCTGCATTCTTTTGCAGCTGGCCTAAGTTCTGATTGGAAGATTCATAGGGTATTCCCTTCTCCCTCAGGTATGGCATTTGCTCAGGAAAGGATTAGGGTGGAGCAGGACCAAGATGAGGACATGGGGCCCACCCTTGTCCTTCTTCCCAGGTGGGGCAATTGCACTAAGGCAACAGCACCCACTTTTGTCCCTAGGAGACTTGGAATCCCTCACTATCTACCTAACAAAAACACTTTTTCAAACTACAAAATATTAAAATCATTTAAAATATTTCTCCTATTGTTATTAGCACTATTTATTTCCTATAAGGGATTCAAAGCATGCATTAATATAATAATTGCAACTAATTGTATTCATCACTAACTATATATTATTAATTTTTACATATATTAATTTATTAAACCACAAAGTGAACTTGTGAGAGTATTCTGTTTTTTAAAAAAATTACTGATGGAAAAGATAATATTAAAAATATTATTCAAATTCCCTTGTTAGGTAGAGTGACCTCTGGCTTTCCTAGGGACAAAAGCAGGCACCCTGCCTTGGTGCTACCTCAAGTAATTGCTCCACCTGGGGAAGAAGGACAAGGAAACCTCCCCCCATTCCCTGCCTTGGTACTGCCCCACTTTGATCCTACCCTGAGCAAATGCCACACCTGAGGGAAGGAGAGAAACACTTTGCCAATCTGTAAAAGAATGCAGGGATTTCCCCAGTTTGCAGGCCAGAGAGGCTAGGCATAACAGGGACTGGAAAATGACCTAGAGTAGCCCAAGGCTAATTATTACATCCTTAACTGTCCATTAAATTGGTTCAGTGGTGATGTTTGAACCAGGAGGAGGGGCCCAATCCAGACAATATAAAACAAGACCCCAGACCATAACCAGGACCTTTTCCTATGACAGGAGGCCTGTTGGTCATCTGTGGTGAATGTATCTTGCTCTTGCTCTGTATACCTATCTTGCTCTTCCCAATAAACTTTGTTTTGTGTTGGCTCTGATATTGGTGTGTCTGGTCATTCTTTGGCCAAGAGCACACCAAGAACCAACAACAAACTGCCAGCCAGACACCACTATTTAATATCTGGCCTTTGAGATTTCTTCTTGTTTACATTCTTGAATTTTAAATTTATTTTATCGTAAATCAATTGAAAATAACTTATTGGGAAGAAAACAACCAGAGAGTCAATAAAGAAACACGCATACATATCATTACTTTGCCATACTGGATAATGAAGATGTCCATAGAAACACAAAACCTTAAAAATTGCAGTATGTGAAGTTATTCACATTCTACTCCCCAAGTTGTAGCGTGAGAACTGCAGGGAGAGAGTAAAGAAAACCACTAACAACAAAACCAGACACAGTTAGAATAGCACTTGAAAAGGTTAGGTCACCATAAAATGTCCAAATCACATCATAACCTCACACTCTCACTTCCAAATTATCTTTTCTCAGCATGATGGAAATAGAAATTCAAACGGCATAACCTTTCATCCAACAACACCATTGCTATGCTACAGCGAAGGCTTAAGTAACTTAATTCTTCTCACAAAACCTGATGTTGATATTTGGCAGCTTCTAATCTGGCTGGGTGCCCTGACATGAATTGCAGATTCTCTGTGCTCCTTTTGAGAGGAGTTTGAGGAGGATGAAAGCAGATGCAGACAAACGCAGATGTAGCCCAGAAGCTAAATAGCATGAGGCTCCTCGCTACAACAGAAGTGGATTTGGCAGGCTCACACTGTTTTAAGGAAGAAAGGTAATTTTCTATAAAGTAATTAGATAGTCACTTAACTCAAACAAACCATTGCTGTAGTTTTATTTTGTTTTCGTTAACTTTAGGAAACATCCTTTGAATGTAAGTTAAAATTAAGTGGCTGTTTTTGGGTGGAACTGGTTTTGATTGTCATTTCTTAAGATAATAATGGAATTGCAGGGTTGAAAGTGATATTCAAATTAGAACATATCTTAATTTTCACAACTTAGGTTGGCATTGACCTTTTCAAAATAGACATAACAAAAAGAAAGTCTGTTGATAACTGGTCTGGAAACCTTAAACCTTATTTCCAAGACACTTGAGTTTTCTGGCTATTGCCCTAAGCCTCTTAGGCCTGCGTTGCTTATACTTAACCACTTGCTCTTATAGGACAGGAGGCTCTCATACCTGTTCCTGAATGTCATTTCATCACCAGTTTTCCCCAAGAGGAGATCTCTTATTACTTGTGTGGGAGTGGAGAGGCATTTCTTTTTCACACCCATTTGGAAGCTTTTCAGTGTACATTTTGGACTTTCAACACCATTTTACTCATTCTGTCTTGGGAAGGTGAAGTTACTTATCTCAAATTTGTATGGATAAGCTCTCTTCTTATCCACAGAAAGCAGCTACTATTAACTGATTTCCTGAATAGTTTATGTTATGCAAGGTTGTATCCCTCCCTGGATATTTGCAATTTTGAGCAGCGAATTTCATAGACCTTAAACTTTGGTGTACTTGTTAGATATTTTAAATCATAAACCAAAACTGGTAATTTAGGGAAATGATTAAGGCTACTCCTGTGCACAGGGTATATGGCATTTGGTCTTAGATTTCAGTTTGTGGACAGGGTCTTTTAACCTTGGGAGAGGCTTATATTTATCCAGGTGATATTTTTAAAGGTGGGCATTGGCTTTTTATTTCTGAGAAAGATACTTGATCCAGCTAAATGGTGACTATAGGGACTTAAGCAAAGTAAGATGCCTGTGCTTTCAGGAGAAATGCTGGACATCTCTAAGCTTGACTGTCACTCAGGCCTCAGAAAATACTCACTAGGGGCCACTTAAGGCACTGCAGTGCTCTGTAATACAGACCTCGTGGGGCTTATCCACCAGCAGAACCCAACCGAGGTCTGATAAGCAAAGGCTGGGGACTTAGCAAGCAAAAGACATAGAGGCTTCAAGGCTACCCTCTGAAAAGGCTAGATTACTTCTGACCTTACAAACTAACACCTGTGCCTTTAGCTGGTACAGGTAGCTTCAGCATGCATGCTTTCACTACTAAGACCACAAATCTAGCATTTCCTAAGCAGACATGGATGAAGTAAAGATAAATATTTTTGGCAAAAGAGCATCACACTCCTTTAGAATTCTTTTAGACATTGTCAAACTCTTTGCTGGTTTTATACCATGTGGCAGCTGAATTCTGTGTGTACTACGGAGCACCAAGAAAGTTCTATCTTTAATTTGTTAATGCCAAGCCTACATGAGTAGAGCTAGATTATCAGCTAAAACTCTTTTTTTTTTTTTTTTTAATATTCCCAGACAAGAAGGAAACCACAGATAGATATTCTCTGAGTCTTCTGGCTAGTGCAAAGAACTACATGAACTAAAGTTGGTTCTGAATTGGTTAACTTCATATAAGAAACATATCCCCCTAGGAGGCAGATTTCTTAGGCATAAACAGTTCCATAAGAGGCAGCAGAAGAAATAGACACTATACTGTAAGGTTGGAAATACCAATGAGGGAATGTGAATGGTGGGTACCTAGAGAGAGCCCAAAGTGAAACAGGGTTTCAGAACCTGGGACTCAAAGGAGAAATGGAAATTAGAAGATTAAGTAAAATGTTAATGTGAGAGTGTTAGGTAGACAGTGAGGGACCTCCAGCCGTTCTGGAGGAAAAGGCAGCTTCCTGAGCAATTGCCACACCTGGAGGAGGAGGGAGCAACACCCTACCAACCTGTCAATCAGAATTTAGCACACCAACTGCAAAAGAATGTAGAGGATTTCCCTAGTCAGTGGGCCAAGCAGCATAGGTACAATAGGGTCTGGAAAGTGACCTAGAGTAACCTAAGGCTAATTATCATGTCATTAACTGTTCATCAGAGTGATTTAGTAGGGACATCTGAACCATGAGGAGGGCCCAATTCAGACACTATATGAAAAAGACCCTAGACCATTACTAGAGCCTCTTGTTACAACAGCAGGTTTCTTTGTCATTTGTGGCAAACAGATCTTGCTCTTACTTTGTAAACTTATCTTGTCTTTCTCAATAAATTTTGTTTCCTGCTTGCCTTGCTTTTGGTGTGTCTGGTCATCCCTCGGCCAAGAGCACACCAAGAACTGAGAATAGACAGCTATGACCTGATAGAAGGACCAATATCAACCTGTTGATGGTCAGTTTCTTCCTATTGATTCAAGTTACACAAGTCAAATTTTTTCAGAAGGTAAGTAGGGAAGAATGATGTTTGTATTCGTTTACTGGAGCTGTTGTAACAAAGTCCCACGAACTGGGTGATTTGAACAACAGGAAAGTCATAGTCCCAGACGCTGTATGTCCAAGATCAAGATATTGACAGGGCTTATTTCCTCTGAGTCTCCTTTTAGGGATTGTAGATGGTCTCCCCAACTGTATCCACATTTCCTATTTTTAAAAGGATACTAATCATATGGATTAGGGCCCACTCAGATCACCTCATTTTACCTTAATAACATCATTAAAGATCCTATTTCCAAATATAGCCACATTCGGAGTTACTGGAAGTGAGAGTGCGCCATATACATTCTGGAAAATACAATTCAGCCTATAAGAATGCTATTTGGAAATGGTTCCTTGAAACCCCAACAATACCATATTTATCATGCTTGACTCCGGCTTGTCCTTTGTTTCCCTTGGGCTAGTTTCTCAGCCTTAAGAACTCAAATACCTTGTGGAATATAATGATATTCAAGATTTTAATATAACCCGACTTTAAGACTTCACCCTCCCCTAGGTGTCTCTGGGCTCTTGAACCTGATGTTCCTATGGCTGTTCACTGTGTGATGACTGGAGTTTACTCTAGATATGAGTCATCTAGGCTGACTTTTATAGCAGAGACAGCTCATTCCCAGAGAGAATATTTAAGTCCTTAGAAGTAGAAAGTGACAGAGGCAGGGCCAGGATGAACTAGTTTTAATGTTAAGACATAATTCTAGAATGCTGTTTTCATAAACAACTCAATTTTTTTTATCAATTCATAAAGTGTTTTTATGCAATCATACATGCTAGGCCTTCAACTTAAAAAGCAAACAAAATAAGTCATGATGCTGTATGATTCTTGACCAGTTGTGGGAAGCTTCCTGAGGGCATAATTTTGAACCTTCACTGTGTTCTGCAATAACCGATATTCTGAAATTATACTGTATGAAACACTATTCCAATGCTAAAAAAAAAAATTGAACTTGTCAACTTGTTGAAATAAATTAAAATTCTGAAACTAGATAATTCACATACAAATTGAAAAACAGGTATTTAGAAATATCTATGTGGTTGGAAACTTTCTAAAACCATGTCGTTATCACACATAGCATTTACTTTCCTTTCATCTTGTCTGCATCTTCTAATATTACTAAGTAATTAACATCCAAGAAGTCACTTTATTTGTGTGCCTTTTCTAATTAATTTAAGATATACGAAAGGTGAGGCTGCCTTGACATTTGCAGGTTATCTGAAGAGATCTGAAATAATGCATTTGTCAACAATGGAAAAAATAAATTGACAAGATATTTTAGAAAATCTCAAAACAGTAAATTTTGTGAAGCAAGATGCTGGAGTAACAATACCAATGACATTTAATACAGATATAAAGATATTCTGGAGAATTCTTTTCAATATAAGCAATCAAATTATGATTTGATGAAACAGACTAAAAAATATTGATGACGATGATGGTGATGGTAACTCGCCTTATCAGGCTATGCAGACTTCTAGGTTCTTTACATGTATTTTGATTCACTGCATTCTCATAAGAAAATGATCAGGTGTTCCCTAGTATAGACTTGGTGAAACTTTGAGAGAAAAACGTTAATAACTTTCCCGAGATAACGCTGCTAACAAGTGGCAGACTTCTATACAAAACGATCAAATACAAATATACTTTAATATACAGATGAATACATTCTCCTGTTGCCTTTTTAGATTAATATTTTTGTTTAAGTAAATTATACAAACATAAAAGTATGTAAATCATATGTGCTGCTCACTGAATTATCAAAAAATAAAGAAATTCATGAAATGCTCACATAGCACTAAAAATTGAACACTACCAGCACCTCATCATTACAAATCTCTGCCTCTGAGAAGAAATTTCTACTCTGACATGAATACCATATATTATTACATGATTTGGGACTTTATTTCAATGAAACCATATCAAATGTAGTTTATTTTACTTGGCTTTATTGTTTGTGGAAATTTATCAGTGTTGTTCTATGTAACAAGTGTTCGAATATTTGGGTCCAATTCTGATCTTCCTATTTTTATCAACGGCATTACTTATCTATCTTTAAATTAACACTACACAATTTGGTTTACTATAGCTTTTTTTAAAGTTGGTTTTCCTATTTTCTTCTCAATATTATTTCTCCCCCCCACCTTTTTTTTTTTTTTTGAGACATAGTCTTACTCTGTTTCCTGGGCTAGAATACTGTGGCTTCGGCCTAGCTCACAGCAACCTCAAACTCCTGGGCTCAAGTTGTCTTCTTGCCTCAGACTCCTGAGTAGCTGGGACTACAGGTATGCACCACCACACCTGGCTATTTTTTTTCCTATTTTTAGTGGAGATGGGGTCTTGAATTCCTGAGCTCAAGTGATCCTCTAGCCTCAGCCTCCTAGAGTCCTAGGATTACAGGTGTGAACCACCGGGCCTGGTCTGTTGCATTTCAGTAGGAATATTAGAATTAACTTTTTAATTTACCCTTACACACACACACACACACACACACATCTGATGTGGTTATTTTTCATGGGAACCCGTTGAAAATATAAGTCAATTTGAGGAGACGTATCTTTCCAATGTTAAATCTTCTGATCAAAAACACAGTCTATTCTTTCTGTTATTTATATATTTGCAATTGCTTTCAATGTACATATTTGCAATTGCTTTCAATATTACATGTTCTTTCTGTACATAGGTCTTGCATAAATTTATTTCTAAGTATTTTGTTTTCAATGTCAATTTAAACAATATGTAATCATAAAATTCACTTTCCAATTGTTTGTCATTTGAATATATGCAAATAAATTTCATTTTTAGATTAACTTGACACCAAAAAAGCCTGCTAAATTATATTTAATAGCTTACCTCTAGCATATTTTTTATTTTAAATGTTTATAATAACATTTACAAATAGTGAGACCCTTATTTTTTTCCCAAATCCTTACATAATTTTAATTTATTTTATGTTGTCTAATTGTAGTAGTGAGAAACTCCAACACAATGAAAATTGTGGGCACCTTTACATATTCCTGGTCTATAAGTTTCTCATCATCTTATGCTTCTACATTTTTTTTCTTTTTTTTTGTACTCATAATTGAATTTCAAAAAATTATTTTTATTCCTAGTAGGCTAAGAGGAATTTTGTGGTTGTTTTTTATGTTTTTTTTTCCTTTTATTTCATCATATAATGGGGGTACAAATATTGTTAG
>VBSM01003176.1:45946430-45957145 GCA_008086735.1 Cheirogaleus medius | reverse complement strand
TGTTAGCTCACTGTCGTTTCTTAGAATTGAGTAATATTCCATTGTGAGCATATTTTTTTTTATTTGTTTGTTTGCTAGAACTGAATGTCTAAGACTGGATAATTTATAAAGAAAAGAAATTTATTTCTTACAGGTCTGGAGGCTGGAAAATGTAAGGTCCAGAGGCTGAATCTGGTCAATTTCTGGTGAGGCCCTTAGGCTGCTTCATAATATGGTGGAAGGCATCACAGGGCAAGAGGATTAAGCATGTTAGTTCAGGTCTTCTTCCTCCTTTTATTAATATAAAGCCACCAGTTCCACATTGGTGATAATTCATTAATCCTTTAATGAATTCATCCATTAACCCATGAATGAATTAATCACCTCTTACAGGCCGAACTTTTTAATACTACCACATTGGAGATTATGTTTCAGAGAGGACAAACATTCAAACCTTAGCAGTGATGATACTGGGGGTTGGTTTTGGTTTTTAATTATGGAAGTTTGTTGATTTTTGTTTAATCAAATACTTTTTCTTAATCTACTGAAATGACTTTTCTCATCTTGTCATGAGATGAAAGTTTCCCCTTTGTTCTGTTAATGCAGTGAATTACATTAATTCATTTCCCACTGTTAACTCTATATTGCATTTATAAATTTCATTGGTGATATGTTATTTATTTTATGCATCACTAAATTTGGTGTTCTAATCTTTTGTTTAGGATTTTCACATCTGTGTTCATGAGATACTTTAGGCTATAGTTTTCCTTTTTTGTAATGTTCTTGTCTGGTTTTTATGTCAGGGTAAGGTAGTTTCAAAACAGCAAGTTTTTCATTTCTTTTCTATCACTTAAAAACATTCATGGAAATATTATTATTTGTTTTTAAAATATTTAGATATGTTAATTAGCTTGATTTAATTATTTCACATTACATTTATGTACCAAAATATCACATTGTACCTCACAAATGTATGCAAGTAGAATTTGTCAATTAAAAATGTTAATAGAAGTAAACAGTTTACTATAAAAGTAAAGTGATATAAGATAAAAATAAACACTTTACTATAAATAAACTGCAAAACCATGGTTTCATCAGTAAATTCTTCCAGATTTTTTTATTATGAATTCAATTTGTTCAGTACATCAAAGGCAACAGAAATTTTCTTCTTGCTTTCCAGTTTATCCTTAACGCTCAGGAATTACAATATTCCAATACAGAATACCCAGAGTTCTTTGTTTCTTAGAACTATTTCTGAGTTTTTAGCTACCACGGTAGCAGGAACACAATAGCAGAAAGACTGGCATAAAGAAGCTGGTGCCTATTTACATAATGTATTTTCTCAGTTAGGTTGTTGATGGAGATTATAAAATGGATATTTCACTCATCACAGTTATTTAAATATTATCATATTTCACCAAAATATTACATTTTTGAAAAAATTATAAAAGTCAGTATTTTATTGTTATTCTATCAGTGAACATATTTAACATACACAGGATAATATAAAATTTATTTGAGATAGAATTACTGTAATTAACAATTTTTCAGTGTTTTTCCTTAGTATAACATACAAATGTACCTAATACTAATTATTCAGCTGTGATCTTAAAATTATTTAAAATATTTTCACTTTTGTTATAGATAGTATTTAACAATATTTGTTAATTCCCACCATACAATAATTATGAGCTATTTTGCTAATAACAAAAATTAGTGTTTTAAATCAATGATAATAATTTAGATAGAAGCAAGTACTATATAATCATTTAATAACAAACAATAACATCAAATGTAACCTTGTTTATTAAATTACATCTAATTTTTCCTTAAAACACATGCTACAAAACCAGCCATATACTATATATAGCACCTATTATATCATTAGTGTCAACACTAAATGACATCACTATAGATGACATAAAATGTTGCCTAGTTGTTTTCTGGTGTTAAAAGGAATCAAGCTTGTAGGGAATTTAGAGATTACAGAAACGTAAGTATGACTCTCTGTTTAAAGATTTACTAATACTACTAATAATCTAAGTAAGTATTATAAGCATTATAATATATAATAACTTCTTTAAAAATGTTTTCTAGTTCTTACTAAAGATGTTTTTAAATAGCTATAAATGTTTTTAAAATACATTGTATATTTCCATATCAATAACAGATGATATATTTATAGAAAATTCATTGATTACTGGAAGATTAACAGTTTAGAAGAAATAGTTTAGCCTAGACACACATAACAATTCAATGTACTAATCTTAATCAATTCGATTTGTAATCTAGAATAAAGTTATTATTTTTAATTTATATGTGATAAGTCTTAAACTCAATTTAGGTGATATCAACCTAATAGTCAGTTTCCTGTTTTCAACTCATTTTTTTTTACAAGAATGCTCACAGCATCTTTATTTGTAATAGCCCAAGCTAGAAATAACATAAATGTCCCTTAACGGATGAATGAATAAATAAGGCATTATATATCCATACATTGGGACACTATTCAGCAATAATAAGGAATGAGCACCTGATACATGCAACAAGATAGATGAATATAAAAATAATTATATTGAGTGAAGAAACCAGGCCAAAAAAAAAAAGGCACATACTGTATCTGTATGATCTATGTATATAAAATTCTAGGAAATGCAATCTAATGTATAGTGACAGAAAGTGGATCACTGGTTGCCTAGGAATGGGTATAGGAAAAAGCAAAACAAAGGATTTACAATGGGATATGGAAGGATAAGGTGAATTTTAGAAGGATGGATATGTTTATTATTTTTATTGTGGTAATGGCTTCACAGGTTTATACATATGTTAAAGGTTACCCAATTGTACTCTTTTTTATTATTATTTCAAAATATTAAGCGGGTACAAATGTTTTTGGTTAAATGTATTGGTTTTGTTATGCTTGAGTCATGGCTATAAGTGTGCCCATCACCCAGATAGCATTCATTGTACCCCTTAGGTAGGATTTTGCCGATCTCCTCCTTCCCCCTCCCCGTTGCTTGATTTATTAGTTAGTTCCAATTTAATAGTGAGTATGTGTGGTGTTTGTTTTTCATTCTTTGGATACTTCACTTAGGATAAGGTCTCCAGTTTCATCCAAATTGTTGCAAAAGGCCTTAATCCATCCTTCTTCATGGCTGAGTAGTATTCCATAGTATACATATACACCACATTTTGTTAATCCACTCATGAATTGATGGGCAATTTCTATTCATATTTTAACTGCTTTCTCTTCCAGTGGGCCTGACGGAGCCTTACGTAGATTCCTGATTCCTGCCAAATTATTCCTTGGGCAAGTCAACACAACAGCCGATTCTATATGAACAAATTCTCAACAAATTTAGGACTTTTTCCATTACAAATGTCATTAGTTTACCTTTGGTTGAATCTGGCACACCTGGAATATATGTATATATTTTGCTCAGTTAAAACAATAAGAAACAATGGTTGTCTCTGAATCAAAGTGGATAAATAAAAGAAAAATATTATACTTTTTTTCCTTTTTATCCTCTTGTATTCAAGATCAAAATAAGGTCATACATGAAGCTCAAGAAATGACAAAAATTTCTTGTAGAAATAATAAGGTGTCCAGAGATGAGAACAAGTCCCTTAGAAAAGAAAACAAATCACTCTGGGAAGAAAACAAAGCTCTTCAACAAGAAAATAAAGCCTTCCGAATGAACAATCAGTTAATCTGGGAGAGGAATCAGTTACTGCGACAGCAAAATCAGATCCTCTGGAAGTATAAAAGTGTGATTTTTGAGATCCAAAAAGCATTTGGAAAAAAAATCAGTGCCTTGAACACTGAAAGAAAATCTTATTGGAAACAGAATCAAGCCCTGGAGGCTCAGGTCAAGGCTCTCTGGGAGCAGGAGAAAGCCTTCCAGAATGAGGCCAGAGCTCTTCATGAAGAAATACAATCTCTCCATGAACAGATCAAGGCCCTACAACACCAGGAGGCAGCAATCAGACTGGAGGAACAGGCCCTGATGAAGGAGGGAATAGCTCTAGAGATGGAAGAACAGGCTCTGTGGAAGGAGGAACAGGCCCTTCGTGAGGAGAACAAGGCTCTTAGACAAGAAAACATTGCTCTTCAAGAGGAGGAAACTGCTCTGAGAGAAGAGAAAAAAGTCCTTGAGGAGTGGAATAACCTTCTTCAGGATAAAGACAACACAGCGTGCTTGCTGCGAAGATACACAGCAATGAAATAGAACAGACACGTGACTTGAAGATGTAACCAAAAAGTATGAAGATCATTGACATTCCAGAAAAGAAAAACAAAATATTTTGAAGGTGAAAAACTATTGTTGGAGTTGGAGTCAAAAGCCTGGGAATTTACAGCACTCAGTATTTGGTCCTGGAAACTAAATAAAGTCCTGAAAAGTAAAAAAGAAAAGTGTTTTCTTCAGATTTACTTAAATTTTAGACTACTATTGGTGGTAAATATTAATTTAAAAGGCAAAAGATATATCAATCAAAATGTGACCTTCAACGTACAATTTTGGTTAGCCCTTTTATAAGAAATTAAGAGCTAAGTGGAAATGTTTGTTTGAAACTTATTAGAATTATAAACTATATAGTGGAATAAAAAGTTTTGCTTATTTGGTTCATATGTATTGTATTGAAGAATATCTCTTCTGCCCCTTCTTTATGCTTCCTCCAATAATCTAGTTGAGGGGGGCATTAAACTGGGGCAAGGAAAATTTAAAACATGATAGTATGAAAATTATTAATGAGGGTTCACAGGTTTTCCAACTTTCTCTATTTTTCCCTCATTTATTGTGCTCCTTCTTTTGCTTACTGGGGGTGGGGGAGACCGTTCTATCTAATAAATGTATTAAAGATAGAGAAAAAGTGAGTGAGAGAACAAAGGTGTACAAAACTGGATGTTTTGGAGTTTGGAATGTGAATCTGTGGAGTAGTTTATATTCAATGGAAATTGGGACAAAATGGATTTTTCAGAAGTTTTCATGTTGATAATTGATCTTATTGAATGTTCTTTTTAAAAAGTAATTCTGTAAAAACCGAGTCATGTAGACCATAGATTTATTAGAATTACAATGCAGTTTCAAAACAATACATCATAAATTTCTAGAGGCCTAGTACAGTACCTTATTTTTTATCATATTTAATTTTGAGTACTTAATACAGGGTATATTTTTAATGGGTTTTATTGAATATAGCAGAAGTCATATCTTATCCCGATCCTTTTCTGGTGTTGGGGAATGGGGAAATAAGAAAAGTATAGGAAGAGAACACAATTATTTTCCCCCTAGGAGCTTCCACATCTGCAAAACGTTAACATACATTCATTGGGCACCTCTAATTAGCACTCCACTAAGCAACATGGATAAATTTAAGGATATAAAGTAAAAAGAGACCTGTCCCTTGATTTTAAGAATTCCACAACCTGTAAAGGAAGATAAATATATAAACATTATTACTTTATTTCTTAAGAGAGCATGTCCATCTAGTAGTTTTATGACCACTGGTCCACCACATATAGCCACCATTTAAATAAAACAATTTGGTTTTGGAGAAGATTAAAAAGGTAATTTATAGACATGTGCTTGACAGATTTGTAGTCCAATTGGTATAGTCAGAAAATACCAAACCTTTATCATTGTTCCTACTTCAAAAGATATGGAAGAAGCCTGGAGGCAGGAGCATCACCAACTTTAATGTTGTAGAAATTTATGAATATGCCACTCCCTACACCTTAATTTCAATGCGTTACTGTTACAAAAAAAAAGGTCATGGCTCTTGAAATTTTCTGCTGTAGTATTTAGAAGAAATCATTTTGCTCTTTGGTGGTGAAGTCAGAAAGAACAGTGGCTTTGGCATAGGTATAGTTATTGACGATGCCTTTGTCATTATTACATCACAAAGGAGCAGCAAGTTAGGTTGAACTGAAAGTATAGGACATACTGATCAGAATGTTGTTCTCTTTGAATTTGCATGTGAAGCTTAGGATCAGCACTACTATAAAAATATTTTTATTTTTATAGCACATTCTTCAAGCGAGAAATTATGTAACTAAGGAATAGCTTAAAACAATTTATGTAGATATAATTCATTATGACGTCTATGTTCTTTCACCTTCACAGACTAATCGAAATTTTCTTTAAAATCTTCTAGTTACCATCACACTTATGAAATACTATCTGGAGAACTATATTTTACATTCCATGCAATAAGTTGGATATGTTTAAGTCTACATTAAGAAGTTTTCATATGTATTGTTAAATAGATAACAATCTTATTGAAATATTTCATTAAAAAGAAGTAATTTGAATAAAAAAATGGAGGCATCTTGGTGCTCACAATGCAAGAATTTTACTGTATGTCACTTTGTTTCTTTGTTGTTCATTTCTAGAGCTTTATTAAGTTACTTTATAATATTTTATAGAGCTAGGTTTCTAGACACACAGTATCCTGAAGTGAGAAGAGTATCCATGGTAGCTCTTTAGCCCCCACCCCTGCCAAATCAATTAATACTATTTAATAAATATTTTGATTCTCTTTTATTTACAATATATTCACCAGCAATCCAGAGTATATAAAACTGAGCAAGACACTATTTCTCTAGAGGAGTTTCATCATATGAAAGATAACAAACAATATAAATAACCATAATACAAGGCAAAAGGCAACATATAAATAAGAAAATACATATAATCAAAATTATACATGTTTTTATATCCAATTGGGGATAATGAAATATTTTTTTGTAGTCTGGTCCTTAGTAAATGAAGAAGGAAAGAAGAGGAAAGATAAAATAGACAAAGTCAGGAGAATATTATTTGATGTATTATAGGGTTGACTAATGTTAGGAGAAAAAAGATTATAAGCCTCAAAAAATATGTTGGGGACATATTTGGGAAATCTTCAGTCTTTGAACTTACTTCCATAGACAAATCAATACAAATTAAAAGTTGTCTAAATAATGAGATGGCTTTATGCAATATTTCTAAGGAGAAATATACTCTTTGAACTCTTCCCCCATTATTATTTCTTTGATTTTCATATCCATTCATTTATCTAAATGCCACTATTCCTTATGACCTGTATATCAGATGCTGGATGGTTCTGGATATTCACTGGGGATCAAAAAAATAAAAATCCTCTTATTCCATGGTTTCCAGAAACAGTGATCACATTAAGGTCATCCACATGCTGAATGTCCCCATCAGGATTGTCCTTCCTCCAGGCCAGCAAACTATTCTTGACTTCAGGAGGGAATAGTTACATGAGTGTTACAAATATCATCATAGAGTCATCTCTAAAATTATCTTCCTTTAAGAGATCACCAGGTCTAAACTCATTTACTAAGCTACATTTATTTAAGGTCAGAAGTTCCAGGGTCCCAGATCCATCCTTCTTCACCTTTATTTGTACTCCATTACACTCTATGTATCCTCTAATTTTCCCCAAATCCACATCTTTCTACACTCTTCTGAAAGATTTTGTTAAACCCTCTACATCTTCAAAATATTTTCTAAAAGTTCCTTTTGATCTTTATTAGCCAGATACACCTCAATGAGTGCCCTCCTAGTATGCCTTTCAAGTGAAGGATTTTAGGCACCAGCAAAAGATGGAGCTAGTAGATTTTCCCATTTATCACTGCATTTTCAAAACTTTCATCCTGTTTCTCCCTACAAAAGTTTCAGTTTCAATAACTTACATGATATTACACTATATCACTTTCTATCTTAAATGCTATTTTGTATTCTCACTTCTACTTCACTCTACCGTAGGCAATAAAACCTTTGGAACCTGGATAGTAGCATTCCTCTCTACCTCTATTGCTTTCACATTTCTTTATGATTTTAAACTGCACATGGATGATTAGTCAAGATTACCACTCAGATTCATTGATCTTCTTGTCTCCAAAAAATGTTTCCTACTATCACCTCAGCCTTCATCCCCGTGGTCATACTTTAAAACCTTTGTGCTTGGTAAGTGCAGTGGCTCAGAAATCCGAACTGTCCCCAGTTTTTGAACATGCATCATACACTTCTAATTTCTCTACTTAGTTAAGTCATGTAGAAATCCAACTCAATAACTCCACCAGCATTATTTCATTATTGTCACCCTCACGTTCTCACTTCTTTCATTATTCAGCTTAGATTCTGGTTCGTTATAATACTCTTGAAAATGTTCTTTACTTTTTTTGACTCACTTTCCATTGTCCTGACCTGAAAAATATTCAACCCTGATTCCTTGTAATAATGTACTTTTCCTTGCCTATACCAGACCAACTGAACATGGCCAGGACTATTGCTATTATTAACACAGACATAGCATTATATACTAGAACTATCTAAAAATTTACATATATTAACTCATTTCTTCTTTATTAAAAAAAACTAAGCAATGTTAGTATCCTAATTTTATCAATGATTAAACAGAAGCACAAGAACATCTGATTTTCTCAAAATTACAAAGATGGTTTATTTCAGAGATGGAATCTAAACTCATGTGGTCTAGCTATGGACTCTGTTTTCTCAACCTGTACAATGTCTTGCCTCTACACAAAACATAATACTATACAATAACCCCAAACACAAATGGAGATGCAAAACTTCCCAACAACATCCGTTTTTTTCTGTTTCCAGTGTAGATAGATTTTAGCTTCTCCTTTCTCTACTACCTGCCATAGTCCTCACATCTCTCACACCAGATGATAAACTGCCTTCATAGGTCCACAAGAAAATGTGTGTTCTCAAGAACTCTGATATTATCACTCTACCACAAATACAATCATACTTACTCTGTGAACATAATGCCTACCTTCTTTCCTATTAAAGGGAAAATACATTTATCAAAGGTTAATTCATCTATATCTGCTCAGATTTTAATCGTGTCTTTTCTTCTCTAGGAATTTATTCTGAGCTGCATTATTTAAAATTTGACCCATTCAAAAATGGGAGCCAACCTTTTAATTTTAGTTATTCTAGTGAAGTAAAGTGATATCTCACTGTGATTTTCATCTGTATTTTCCTGATGACTAATGATGTAGAGTATATTTTCATATGCATATTGACCCTTAACATATCTTCCCTTGCAATGTATCTTTCAATTATTTTATTCATTTTTTATTGGTGGTTTGTTTTTGTTGTTGTTTATTGAGTTTTAAAAGTTCTTTATATATTCTGGACCCAGGCCCTTTGAGAGTTATGTGTTTTGCAGATATTTTCTCATATGTGTGGCCTTTTTATTTCCAGCAGTGAGATGTGAAGAACAGAATGTTTTGAATATAAAGTCTAAAATATATACCCATTTTTAAATTTAAGACATATTATATTCATGTCTACTGTTTTATTAGCAACTGTTCCCATTTTGAATCATATATTTTTGCTCAGGAAATATGGTTTCATAGTAACAGCATTCAACAAGAGTTTAAAATCAAGTTTTTCTTGCATTTGTATAAATTGCAAATAATGTATCTTCACTGATACATTAATGTATACAAATAATGTATCTTCACTGAGCTGCAGTTTTATCAACACTAAGTTAGGGGTATTAATAACTAACATCTATTTATCTAGGCTTATGATAAGAGTTTTATAAATATTATTTTCTTTAATCCTAAAATTATATACCATAATTAAGTATGGTTATAATTCACATTTTTTTCAGGGAATGAAATTAAAGCTTTAGATTGTTTAAATCATTTGATCAAATGTAACAGCAAATAGCTACTAAGTAGCAAATAAGAGACCTGCATTCAGGGGCTAACATTATAGCTCCTAGATACTTCATAAAGTATTAGAATTGTTACATATTATAATGCGTGAAAGTGCCTTGAACTTTGTAAAGTTTTATATTTTTCTCACTTGTTTGGTAACTATGCTTTAAACTTCATATTTCTATCCCACTTCAATTAAACTCCAACTTCTTGTCACCAACCTACTAAACCATAATTCTCTGGCAAGTGTAGAGTGGCATTGCCTCTAGGGACTGCTAAGGCTTATATACATAATATCTCATCTGGGAACTATAAATGAAAATGTCTCTTTTCTAAAGGAGAAACACATAATCAAGATGGTTTTACAGAAAATGAATTCTGTATATATTCCAGAGGTAGTCTTCTAGAGCTGAGTAAATGTTGTACCATTTTTATTATATAATAAGCTCTCCAGTTCACTCCAGTCCCTATAATATATCTTACCTTAGTTCTGGCCCACACCCTTAAAAATATTTTTTCTTACACTAACCTGTAGATATTTCCATAGCCAGAGAATAAGCTATCTGTACAGCTTTATGATTTGAAGAAAGTAAGACGAGATAATCAAGGACTCAGTACAATGCAGAAGCCTGCTCATGAAGCCTGCTTGCAATCAGCTCAGGGAGATGACTGGACACATCTCTTCCCAACTCTGCATTCATGACATCATGTTAGCAGCTTGAACTTTGTATACTCCAAATTAGGATTGATTTTTTTTAAGAACTGGTGATAAACATTTATCAGCCATTTCCAATCAAAGTACAGAACTTGAAAACTACATAAAGAAAATAATGAAATATAGATGTTTCACTGTTTTATAATCCTTGAATATTGCCTAATTAATTTCAGATATTCATGGCATCAGGAAAACATATTTCAATAAAAATTTTTTTTTGAATTTTTTTTTTTAATTTTTTATTTCAGCAAGTTATACGGGTACAAATTTTTGGGTTTCAAATAATGCCCTTGCCCCCCTCCCCCCACAAGT
>VBSM01003176.1:45925317-45946330 GCA_008086735.1 Cheirogaleus medius | reverse complement strand
TGGATCTTGCTTCAGCCTTCTACAGGTGGCTATCCAGTTTTCCCAGCACCATTTTTTCAATAAAATTTTATAAGACATTGATCAATAATTTCTTGACCATGATTTACATCATAAGCAAGAAAAACAAAAGAATAATTGAAACAAGGAAGCAAGTCATTTTTCCTTAAACATATTTTTTATCATTTTATATTATTAACATCTACTTTAGTATATCTATATTACTTAAGAAACATGTTAATATTTTACTGTCCTTGCTTAAAAATAGAATTATTAATAGTACATTATTTTTTGTATAGAGAACGAAAACATGACAGTAGCTGGAAAATAACACAAACTCAAGAAGGAATTGAGAATAATAGATTGCCAGTTATTTTACGTTCAGAATAACATAAGTTATGTTCAGGGACTCTAATAGGCCAGACGGTAATCCTGAGAAAATGGCTCATTAGGGTTCTCCAAAGGGAAATCATTGTGTAGTTAGAGAAGCAAGGAAAATATTAGAGCTGTCTGAAATTATAGATTTTGCACTGAAGAAATTGTGATAAACTAAATTAAATTCTAAGTGAAAAGCCAAAAACATAATCGACTGATCAAAGAAGAAAATGTTTCTGGTTGATTATTTTGCTAAATAAAAATGATAATCATCATCATGATTTTGATATAATTTTGATATTCATATTATTAATATTTCTGAAAAAATTACTAAAGAATAAGAGATTTAATCAACAATATTAAAGTGGAATATATGATACTACCTATGATTCTGCTCCAACTTTTAATTTTTGAACTCTAGCCTCTCAAGATATATCTCTGAGGCAGTGAAATGACATCTACTTAGATGATTTCATTCCCCATACACAAAAGCATATACTAATGCTATTTATAAAATTTTAATCACTGCAACTCATAATGCCATAGCAAATGTAACCTAAAGGTCTTCTCTAGAACCTGTTCCATAAGTATTAGGGATTCAACTTCCCAAGTTTGGTAAGTTACAGAAAGACTTTCATTTTGTCACCATTTTTTGAGTTCACTCCAGTTACACTTATACTGAATCTCAGCTAAATCACTGCCCTTGCTTTGACAGAGGGGGTGTGAGCAGTCTACTGAAGCAGAACCTGAAAAAAATTGTCTATTTCCATATTCTCACTGCTATCTCTACTATTGCCCTCAGGGCATTCCTGGGTTAACTTGCTTTAGGTGGAATGCATGATGAGCAGATTTAATTTCCACCAGTCATCCTGTTGGAGGCCAAAAGCTGTCTGACCACAGACATGTGCATGAGTACAGCCTAGACCAGAAAAACAATAAAGAAAAGCCAAGTCTAGATCACAAACCCCCAGTCCGTTGAGCCAGATAAATGCTTAACAATTTTAGACCCTAATGCCGGGTTTGCTACACAATATGATTGAGGCAATAAGGACAATAAATATCTGATGGATCAAATTATTTGTCTTATTTCTCTATTATTATTTTATGTTTGTTTGAAAAGTCTAAATTTTTTTAAATGTCCAGGCATTTTCAGTTAAACAATGAAATATTGCTTTGTTTTGTACATTTGTAGCACTAATAAAATAAATCCATATACAGATATAAATTAATTACTTAACATAAATACATTTTATTAAATTATTAGTAAAGTATCAGTAACTAAGAGGTTCAGTGATAATTAATTCTGTTTAAAACATTAATAAATTGTTAATATTATGCATACACAATCGTGTAAACATAATCATGCTATTACTAAATGAAAGAAATTCAATATAGTGTATGTTAATTACTTTATACTGAAGACAAGATGATATAAATATTACTAGTTGCTTTCATGTGACAAAAATGAAATGCAAGCACTTTAAATTATAGCAAAAGTAGAGAAAAATACATTTAAATCCTGCTGCATTTGGATTCCACTGAGGATAAATTCTGACAAATATAATCTAAAAGATGATCTTCAAGCTCATTTGATATAAATGGAAAGGAGTCACTATAATCTTAGAAAATTGAGTTATTATAGACTGGCTTCTTCTTTTTTTTATAGTGGACATAGTCAATTATTGGTATATCATTAATAATACAACCCTTTTTGGTTGGTTTCTACAACAGCATTTAGTCATGGGCTCCACTGTTCTTGAACCACTCCACCAAAGTAAGCATTACAGTAGTGTACTTTCAAATTAGGTTAAATTTCACAGATTTAAATGTTATAGTTTACCACAATCTCCATGTTCTCAAATCCTCTTAACTGATAACATGTCCAAAAATTTGGTTTTCCAGGGACAAGCCTACATACAGCCTTCCATACAGTATAAGAATAGAGTTCAGAATTAGACTCAGGTCTAAATATGCATGCAAATTTATTAAATAATATGTCATTTCGTACATTAGACAAAAGATGAGTCATCTAATTACCTAATACATCTAATATACTTAAGTAAAATTAGGTATATTCTCTACTTCTCACCATCACTGCCACCAAAGCACAACATATTTTTATATGGGTCTGTGTAATATCTTTAGATCTATATCTATATCCAAATATATTAGTTTTCTAGGGCTGCCACAACAAAGTAACAAGGACTTGGTGGGTTATACACCAAATTTTGTCCCTCATAGTTCTGGAGGCTAGAAGTCCAAGATCAAGTTGTCAGCAGGTTTTTCCAAGGCTTCCCTCCTTGGATTGTAGATGACCATCTTCTGTGTCTTCCCGTAGTCTTCCCTTTGTGTTTGTCCATGTCCTAATCTCTTCCTCCTCACATAAGGACATAAGTCATATTGGATCAGGGCTTACCTATATGACCTCATTTTACTTTAATTACCTCTTTAAAGGTCCTACTCTAAGTACAGTTACATTCTGAGGTACCTGTCATCAGAACTTCAACATATGAATTTTGGGGAGACATGATTCAGCTCATAGCACCATAATAAGGTATACTACACACACACACACACACTCTTCAGGATCTGTGAGTTTATAATATAACAGATGAAAGTTATGCCATCATAAAGAATAAAGAAAATCTAGACTCTATAGAGAAAAAGGTTTACACATTTTTAACTTAGAATCAAACAAAATGGGAAAAAAAACCTCTCACATGGCAAAATTTACTATTAGCAAACTGGATAACACACAAAGATTCAGAGAGAAAATTGCAATACATCTACCATAAAATACGTTAATAATTACTCTTTCAAAAAACTTTTAAAATTAATATGAAGAAGACAATGATTCTTATAGAAAGGATATGCTAGAGATGCAATAGAGAAGAAATACAAAAGGAAAATAAACATTTTGTAAGGTTTCCATTCTTAACAAGCTACGACAGCCTGTGCTTGCTGTTCTTCTTGAATACTGTATCTAACACTACTGAGAATCTTTAAGTCAAGGTCAGATTCTCCAGTCAGGTTAGATTTTTTTCAAGCACAATATTTCATTCAGTAGAGATAGATGAGGTGCTGACCTCCTCTTTTTTCCATCTGGTCCTGAGGGTTTAAACTTCTATAGCTTCTCTCCTGGTTTTCTCAAGGTGGCTGATAGCAATATCAGAGGAGGAAAACCTGGGCTGGCAGAAGGTTACTCTGGGCAATGGGAACTCATTGCCTGTTGGCATTTTTCTTGTCCCCTCAGATGTCAGTAAGAGTAGTGTCAGTGACCTGTGTGAATGTACCAAGAAGAAAGCAAAGTGGGTATTCAAGCCTCCAACTTACTATAAGATGCCTGCACATCTCTGGGATATAGGCAATCCTATGAAGAGTGTTCCTGAACCAGCTGTGAGCTGTCAGGCTTTTAACTATTCGGAGCAATTGATTTGCAATTTTGTTGAGCTCACTCCTAAATATCTGCCACAGCCACAAAGTTGAATGATGAAACTGAGTTATTTTGCTAGTGAGTGAGTCATACAGCTCCTTTACATCCACATTTTCTCGTGACTTTAATCCTTCTGAATAATGTAAATATTCTAGTAAATACACAAAATCTTAGGTTCTGTCCCTTAACATTAATAAGAACTGGATTGTTTATCTACAATGTGGAATTATGCCCCTGTAACTACATTTTCCAAATTGTTTCATGCCTTACCTACACTGAAAGATCATGTAATGTAAGCCTTTTAGGACTTGATTTTAGAAAACTTTTTATCCTACTTGGTGTGGGATTTATATGCTAATACCCAATATCATCCCTAAAGTTTCATTATTTTCAAATTTCATATTTGAGGTATGTTTTTCATAGTTTAATTTGAATTGTAGATGATTTTCTTCATTAATAATGCATTATTTTCTTTATGTTTTAGGCTTTGTCACAATATTAAATATTTAATATGGTCCTTCTATACACATTACAAATACCACCACATTAACACAAGTAAAATTTTATAGAGAACACACATATTGTTCTAATTTTTATGATAAATGACACATTTCTTTCTTATCAAAAGAAGCAGAATGATATAGGGAAAATTGGAATAATCTTTAAAGCATTTAGATATTAAATAAACAGATAAGGTAGAAAATACATTTTTTAGATGTCATTGCAGGATTATAACAGAAATACTGAAAGTAGAAGATGACTGATAGAAATTCAGTAAGAATAGTTTAATTCCAAAGCACAGTTCTGACTCAGCCAGAAAAATTTATTTTTTTCAATCCACTTTGTGTGAGTTGTTAGGGAACATATTAGTTAATGACCTGAAGGCAAATCCCTGACAATGTGATTTTGTGCTAATTGTGTGGAAAAATATTTCCAGCTTTTAAAAGTGCTACAGTCTGAGATGCTATAGGGAATTCATCCTCCCTGTTTGAGCTATTCTATTCAACCTTCCTCAAGGGCACTGAATCATATTGAGTGAGTCATCTAGTATTCACATCCTATCTGAAATCAAGGAAAACTCTCAAGAGGCAATGTTAGGGATTAAACACTCTCATTCTGTTTACATTCAGTTAGTGTTAAAATGAAAAATAAGTTAAAAAATGAATTGGATTAAGACTATGGATCTTTTAATATCTCATTTTCATAATGTTTTATATTAGAATGTAAAAATTTTAGATATAATAAATAATTTTTTGTCTTTATTTTTAAGAAAGCTTCTTATTTTAAATTTATCTTCTTTAAAATATTTTTCTTGACTGGATAGTATATGAAAAAGTACTGGACATATATTAAAATAAATGTATGTTTTTATAAATATGCTTATTAAAGGAAGACCAGTGCTCTGACAGCCATAGGCTAAAAAATATTAAATTAATGTATGTTAAAGCATGAAGCTGTGAAATATATATATGTCAATTTTAAATGGTTGCAGAGTAGCTGCTATTGACTTTAATGTAATAGCTTGTTTTAAAAATACTGACTCTTTTAATTTATGGCAGAAAATAGACTTAAAAATTAAGCTATCAAACATATCCATGATTTTATTTTTAATTAACCAATTATAAATATAAATACTCTAAGCAGTACAGAAAAAGTACAAATTTATAAGTTAAGATTTCTTGTATTTTCAACTTCTCCCTTATTTTTTGCTGCATTTTTCACATCAGACTACTTCCTATTTTGGCTAATTCTGACTATCAGACTACTTCCCCCACACAAAGCTCATGACACCTTCTCTGGTATATCTAATGCTTATCTTTCAAAGCATCTAAATCATGCTGATTTAGGTATAAATGTATCTTTTAAAAATTACATAGATTTGTTTGGTGCGTTCTCATTCTCGTAAGCAGAATTGTCCTGTAAATTATATTGTTGTTACTTTTTTTATTCAACATTAGATTTTTAGATATTCCTATAGTAAATACAAATCATCATATTAGATGGCATGCCATTTATCATATATAGATATACACACAGAGAAGTGTGTTTGTGTGTGCATGTGTATATATGTGTATACACATATATAAATATTACATTTATAATCTATCTCACCAGTAATGTACATGTAGATTGCCTACACATATTTGTTACCAAGGATTACAATGCTGTGATGAATGTCTTTATTAATATCTCCTTGTAGATTTGTAGCAAGGATTTTTTGAATTTATACTTTGTTGTGAGAATGACTGTTGGACATACAATATTTGCATTTGTGTTTTTACCAGTTATTACCAAATATCTCCAGAATGTTTGCACAAGTTTACCTTTCCACTGGCAAAATTGAAATTTTCAATTTCCCTACATTCTTAGGTTTGATAGTGCACTGTCTATACATTTTTGCCAACCTGCTACTTGCAACAGGGCATGTTAAATATAGAACTACCATATGATCCAGCAATCTCACTGTTGGGTCTATATCCAGAAGAAAGGAAATCAGAATATTGAAGAGATATCTCTACTCCCATGCTTATTGCAGCACTATTCCAATAGCCAAGATATGGAATCAACCTAAATATGTATCAATGGATGAATGGATAAAGAAAATGTGATATTCATTCATAAAGTAGAATATTATTTAGCCATAAAAAGAATGAAATTCTTCACAGAAAGACAAATTTCACATGTTCTGATGCTGATGTGGGAGAGAAACGTTTTTAAAAAATTAACTCATGGAGATAGAGAATAGAATCATGATTACCCGAGGCTGGGAAGGGTAGTGGGGGGTAGGAGAGAAAAAGTGAGAGTGGTCAATTGTATGAAAATACATTTAAAGAGCATAAATAAGATGTATTATTCAGTAGCAAAATATGGTGACTATAGTTAACAATAATTTATTGTGCATTTAAAAATAATTAAAAGAACAGAATTCAAATGTTCCTAACACACACAAAAAAATGATAATTGCTTGAGGTGATAAATACTCTAAATACTCGGACTTGATCATTACACATTGTATGCCTATATCAAAACATCACGTGTATTACATAAATATTTAATATATACGACTACTGTGAACCCATAATTAAAAATGAAAGAATTAAAAATAAATAAATAAGTAAAAACAAAAATAAATAAAACAAAAATTATGTGGAAAGGCAAAAGATCCAATATAGCTAACACAATATTGAAAGAGAAGAACAAAATTGTAGAACTGACACTACTCGACTTCAAGATTTATTATAAAGCTACAGTAATTAAGATAGGTGTAATATTAGTGAAAGAATAAAAAAATAGATTAATGGAATAGAGAGCCCACAAATAAACCCACATAATTATAGTTAACTGATATTTGACAAATAAACAAAAGCAATACAATGGAGAAAAAGCAATCTTTTTAACAAGTGGTATAGGAACAACCGAACACGCACATGCAAATAAATTAATCTGTACTCAGATCTTACATTTTTCACAAATATTAACTCAAAATGGATCTTAGATGTAAATATACAGTGCAAAACTATAAAACTCCTAGAAAACAACATAGAAGAAAATTTAGATAGTCTTATGTATGATGATGACTTTTTAGATATAACACCAAACACACAATCTATGAAAATAAATAATGGCAAGCTGTACTTCATTAAAATTAAAAACTTCTGCTTTGCAAAAGACAATATCAAGAGAATGAGTAGGAAAGCTACAAAACGAGAGACAATATTTGCAAAAGATATATTTGATAAAAGATAATTAACTCAACAATAAAAAAAATGAAAAACATGATTAAAAACAAATTGGACAAAAGGCCTAAACAGACACCTCATTGATGAAGATGAGCATAGATGGGAAATAAGGATATAAAAAGATGCTCAGCATTATATCTCATTAGAAATTTGCAAATTAAGAGAAAAAGAGATGGCAATACACACCTATTAGAATGACCCAAACCCAAAACATTGGCAACACCCAATGCTGGTGGTAATGTGGGCCAAAAAGAACTTTCATTCATTACCAGGGGGAATGCAAAAAAATACAGCCACTTTGGAAGACAATTTGGCAATCTCTTACAAAACTACACTTACTCTTACCGTACAACCCAGCAATCCCACTCCTTGACATTTATGCAACTTAGTTAAAAAGTTATGTCCACACAAAACCCTGCAGCATAGATGTTTACAGCAGCTTTATACATAATTGCCAAAACTTAGAAGCAACTAAGATATTGTTCAGTAGGTAAATTGATAAGTAAACTGTGATATATCCAGATAATGGGATGTTATTATTCAGCACTAAAAAGAAATTAGTTATAGAGCTATAAAAGACAGATGAAACTTAAATGCATACTACTAATTTTAAAAAGCCAATTTGAAAATGCTACATACTGTATGGTTCCAAATATATGACATTGTATAAAAGACAAAACTATGGAAACAGTAAAATGTTCAGTGGTTGCCATGGTTTATGAGAAAGGGATGGATGAATAGTCAGTGCAGAGAGGATTTTTAAAGCAGTGAAACTATTCTGTATGATACCATAACAGTGGATATGTGTCATTATACATTTGTGAAAACCCATAGAATATACAACACCAAGGTGAACCCTAATGTAAATCATGTGCTTTTGGCTATAATAAAGTGTCAATGTAGGTTCATCATTGTAATAAATGTGCCTCTTGTGCAAGATGGGGGGGGATGTGCATATTTTGGGGAAGGGGGTGTATAAGAAATCTCAATATCTTCCACTCAATTTTTCTTAGAATCTAAAATGTCTCTAAAACAATAAAATTGGCAAAGTCTTAAATAGGAGAAATAGTTTCTTGTGAGACATATTGTACAACATGGTGAATATAGTAAATAATAATTCATTGTATGTTTCCAGTATCACTCAGATGATATTTCAAAGGATCTCAAAATAAACAAAAAAATAGCTATTTGTGGTGATGAATATGCTAATTAGTTTATTTAATTATTTCACATTGCATTCATAAATCATAAAATCGCTTTGTACCCCATAGACATATACAACTATAATTTGTTAATTTACAACTAAAAGCATACAAACTAAAAAAATTTAGAAATGAAGTTTACATAAAAATATTATTAAAGTGTTAAATTTCTCTTTAAAAAATTACATTGCAAGGTAAGTGTTAACTTGCCCACAGTGATCCATTGCATGCTGACCTTCAGATAAAGGCTTTGCCCTCCTGAAAGAATACATAAAAACAGCTACAACTCAGCACTTAAAGCAATAAGTTTTGGTTAACCCCAAGACTTTGGTTTCTCTTGCATATCCAATGCATCTTAAAAGCCTTATAATGCAAGCCCTGGGGTCTCTCTCCTGGAATCTGATATCCAGCTCATTAGGGACTCTGTTCTACTGCAGAAGCAATGGACAAAGGGAACAGTGCAACTGCTACTACTTTAGTTTTCATAAGTTTTTAGTAGCTTGCAAAATGAAATATAGAATACAGAAATATAGAATTACTAAATGCTTCTCAAGCAAGTGCAATCCATCTACTCTTTGGCTGTTCGCTCTTGTTTGTATGATATAGTTCATTTTTGTGCTAACATGTTGATCACATTTTTGATAATAATATAATTTTCCATTGCTGGCTAAATTTCACTTCTCCATAGCCAACTGGTTGTAATTTCCCATCAGATCAAGAGATTTGTTGCATTAAGATATTCTGGATCTGCATCAATATATGAGATTAGCCTACAGTTTCCTTTTCTTGATTTGCCTTTACCTCATAGTGGTAAAATGTATTGCAAAGTTCATCTCTTTTCCTATATTTTAAAGAAGCTCTATAAAAGAGTGATTATCAGGTTCATTGAAAGAATAGTAGAAAATCCTCAACAAAATTCTAGGAAACCAAACTCAGCAGCACATTAAAAAGACCATTTACCATGATCAAGTGGGATTCACCTCCAGTACGCAAAGATGATTCAACATACACAAATCTATAAATGTGATATACCATATTAACAGAACGACAGACAAAAACCAAATGATAATTTTAATAGATGCAGAAAGTCATTTAACCCACATTCTTTCATAAGGAAAACTCTCAAAAAATAAGGTATTAAAAGAAAGTTCTTCAACACAATAAAGGCCATGTATGATAAACCCATAGCTAATATCATACCTAATGGAGAAAAAGATGAAATTTTTCCCTCTGAGATTAGGAACAAGACAACTATGCTCACTCTTGCCAGTTCTATTCAACATAGTACTAGAAACCCTAGCCAGATATTAGGTAACAGAAAAAAAATAAAAGGCATCATAACTGGAAGGGAAGAAGGTAAATTGTAACTGTTTTGTAGATGACATGACCTTACATAGATAAAGTCCTAAAGACCCCACCAAAAAAATGTCAGAACTAATAAACGAATTCAGAAAGGTACAAGATACAAAATCAACATACAAAAATCAGTAGTGTTTCTATACACTAACAGTGATCTAAAAAAGAAATCTAGAAAACAAATGCATTTTCAGTAGCTACAAAAAGTAAAGCACTTAAGAATATATTTAACTAAGAAGGTAAAATATCTGTACACTAACAACTAAAAACATAGATGAAATAAATTGAAGATGACACAAATAAATGGAAACATATCTTGTGTTAATGGATTGGAAGAATTAATATTGTTAAAATGTCCATTCTACCCAAAGCAATCTGCTGATTCAATGCAATCTGTATCAAAATTCCAATGACAATTTTCATAGAAATAGAAAAAAATAATTGTAAAATTTCTATAAAATCACAAAAGGTCTGAAATAGCCAAAGCAATCTTCAGCAAAAAGAACAAAGCTAGAAATATCACAGTATCTACCTTTAAAATATACTGCCAAGCTATAGTAACCAAACAGCATGATACTGGCAGAAAAACAAACACATAGATCAGTGGAATAGAATAGAGAGCCCAGAATTAAATCCATGCATTTACAGCTAACTAAATTTCAATAAAGTTGCTGGAACACATAATAGGGATAGAACAGTCTCTTCTATAAATGCTACTGGAAAGACTGAATATCCACATGCAGACGAATGAAATTAGACCCTTATATCATATCATACATGCAAAAAACAACTGAAAATGGATTAAAGATTTAGATGTAAGATCTGAAACTGTAAAACTACTAGAAGAAAATATAGGGGGAAAGTCCCTTGACATTGTCCTGGGCAATGATTTTTTTGGATAAGACTCAGAAAGCACAAACAACAAAAATAAAAATTGACAAATGGGATTATAAAAAACTAAAAAGATTCTGTACAACCAATAAAAATGTCAACAAAGTGAAGAGACAACCTACAAAATGGGAGAAAATATTTACAAACCATACATCAGATAAGGGGTTAGTATTCAAAATATATAAGGAACTCAATAGCAATACTCATCTGATTAAAAAATGGCCAAAGGACTTGAAAAGACATTTCTCAAAAAAATACATACAAATGGCCAACAGGTTTATGAAAAAATAGTAATTATTACTAATAATTAGGGAAATTCAAATTAAAATTACATCACACTTGCTAGAATTTCTGCTATTGAAAAGACTAAAGGTAAAGTGTTGGCAAGGATGTGGTAAAAAGATAATCTTTGCACACTGTTGATGTGAGTTAGTACAGTCATTATGCTAAAAGTATGAAATTCTTCAAAAAACTAAAAATAGAATTACCATGTGATCCAGCAATTTCACTACCAGATATGTATCTAAAGGAAATGGAGTCAGTATGTCAAAGAGATATCTGCACTCCCATTTTATGACAGCATTATTCACAATAGCCAAGACCTGTAATCAAACTAAGTGTCCATCAATGGAAGAATGGATAAAGAAAATATGGTATATAAATATATATAATAGAATATATTCAGCCATAAAAAAGAAGGAAATTCTGTTATTTGCAACAACATGAATGAACCTGGAGGATATTATGTTAAGTAAAATAAGCCAGGCACAGAAAGACAAATACTGTATGATCTCACTTACATATGAAATCTAAAAAAAGTTGATCTTATTGTAGTAGGGAAAAGAAGGGTGGTTACCAGGTGCTGTGTCAATGCTGGTGAAGGAATTGAGGAAATGTTGGAAAAAAGTTACAAAATTTCTGTTAGATAGGAGTAATAAGCTCAAGAGATGTGTTATGCAACATGGTAACTATAATTAATAACAATATATTGCATTCTTGAAAAACGCTGAAGAGTGTATTTTAAGTTTTCTCACCATAAAAATAACTATGGGAGGTAATACATATGTTAATTAGATTGATTTAGCCATTCCACAATGTATCTATATTACAAAATATCATGTTGTACAACATAAATGATTACAATTTTATCTGTGGATCTAAAAAATATATTTTTTAAAAAAACAAAGTATAATATAACTGACCTGTAAATGCCTATAGGACTGAAATTGTTTTTTGTTTGTTTGTTTGTTTGTTTGTTTTGAGGAGGAGGTGAGGTACAGAAGTAATTTTCTCAAACAGTTTAATTCATATAATGGTTATTCTTTCTTTCAAGCTTTCAATCTCTACTGACAATTTTAGCATTTTATTAACATATCTATTTTAATATAGTTCTTTTAAAAATCTCTGCAATTATTTGTACTACAAAGCACTTGGATTATCGTATAGCTTTTCTTTCACTGCCTTACTTTAAAGAGAGCAATTTTTGAAGGTTCCCAGAAAAGTGCCATAAGATTGAAAATAAAGATACAAAATTTTACTTATTATCCTTGAATAATATTTAATAAAAGCAAATAGAGGTGAATTTTGCAATCTCAACAAGAAAAGATAACACACTTTTTGAGGTATAAGGATAATTTCAAATACAAATTGAAAGAGACCATGTGAGATGTCAAAACAACGTGAAATCTGATGGTATAAGTAGCATCACTGATGATTGGCTATTGAACTTAGAAGCATAAAAGCAACTTATATATTTATAAAGTTCATTAAAATAGTAGTAATATACTATAAAGATAAGTGAAGTACATAATTTTGAAGCTTAGAACATACAGTGGTAGTAGTCTCATATTTTTTCATATTTGGTAGGAATTGATAGCAGAATTGTTCATCATAAAATTCACAGTGGTTTTATCCTAGTGCACATTGGAGTGTCATGATTAGAGGAAGGTGGGGCATGGAGGGGGGATTTAATGAGTAAAATATTTTGTTTTATGAGTTGTTATGTAGGGATTTTTACCTAAGGATTTCTTGTATAAACTCAGTAAATATCATCCATATATTTCGTAACTATTAGTTTTCATATTTGATGTGAATTACCAGACTGTGTTTGACTTTGAGAAAATATCATTTCGTTTAGCAAGTGGCAGTGTTGTCTATGAATAGGAGAAGACATGCCAGTACTTTTGCCCTCTGTGTTTTGGTATTGGAGTCATCAAGAAAAACACAACACAGTTAAGCACTGGATAGAATAAGCTTTACTCACATAAAGAAGACACAAAGCAAGATCAGCTTTAGTGGTGGGCATCAGTCTGGGCGTCTCTCCCAACAGCAGCTGCAGAGCAATTGGTGTGTGCTCACACTCCTCCTGTGTTGTGGTGGCAGGACCCCATCCGCTCCCCACAGGAAACAGATACAGCAATGAGTTTAGCCAGGTGTCCTGTGATGCAGACGAGTAAGCAGGACAAAGGAGCACACACTGTGTCTGAAATGGGAAAAGATATTTCCACCCAAGGTAAAAAGTTCATCGCAGGCTATTAGAACATCTTATCTTTTGGTAAGGATGTGGTTCAGGCTCAATTCACATATTTCTGTGACCAAAAGGGAGTCAAAACACTTGTGTGCATTTGAACACTTATTTTAATCCATAAAGGTAAATGTTATGAATATATCTTGTGTTTAAAAAATGAGGAAATTAGAGTGCACACTTTAATAAAAACTTCTGGCATGTTGTGTGGAACAAAGTCTGTACTTACAGTATATGCAAAGATATAGGACACAATTTGGATTATGTTATATATGAAAGGACTAATGACAACTGATGGAAGAAAACAAGTAGTGGTGTATGTCATGACAAGAACTGTAGAAAAATATGACAAAATAAAATAGAATAATGGAATTGTAGACATAGAAGTTATATTTATGTGTAAAATACTACATATCTCCCATTTTATAAATAAATAAAAGGTACTCAGTGACTTTCCTTGGATAAGGTAGCTAGGACTAGAATCTATACTTTTAATTGACAGATAATAATTGTATATCTTTATGTAGCACAATATGATGTTTTTGGTATGTGTACACATTGTAGAAAGATGAAATCAAGCTAATTAACATATGTATCACCTCACCCACACTCTTGATTTCTATTTTACAGGGCTTTTACTCATAGACCTCAGGGTTAGGAGAGATTTTTTATGTCCACCTCACAGATTAGTATTGTTATTGATTTTGTATGTTCCATTAGCTGGCCTGAATAGAAAATGGTAGGAAAAAAGAAAGCAGATCTCCGGGGAGGAACAGCAGACAGTAGGATAAATAAAAATAGGCTACTGTGAAATCCAACTATACTCTTTTATCTGGTATCATTGCCAAACCCACTTATCTTCTGTTTTCTTGAGTTTTAGCTGCCTGAGGCTTGAAAGTCACTTTTCTGAGGCTCCATATTCCCTAGTCTAGCAGGAAAAAAACCCTGAAATCATACACTTCCTGGAAGTTGTTTGGCCTCAAAGTGTCATATGCTAAGTCACTTGTCATTGCTGCCAATCTACTCTTCTGTGTACAATGCTACAACTCAACAAAAGTAAGTGTTCGTTTTCTATCCTTTGGCATGTTTTTGGAATTTATACTCACCAGGTTAATTTAAAGTTTGTGAATCACCTTAAAAACCTTGAAGTTGACACATACATTGTAAAAATAGAAACTACATAATATTGCAAGGAGATTGTTAAAGAATACCTTAGGTAGTTGGCATTCTTTCCAGGATACATATCAGCGACAAGGTTAACCCAGAGAATATACAAGGTTCATGCTGAAGACTTCCAACAAATTATACTAGATTACTAATTCAAATGAATATATTTATTTAAGTAAAAAGATACTATTTTGCATCTAATAATAAATGTTAATTTTATGTTGTGTTGTTGTGTTGAATTTTTCCTGCTTCTTTATATTTGGTTTGTATACCATATTTCCACAACTTATGTAATCATTTTAGTTAAATTTAATCATTTTAGTTAAATTTTCTTTTGTTTTAATTATTGGAACAATAATTTATTCATCAAGAAACTAGGGAGATTAAAATATAATTATAACTTCTCTATTTTGCTTTTATTAAAAAATCAAGGAGATCCACATGATGGTTACATAACTACATAACATGTTTTTTCAATACAGTATCCTGCTAATTATCAAGTTTCTCTGTAGCTAGAGAATGATATAGTTTTAGTGTATATTAAGATTTGATGCATGATTTATAAGTCTATCAAGAAAATTTGTCATTTCTAATTTTTTATATTAAACTAGTAATTATTTATTTAGATGTTTATAATTTATATCTGCTCATTGGTGAACATTATTAGTAAATGAAAATTAACTATGAAATTCTTAACAGACTTTAATTTGACATATAATACATAATAGTACCGGCCTTTTAAATTCACTTCTAAAATAAAGCACATCTAATAAAATAATTTTTAAAAATTTTAAAACATTTAAAATACCATAGTGGACTAAATGGAAAAATTCAATATATTCTGAACAATTAGCATAAATGTCATTCAGGTTTTCTTACTTTAAAACTTTTCACTTTGGAGTATTTGATCATAAGAGGAACATTTTAGCTAACACTGTACATATAGCTACCATCCTTTTATGTGAATTGGTCTTATGTTCTATTTAATGACCAGTCATAGAGTCTATATTTACTCTGACGAAAGTGTAAGGAAAATGAATACAATAATCTTTCTTAAAAACACAAAGACAGCACCATTTATATTATATGTCCTACGTTGCTCTGGCTTTAGATAATGTTTTCCTACATTTGTACAATATAGTTATTATCACTTATGGTCTTCTTGTTGATGGAGGAAGAAAAGCATTACTTAGAATATTCTGATGGGTAGTATGACCACAGTCATCTTTATTTTTGTGCCTATGCTCAGTACTGGAAGGGGTGGCAGAGCATAAGCAGGTATTGGTTCATTGCTTAGTTTACTCATTATCACCTTAAATATTAGCATGTCTGTAATGTTCCTAAGAATTAAAGTTATGGGAATAAAATCAGTTTTTACTACTTTATTTACTTGTATTTAAATTAATAAAAAATTACATACTCTAATGCTTGAAATACAGCGTGATAATTTATAACGTCATCCATTTCACTTTTAGAGTGTTAGAACCACCTTCACTACCTTCAATATATTTTTTAGTGCATAAAGAAAGGCACTTTTCTGTGTCTGTTTGAAACAATGCACAAACCATACCACTTTCCTTTTGCTCATTCCTGAAATGCAACATAAATATACATACATACACCCACTCCTAGCAAAACAGCCAAATGTACCAGGCAACAGATGGGAAACCGAGAGCCCATGTGTTCACATTCCTGCTATGCCAATAACTTGCCGGGTGATCTTGGGCAAGCTACATATCTTCAGCTAATTGCCTTCTCTCTAAAAGAACAGAGCCATAGGGCCTGAATATTAGCTCTCAGAAGCCAAGTAATGAATTTGTCCCATCATCCTTCTTAATATGGAAAACATATTCAAATAATAAAGAGCTGGAATTGATCTTATTATTATTGCATAATCTCACTAGGTCTCCCCTGCTGTTCTGAAGGCTATAACCAAATGTTTTGCAATACCCATTAAAAAAAAAAGAACTTTACTACTATCACAGTAAGAATTATAAAAACAGATGAATTATCTAATACTGAAATAGCAACAAAAGAAAAAAAAAGATACATCTAACTTTGCCAAAGAAGACATACAAATGGACAATAAACACATAAAATAATTCTCAATATTATTAGTCATTAAGGAAATGGAAATCAAAACCACGATGAGATTCCATTTTATATCCACTAGGATTGCTAAAATATGAAAAGACAAAAATTAACAAGAATTAGTAAGGATGTGGAAAAATTGGAGCCCTCATATGTTGTTGATGGGATTGCAAAATGGTGCACCTACTCTGGAAAATAGTTTGAATGTTCTTCAAAATGTTAAACACAGAATTAGCAGAAATCTCACTACTAGTTATATACATAAGAGCATTGAAAACATACATCCACCCGAATACACATACACAAATATTCACAGCAGCATTATTAACAATAATTACAAAATGGAAATAACCCAAATGGACATGAACTAATAATTGGATAAATAAAAATTGAATATATTCATATAAGAGCATATTATTTAGCTATAGAAAGGAATAAAGTACTGAAACATGCTATAATATGGATGAACCTTAAAAACATTATGTTAAGTTGAAGAAGCCGATCACAAAATGCCACATATTATATGATCCTATTTATATGAGATGTTCAGAACAGGCAAATCAAAAGAGACAGAAAGTGGATCCCTGGTTAGCAAGGCTGGCTCAATGCTATCCAAGGTTACCGCCGTTTACCTTTATGGACTTCAATAATTAAATTACAAGAAGGTATGAAGTGTCTTAAGCTGCTTTTTCCAGAAAGAGGAGCCTGAGAAAAAGTTTTTGTGCAGGTTTTTAGTTCAATAAAAGTGAAACAAGAATGTAGTGACAGCTATATAAGATTGAATTATGAAGTAAAGAAACACTGTAGACAAACTATCGCCTAACTCTGGTGGGAGTACGCACCCCTCCCTGCTCCACATAAATATCCATGTAAAATGTAATTCAAAATTGCTTGTGTGAAGAAAGAGGATCATTTATCTGCCAGTATCCATCGCTCATTGGCCAGGGGTTAACCCATTGCCTGTTACCACCCTCACATGTTCAGTTAATGCAAACACGGGCAACTAGCAATTCTCACAGCATCCCAGGTTGAGACTTTAGAAAGCAAGAGATATAGGTGGTAGCTTAGGATAGGTGCTGTCACAATACATTTACTGGTAACATAATGGAGCAATGGCTAAAAATAAAATATATTGAGAGACTATAATGCTGAGCACAAGGAATATATAATACAGAAATTCTATCCCTTTGCTCCCAAATATGTCTAAAGGTGTGTTAAAGCTGTTTATACCAGCTCTTGGGAGCTGACCATATGCATGTTTTGCCAACTCTGAGTCTAGAAACATCCTGTTAGTACCTTGAAATTTGCCAGGATGGGAGTACTTACACAATGGAAATGGGCAAACACTATAAATTAGCTTTTATTTGCTAATAGGACATTAAACATTTATCAGTACATCTCCCAGCCATCATTCCTCCTAATTTTTGCTAACTAGATACTATACTAGGGAATCAATGTGTTTACTGATGCCTAGAAGTAAGAAACAACCTCTGTCACTCTTCTTTGTCTTATTGGGACAAACATTTGAGGAATACGAGGGGAAGGAGAATACCAAAGTGTATATAATGTCAACAAAAAATGATGCATCAGAAAAGTATGGTTTTATATATCATGGTCACATTTTCAGACATTGATATTCTGAAGTTAAGACATATATAATACTAAAAACAAGTAAACAATATAGAGAGGACCCCAAATATATACAAGCCTCAGTGATAGATCTTTTACATAAGCATTTTTATTTTGTGGTCCTCATTATGACACTATGAGATAGATAATTTTTGTTAGTCTCACTTTACCAATGAATAAACTAAAATCAGAGAATTTCAGCAATTTGTCCAAGGTAAATGTCAGTGATTTTTCTGCTATAGCACAGAAGCTACTTTTATGATATATTATTATCAAGTATGAAGGTAGAATTGTATTAAATAAATTGCCTTTTCTTCTTTTGATAGATGTTTATATAGAGTTGCCTTTTTTCTCCCTGGTATGTGCTAAATCCCATTGAAAGTTCACTAATGTTAATTATACTGATATACATAAATTATTTTTTGGTTTACAAAATAAATTTTTAGGAGAGGAAAGTGTGTATTTCCTTTGTCCTTTTTCCTCATAAAGAACAACAAACATTGCAAACCCATAATGTTTTGTTGTTCTTATTGTGTCATTGCCCAGGATAATCTATCTTTACAGGCTAGAGCATTGATTAGTGCACATTTATTTGCCAGTGGGCAGAATGATGTTGCATTAAAGACGTATTAATATTCCTCACTGCTCTTCAACTTTTCTGTTTCCAAGTTTGTTGATCCAAATAAGTGACCATTTCATATATTTGCTTTTATTTCTTGCTGTGTCCTAGCTATTTTCTTTCTGCTATCATTTCCTTACAATAATACTACGCTTAGCTACTGCCAAACTCTGAACTAAAGTACTAGGCTCAGGGGTCAGGGACCAGGCTGCCTAAGGCAATTTGACTCCTTAAGTGAGGGCAAATATGTCTTTCTTACTATATACTTTACCACTGGGGATGTAAGTAAAATCAACCTTTCATTTATTGCAGTGGTATACATTTACCTTTAGTTTGTGAGTTAAAAATGCAGAGTTTTCCCACAGACTAATGGCCAACTCATTTAATCCAGAAAAATCCCGAAATTAAATGGAGAAGAGGAGCAGGGAAGAGAGAATCAAAGGTTTTCAAAGGCCTTAAAAATCATGTTTTGTTTTTTTCTTGATAGGGAAGAAAGGAAATTTCAAACATCAGGACATCACATTTCATCTGAACCACTTACATATTGGGGGTTAATTTGGGACCCAATGAATATGCACAAAAGGCAATGGATTTTGTAGCAAAGTTTTTTGAAAAGACCCTGAAGATCTTGATGTGGCAGAGGCAATATCACAAACAAGTCTATTGCTGTGCTATTGGGAAAAGTAATTTTAATTCAGTAAGGCTCATCTCAGAAGTAAATATAGGCAGATTCTGTGACTTTGGCTAGTCGAATAGTTTTTGCTACCTCTGCTTTTATTTTTGCATACCCAGGTATGCAACATGAGACTTCAAAATGAAAACAAACAAATAAACAAAAAAGCAATGTGTACTAGTGGGTAACTTTGGACATATATAAAGGTTAAGGCATTGACCAGCAGCAGCATGGGTCTTGGCCTGCTCCACATTGTTTTCTTCTCTTTATCTTGTTTGAACAGCATTCAAGGCTAAGGAAAGAATTGTTGAAAGAATAACCTCTTAAATTCTGTGGCATTCCCAGAAGCTCCTGTAGTCATTCTCGCATCCCATGTTTTCAAACTGGCTGTAACATTCACCCAGATTACAATTGTGGATTTCAGAAGCTCACAGTCTGTGGGTAAATCAACATCACAGTGGGGTGGATTTGTTCAGTGAACAGATAATACAGAGCCATACCATGAGATTTTATCATACCACTAAGCTGAGATAGAGAGAAAAAAATCATTGTAATTATTATAAACCCAAGGGCGAAGTGATAATTTAAAAATACTGGTCTTATAACACTTTGTCAGTTGAACTTAAGATTGCACAGAGACATAATGAGGAATGAATGAGTTTAAAAAGTAGTTTTTCATTTTTTAGTCAGAACTGGGATTGTGTTGAGAATGAAAGAAAAGCAAAGAAGGCATGTTGATTTAGCTAGAGAAGAAAAGAGATTTGCTTAGAAAAAAAGTGAAGGTCTTTTTTATTTTTTTTTTAAAGTGAAGGTCTTAAATAGAAATCTACAAAATAGGAAGCAAGAAAGATAATGTGCCCATACATAATTAAGTATTTTAAAAGTCAAAACTAGCAAAGTTAAAGTTCCTTCCTTTTTTGTTTAGAATTCAAAGAGATCTCATACAGCAAGAGAGAGTCAAGATGTTAGCAAACTAAAATAAAAATAAAATTTGGAAGCTTTCCATAGGAAGTCTGAGAGGCATACAAGTATAGAGAATTATATACCCTAACAGTTCTTTTTGTTATTGGAACAATTACATTAGTTTATCAGGTTAGATTTGGACACATTTTAGAAAAAGTTTGAGAATATCAGTATGAAATTCAAGTATTTGTTGATTTTCTTGATCAAAAAAATAATGTAAGTGGAAAAGCATGTAATTTTTGTGTTATAAGAGAACACCACTATACGTGGGATTTTTTGGAAGATGAGATGATAAAGTTAAGCAAAGCATGAAACAATAAATTATTTCCATCTTTTTGGAATTTTGGATGGAT
>VBSM01003176.1:45914996-45925217 GCA_008086735.1 Cheirogaleus medius | reverse complement strand
TCCAAATTATCCCTTTTTTTTTTTAATGATGCAAGTCATATTAAATTACATTCTCTCCTAATGGTTTCATTTTAGCTTCATTATTTGCAAATACCCTATTTCCAAATAAGGCCACAAATAAGGTCATATTCAGAGATATTGGGATTAGGTCTTCATCATCTTTTTCTTTTTTCTTTTTTTCTGCACAGACAGGGACACAATTCAACCCACGGTAATAAGAACGAATGTTAGATAACAATAAGTATTAGATAAACAAGAAAAGATGTAATAGATAGGAACATTTCTGATGTCTTTTAAGTACTTTAAAATACTTATATCCTGTGAAATTAAAAAAGAAAACACTAAAGAAAAGGAAAAAGTCTTGTCATGTATATCACAATATATCACAGAATAGTCTCGAGGTTCTCACTAGACCTTTACATCCCACTAATTGGGGAGAGTTTTGAGGGTGATTAGCAAATGGGGAAATGATGAGATCAGTAAGAAAATACAGTAGGGAGCAGCAATCGTGGACCTGGAAGTATCCTTTAGGCATCTGCAGCAAACTCATTAACATGGAGTCAAAATATGATGTGGAATCTTTCTAGAAAAGAAATCCTCAGAAAAATCTGAGTAGGAGAGGACTTTGGAACTCAGAGGAATATCAGGTCTCAACATGCTCACATGTTCATAGAATTTAATGTTTCAGATTGCAGTGTCTTGGTAATACAATTAAATACAGTCTGTTTCCCCACAGAATTCTCATTCATTTCATCTGTGCAGAGCCTTGAGTTCAGGGTACAAAAGATTGTTTAAAATTATAAGTTTGCAAATATATGAGATGAAAATCAAAGAAAGGAACACAGGAACCTCAAGGAAGCATAGGAGATAAGAATAGTCATCCTTGCAAAAATCTACCTCTGTGCAAAAGATGAAACCATTTCAATGCTGAAATGAAAAGCAAGGAAACAAGACTTTATAAAGCAAGATGCCACAACTAACATTTTAAAAGGTGATTTTTCCCAAATTGTTTGTAAATTTTGAACAGCTTGTACTGACTGGCATCTTGTGAAAGTTGAAGCCTAAATGATTGTTTCATCTGTCTCATGCTTTCTATCTATCTGCATTTCTTCTGAACAGCACTGAATTATCACTTGGAAATGTTACTGCAGGGTCACATTAGGTGAATTTTTGGAGTAATAGAACCATTCCTTTAGAATGGTGGAGTATGAAAGACATGAACAACTTAAAGTTGGTTTATCTTTTGAGGCGTTATTCTTAGAAAGATAACTGCAGAATAAAGTACCTGAAAATCTCACAGGCACCCCAATAAGACCTTTGTGGCAGCAAGTTTTAATTAAGCCATTCACCTTTATGAATATTAGATGTGTCAGTCAACTATTGCTACAACAAGGCTTCATAAGAAATCAACCCAGTGCTCAGTAGCCTCCAGTAAGCATTTATTTTTCTTATCCAAGAGTCTGCGTCTTAACTGATATAGTTCTGTTTCAGGCAACAGTTCAGCTGTGCTTGGCTCTAATCTTTGGGTTAGATATATGTCTGCTCTGCATTCTACATGTCTCCACATTCTTTCTCCAGCTGCTTTCTAGTTACCAACAATATAATCCTGTTTAATAGAATGTTTAAGCCTTAGCTCTCAACACTTCTTTCTTCCACAGAAGAAAGGACACTGTGGAACTGAAACTCATACCTTGAAGAAGATGATATTATTAAATACTTGGCTGTGTTTGCACCTCTGAGATGAACGCAGGTTCCCAAGGAGTTGTGACCAAACATCTAAGGAAGGGAAATGTCTACCATTCTGATGCCTCTGAGGGGATACTATAAGACTAGTTATGTGAGAGGTGAGAAAAACACCAAATGTAACAAACTGTTGGTATTTGGGGTGAAAAAGCAAGGCTGGTGACACTAAAAAGAATAGGAAGCAAAAACAGAAATAAGAGTCCAACACAAAGAAACCTATCCCTGCATCCTCTTCCAACTTTATGGTCTTCTGTATAGTACACCATATGGAATTGCTTGCCAGGAAACAAGGTGGCAAAGCAGAAATATAGTTTGAAATGTCACAATCCCTGCATCACAAAGCCAAGTGTAGGAGAGATAATTCAAAGTAGAAAGATCACTTTTTCCCATGTATAAAAATATCCAAGTATGAAGAAAAGTGTTTACAATATGTTTTGTCTGATTTAACAATTTCCAGAACATATAGAGTTTTCATCACTGCAGATGATTGCAAACTAAATTATCAACATTTATAAATTATATTAACATTATTATTAATAAAATTAATTAAGATTGTTATTAAACTGCATAATAATTTACTTATATTCAGGAATTGACTGCTAGTATGTCAAGAAGTTACAGAATCTGTTGAGCTATGAGTCCTCCAAGTTATCCTGAATTTTCTAAGAAGATGTAAACATACCACAGTTACATTCAAAATGATATATGGTATTGCCTGCAATGATAATAAAAATAACTAGTTAGAGAAGAAAAATTAGAAACATTAATAGAAGGCTCTATGTGGCTTATTGGACCAAAGCTTTATGTGGCTTATTGGACCACGACCCTAGCAGTCACCACTAAATACATAGATCCTAACAACATGCCTTAAACATAGCAAATGTACCTCAAGAGAAATGCAGAAAAACTCCACCAAATAAATAATACAAAAAATTAAATGTAATTGATGATACTCCTGAGGGAGAATCTTATGAGAATACATGTAAAATTTTACTGAAGAAAAACTCCTTCTTCCAGGTTGTCATGGATAAAGTTTCGCTGAAGAAGGTTTCACATTAAATGATTTGAAAAAACTGGGAAATAGTCCACCATGAATGAAAGGCAAAAGACATAACCAAAGGTTGCATTAGACCATTCAAGATGTCATATCATCCAACTACTGCATAGAATTTCTAAAATGAGTATGTGTAAAAATAGAGACATAAAGAAGAAATAAAAGAAGAAAACAACACATTCTAAATAAAGAAAGACAAAATTTTTAAATGAAACAAATAGAACGGTGATGCTGAGACAAAAGCATACTAATTTAAAAACTTATGAACAGGTTAGAAATGTAAAATAAAAGCAGATATACATAGTATTCTGTATTCTTTAGGGATTTTTAAAATTTTGTTTTATTTTATAGGTATTGGAGATTTTAATCTTAAAAATTGGTGATTTTAATCTTAAAAGTGAGCCACTTAGACCACCTGAGACCAAGGTGGATAATGATGAGTTGAAAGCTGCAGTGGAAACAAATCCATCTCAACCTGTGCATGAATTAGCAGTAAGACTTGGTGTTACTATTTCAACAATATTGGACCAATTTAAATAAATCATCAAGGTAAAGAAGCTGGATAGGTGGGTACCACATGGATTAAATGAATCATAACAGAAATACAGAAATTATCTTGAAGCTTGCTTTTCTTTACTGTCATGACATTAGGTGAACCATTTCTATACTGTATTATTATGTGTGATGAAAAATGGATTCTTTTAGATAATCACAAGCATTCAGTACAAAGGTTGGATAAAGATGAAGTGCCAAAACACAGTCTAAAACCAAATATTCATCAAAAAAAGCTAATGATGTCTGTTTAGTGGTTCAGCACTGCTATTATCCACTATAGCTTCATGAAACCCGGTCAACGAAAGAACAAAATGTGGAGCAAGAAGAAACAGAAATAAAGGCCACTGGCTGAGAATCATCACTATATTGAATGTTTATTTGGGAAATTAACTGAAAGAATGAAAATCATTTGAAAGAGTCAATGAGGGGGCACGATATAGAAACAGAACAGTGGGTGACTAAATGGAAGCAATGTAGCCTAAATTCTTCCTGTTTTGACTCACACTATTAACCTTGTCATCATCACATCCTTAACTTCCTTTTCTAAAAATATGTTTTAATACCTTTGTAATGCAAAAATTTTCTCTGTAAAAACAAAAAAGGAGGTACATACACATCTAGCTCCAATAACCTACCATCTTCTCCTTCTTTACAAATTACACTTATTATATATTACATATTAACATTGAAAGATCAAGTCCATCAACCAATACTTGTTTATTTATATAGAATCTTTCAATTTGACTCTATGAAAAAAATATATATACTTTGTGTGGTTTAAAGACTATGTAATGTGAAGTCAAATTGACTTCATTTAGAGTCACAGATTGGTCATTTCAAGGTCTGTTGTTGCAGGCAAATTCTCAAAATAATGTATCCTTAGTTGGTCTAGCTGTAAAAAGTAGGTTAGTAATAATTAACTTGAAGAATTGTTATAAATGTCAAACAAGTATTTGTGTGAGTGTGTAGAGTTTGTCTGTAATATAATAGCTTCTTGTTTCCTAAAGCAGAGTCTCTGCAACACCTACATAAGAATGACCTATAGTACTAATTAGAGAATTAAGGTTGGACAAAAGGAATCTGGATTTTTTGAAGACCTCACATTCAATTCTTTTTTTTTATTGTATTTAATGGCACACATAGGTGCTCAATAAATAATTGCTTATTTATTTTTCTTACTTTAAAATGGATTTACTATGACACAACTGACATTAGATATAGATATAGATATCTATGACAATAGATTTAGACATAGACATAGATTTAGACAGTTGGTCTATTACCATTAAGCAAAACTAGCATAGTAGCTTAATTTTGCATTTAAACTTTAATATTGGTCATACATTTTTATGTTGATTTAAATTATATTCCTTTACAATAACTAGTAATTAAAGAATATTAATCATGTAAACATTAAATAGCAATGATGCTATTAAATGATTCAGCCTAAACAGTATTATCAAAAACCAGAAAATTATCCAACCAAGAAAAAAGATGAAAGAAAATGATAAATCATATTGACAATTGTTATATATTGTTTCTTTTCTTCAATGCTTTCATGATGTATCAGGTTAAAAGTAAGAATATATGGACTATTTCAGTAGATACACAAATTCTGTCAAATTTGGTACACATATTAAAAAAATTTAGCAGTAAAACGATATCATTAACAATAAACTTTATAAATATACACAAAAGACAGATATTAGAATTTAACTAATGTTAGGATAAATGGTTAGCCACATTATAGTTATCACTATTATTTTATAAATCTAAAATAAATAATAATGACAATAATAAAAAAAATTTTAAATACAATTAAACAAGTTAAAATGATACTTTCTTTGCATTAACTGTACAGAGGGAAAGAACAGAAGTGAGAAAATTTTCACAAAAATAAAGAAAATACATTGCTCAAATAATAAAGGGAGTGGAATAGAAACAGAGAGTAAGAAATATAGAAAGTAGCAAAGACAATGAGAAGTTGCAACATCTTCCTGGATCAAATTCACTGTACCATTTTCTTTAATTTCACAAATATATAATTTTATTCAGCTCAGTAAATAATTTATTGGCTTTAATTTTCTTTTTAGCCCTTTGTTTTCTTTGCTCTAAGTGATGAGTAAAGCTTTTCCCTTTCTATTTAGATTTTTCTACATTAGAGCTCCAGTAGATATCTTTTTAAAAACTCATGCATGAGAAAATGGCAGATTAGTGGTGACCTCCTGGCTCTCTGCTCCCAGAGTAGGAGGTGAAGAACTGGTACAGCTACACATGAGTGGATCGCTCTCTTACAAGAACAGCATCGTGAATCTGCAGAGAAGCAGAGTGGGGCAAGCGGTGCTGGAAAGAAAAAGGTGAATTGCAGAATTGACCACAAAGTCTGGAGAGTGCGAGATATACAACAGGAGTGTGGGAGAGCCATGCCCGTTGGCCGGCCAGAGCAGTGTGATCTGACCCGCAGGAGGACAACTCTTCCTTCACTGACCTCCACATCCTTTCAGGCAGGGAAGCCCCTGAAGTCAGTACAAAGTGGTGGCACAGGATGACAGGCTATGTGGAGAAGAGACAACATCAGAAAACATTTTGAACTCTCCAGTGCTCTGTGCTATGTCCACAATGGGTGGGGGAGGGACTGGTCTGAGTGGACACTTCCTGGGTCTGCAGGAGGGAGTTTGGAGACAGGCACCTCACCTGTGGCCGTAACCAGGACCAAAACAAAAGAGGTGAATGCTGAAAGATAGGCTCTGCCCCTGGAAACCACCAAAGAATCGGCTGGCGCAGGGTGGGAAGAGAGTGCAGGATCCCCTACTGAACTGATGTGAGACAGTGAGTCAGGGAAGCAGTGGGGACAGCCTGCAGCTCACTGAGATAGCCTGCCAAATCAAGCACCCACTGCCCCCTAGCAGTCTCCTCCAGTGCTGGCTCTCTATGGGTGGGTGGCTGCCATTTTGGGGTCTATAGCCTAGAAATGCTAGGTGCATTGCGGTCCTGGGCACAACCCCTTCTCCAGTCCAGCAGGGAAAGCTCAGGCGACAGTCTTAGGCAATGCCCCTGCCCCAGTCTGGCAGAGCAGGCCCCACCCTTGGAGGAGTAACAACAGAAGCTGCTTTCTGAACATTCCTCCCCCCAACCCAGCTACTTGCCTTTTCATGCTGGCAGGACAAACTGCACCCTTAGAGATGCAGAATAATGAGAGAAGCCACTTTCTGGGCTGAGTGGAGCAACGCCTCAGGCGGCACTCCTCCCTCAGTCTGGCTGCTTATTTTTCCAGTGGACAGGACAAACCCTGCCATTGAAGGGGTGGAGTAACAAGACAAGCGGCTTCCTGGGTTGAGAAGCATGGCTGCCTCAGGCAGTGCCCCTCCCCCAGCCTGGTAGCTTGACTTTCCCTCTAGCAGGGCAGACACCACCCTTGGAGGTGGGGAGAAACTAGAGAAGACCTTTTCTGGGCTGGGACATGTGGTGGTCTCAGGCAACATCCCCCACCCCAACAGCCTGGCAGGGTAGACTTCCCCTGGGCAGACTCTGCCCTTGGAGGCAGGGAGAAGGGAGAAAAGTCACTTTCTCAGTGTGATTGCAGTGAATCTATGGGACCTTGGAACTAAGCAAAAGGGGGCATATGGTTGATTCAGTTCATCCAGGTGGTTTTGATCATCTGATAAGAACATAACACTAGGGCTTGCTGTTGGCACCCAGGCCACTGCCAGCTTTGGGGCTTGTGGACTGTGAAGGAAAATCCTGACCGGAGTCCTCAGCAATTGCATCAATTGACACCCCCCACCTGGAGCTGCCTTGCAAGTGTGGCAAAAGAACCCTGAATAACATATTAGTAGTTCTCCCCTAGCAACAGATCAAGCGACCACATAAGCATACACTCTCAGGCTTGTTGGTACCTGTCGCCCTTACTCCACCTAAAGTGTCAACAGGGCTCAAGTAACCCTTGGGAGTGACAGGACATTTCCCAAACATCAGGGCATTTGTATACCCCATTAGGGGGTTTAGAGCCCAACACAAAGGTACTGGAATACCTTGATAATTGACTCCTCCACACAAACTGTAAGCAACAACAAAGAGTGTAACCCCATAGTTTAATGCAGTGCCTTCCATCTCACACTATTGGAGGGCAGTGGAGTCACACACACAGAGTGATTTACCACCTGGGAGCTTAAGGAAAGGGTGCAAACTCACCAATCTCCTTTGGCAAGAGGTGAAGATAACAGGTCAGAGATAAGCCAACAAGCTAAAATACCTCTAAAGTAATACAGAACCAGAGTGCATCTCCCCAGCACTGTCAAGGAATGTCCCTTTGGGGACTTGGTGATAAGGCCATAAACCAACCCCAGCACCCTCAGCTCCTGACAAAGCAGCCTGAGGAGAAAGAATCAGCGAAAGAACACAGGAAACACAAAAGATCAGAGAGAAAAATTACCCCCAAAAGAAAACATTCAATCTCCATCAATAGATACCAACTTACATGATATGATTACACTGACAGAGGAAGAATTCTGAATATGGATTGTAAGAAAACTCAACGGAATTGAAGTGAAAATAGAAACCCAACATAAAGAAGCCACAAGAAGAATATATGAAATTAATGAAAAATTCTCTAAAGAAATTGAAATACTATGGAAAAACCAAACAGAAATTCTGGAAATGAAAGACGCATTTAAGGAACTACAGAACACAGTGGAAAGCCTCAAGAACAGAATGGATCACCCAGAGGAAAGAATCTCAGAGCTAAATGATAATGCCTATGTGCTAAACAAATCGGATGAAGAAAAAGAAGACAGAAACAAGAGACAAGACCAAAACATACAAGAATTGGGGGATTATGTAAAGAAGCCAAATATATGACTCATAGACAACCAAGAGAGAGAAGAAGAAAATACACAAGGGCTGGAAACTTATTTCATGGAATACTGGAGGAAAATATGCCTGTACTGGACAGAAATCTAGATATCCAGATCCAAGAAGCACACAGAACTCCTGGGAGACTCAATGTGAAAAGGCAATCACCACATCCCATAGTTATTAGGCCGACCAAAGTAAACATGAAAGAAGCAATTCTTTCAGCAGTGAGGTGAAAACAGCAGATAAACTACAAAGTAAAACTTATCAGACTAACTGGAGACTTCTCAACTGAAACTTTACAAGCCAGAAGGACTGGGTGCCTATCCTAAATCTTCTAAAACAGAGTAATGGCCAACCAAGAATTCTCTACCCTGAAAAACTAAGCTTCATCTATGAGGGAGAAATAAAGACCTTCCCAGACAAGCAATCACTGATGGAATTTGCAAAGACTAGACCATCCTTGCAGGAAGTACTCAGACTTGCATTACACACTGAATGGTGCAATGGACACTCTCCAAAGTAAAATCACTGAAAAGTTAAAGTCTAGAACCTGGATTCCATGATGGCTCAAGGAGTAAAACAAAACAATAGCAATTCACCCAACAATATGAATGGAAATCTACCCCAAATATCAACCCTCTCAATAAATGTGAATGGCTTGAATTGTCCTCTGAAGAGACATAGACTGGCAGAGTGAATAAAAATCCACAAGCCTAGTATCTGCTGTGTATAGGAAATCCATCTAACCCACAAAGATAGTTTCAAGCTTAAGGTCAAGGGATGGAAAACAATCCTTCAGGTAAATGGAAGCCAAAAGAAAGCAGGGGTGGCTATACTTATTTTAGATAACATAAACTTTAAAATTGCAAAAGTAAGAAAGGACAAAGATGGCCACCATATAATAGTGAAACAGAAGATCCAAAAAGAAGACTTAACAATTCTTAATATGTATGCACTCAATTCAGGAACACCCAGAAACATAAAGCAAACCTTGTCTAATCTAAATAGCATGATAAACAATAATGCCATAGTAGCCAGAGGTTTCAACACCCCACTGACTGAACTGGACAGATCTTCCAAACATAAAATAAGAAAAGAAATAATGGACTTAAACAGAGCTCTAAAACAAAAGGGTCTAATAGACATCTACAGAACGTTCCACCCAAATAAAGCCCAATTTACATTCTTCTCATCAGCTCATAGAACTTTCTCCAAAATTGATCAAATACTAGGCCACAAATCGGACCTCAAAAAATTCAAAAAAATAGAAATGATACAATGTATCTTCTCAGATCATAGTGGTATAAAATTAGAGTTCAATTTCAACAGAAATATTCACCACTTAAAAAAGTCATGGAAATTAAACAATCTATTGTTGAATAACTATTGGGTCCAGGAGGAAATGCAGAGGGAAATCAAAAGATTCTTTGAACTAAATGATAATGGGGACACAAGTTATCAAAATCTATGGGATTTTGATAACAGCAAAAGCATTCCTGAGAGGAAAACCAATATATTATATGCCCACATTCAAAAAACAGAAAGCTCAAAAATCAACAAACTAATAAACAGTCTCAAGAAACTGGAAAAGGAAGAGCAAATCAACTCCAAATCTAGCAAAAGTAAAGAAATAACTAAGATCAGAGCAGAACTAAATGAAACTGAGAATAACAGAACTATACAGATGATAAACAAAACCATAAGGTGGTGTTTCAAAAAGGTTAACAAAATTGATACCCCTCTTGCTAGATTGACAAGATCTAGAAGGGAAAGACTCTAATAAACTCAATTGGAAATGAAAAAGGAGAGGTCACAACACACACCATGGAAATACAAAACATTATTTTTGAATATTATAAAAACTTATATGCCTCTGATTTGAGTATATTGATTTTATAACCTGAAACATTACCAAATTTGTTTATCAAATCTAGGAGTGTCTTGGATGAATCCATGAGTTTCAATAATAGTTAAATCAGCCTGAGACTGGCACAAGAACAGAAGCATCGATATCT
>VBSM01003176.1:45904378-45914896 GCA_008086735.1 Cheirogaleus medius | reverse complement strand
CAAACATACAAAGAAGAACTCATACTTATACTACAGAAATTATTCCACAACATTCTGAAAGATGGTATCCTCCCCAACAAATTCTATGAATCCAATATCACCTTGATACCAAAGGCAGGAAAGTGCACAACAAAAAAGAAAACTACAGACCAATATCCCTCATGAATACATATGCAAAAATCCTCAACAAAATTTTAGCAAATCGAATCTGACAGCATATAAAAAAAAAATAATTCACCATGACCAGGTGGGCTTTATCCCAGAGATGCAAGGCTGGTTCAACATATACAAATATATAAATGCAATACACCACATAAATAAAAGCAAGAAAAAAGACCATAGATTCTCTCAATAGATGCATAGATAGCATTTAGCAAAGCCCAGCATACCTTTATGGTAAAATCTCTTAACAAAATAGGCATATACAGGGCATACTTTAAATTTCTTAAGGCCATATATGATGAACCCACAGCCAATATTATACTGAATGGGAAAAAATTGAAACCATTCCCACTTAGAACTGGAGCCAGACAAGTTTGCCAACTGTCTCCACTGCTATTCAACATAGTGCTGGAAGTCCTTGCTAGAGCAATTGGACAAGAGAGGGGAATTAAGGGCATCCCAATGGGAGCAGAAGAGATCAAATACTCACTCTTTGCTGATGATATTATATCTGGAAAACCCTAAGGATTCAACCAAGAGACTCATGGATTTAATAAATGAATTCACTAAAGTTTCAGGATACAAAATCAACACACACAAATCAGAGGCATTCATATACACCAATAACAGTCAAGCTGAAAATCAATAAAAAATGCAGTGCCTTTTACAATAGCCTCAAAGAAAATTAAATATCTAGGAATATATTTAATGAAAGAGGTGAGAGACATATACAGGGAAAACTACGAACACTAAGAAAAGAAATTGTAGAATATGTCAACAGATGGGAAAATTGACCTTGCTCATGGATTGGCAGAATCAACATTGTTAAAATATCCATATTACCCAAAGTGATCTACAGAATTAATGCAATCCCTCTTATAGTCATCATCATTCTTTATAGATCTAGAAAAAATAATTCTATGCTTTGTATGGAACCGGAGAAGCCCTCATATAACCAAAGCAATATTAAGCAAAAAGAAAAAAACTGGGAGGTATCAGTCTAGCAGACTTCAAGCTGTATACTAGCCTATAGTAACTAAAACTGCATAGTACTAGCACAACAGAGATATAGACCTTTGGAACAGGCCTAAGAAGCCAGAGATGAAACCCTCTGCATATTGTCATCTAATCTTTGACAAAGCAGAAAAAATTTACACTGGGGGAAAGAATCTCTTTTCAATACATGGTGCTGGGAAAACTGGATAACTACATGCAGAAGATTGAAACTGGATCCCCACCTCTCACCTCTTACAAAAATCAATTCACAATGGATAACAGACTTAAACCTAAGACATGAAACCTTAAAAATTCTACAAGAAAATGTAGAGAAGACTCTTTCAGACATCAGCCTATGCAAAGAATTTATGAAGAAGACCCCCAAAGCAATCACAACAAAAATAAACAAATGAGATCTGATCAAATTAAAAAGCTTTTGCATAGCCAAGGAATCTATCATTAGAGCGAATAGACAGCCTACACAATGGGAGAAAATATTTGCTCTCTACACATCTGATAAAGGGCTGATAACAAGAATCTATCTAGAACTCAAAAAAATCAACAAGAATAAAACAAACAACCCCATCAAGAAATGGGCAAAGAACATGAACAGAAACTTCTCAAAAGAAGACAGAATAATGGCCAGCAAACATATTAAAAAATGCTCAGCATCTCTAATCATTAGAGAAATGCAAATCAAAACCACAATGAGATATCACCTAACCCCAGTGAGATAGGCCTTTATCAAAAAAATCCCAAAACAACAAATGCTTGCAAGGATGTGGAGAGATAGTAACACTCTTACACTGCTGGTGGTACTGCAAATTAGTACAAACTCTGTGGAAAAGAATTTGGAGACACCTCAAAGAGCTACAAGTAGAACTACCATTCAATCCTGCAATAGCACTATTAGGCATCTACCCAAAGAAACAAAAGGCATTCTGTAATAAAGACATCTGCACTTGAATGTCTATGGCAGCACAATTCACTATTGCAAGGATGTGTAAACAACCCAAGTGCCTGTCAATCCATGAGTGGATTAATAAAATATAATATATGTATACAATGGAATTCTACTCAGTTAAAAAAAAATGATGGTGATCTAGCACCTCTTATATTTTCCTGGATAGAGCTTGAGCCCATCCTCCAAAATGAGGTATCACAAGAATGAAAGAATAAGCACCACACGTACTCGCCATCAAATTGGCACTAACTGATCAACAATAAGGTGCTCACATGGTAGTAATATTCTTTGGTAGTTGGGGAGTTGGGGTGGGTCAACTCACAACTAATGGACGTGGTGAGCATTACAGGGCAAAAGAACACACCTCAAGTCATGGCTTGAGTGTGGCAAAGTCATAACATGTAACCAGAATGTTTTACCCCCATAATATCCTGAAATAAAAAAATATATAAATAAATTAAAAAAATAAAAACTCATGCATTAAATATTTTATACCATCTTATGCATAGTTATATAGTTTTTGAAAATTGTTTTAATGTGCTGCATGTATATTTTGATGTTTAATAAATAAAAAATGGGTAGCATGGTCAAATTAGACCCCTGGTTTTGATGATGGACCAGAACTATAAGATAAAAATGGATTTCTTAAAATCTGATTGCTCATTGGTAGCAAAGCAGGACTAAAGCACATCCTTTTCATTTAGCCAATTTCTCTTTGCATTGAAACATAGCATCTTTTATTAATGGCAAACCTAGAGCCTGTGGGACAACATAGTCTTAAGAAAAAACCAAACAAAAACTATTTGGTAATGCTAATGAAGCACATGCTGAAAAAATTAATCTGAGAAATAATACAATCATATAATTTAAAAGGCTGAATTTAAAGTTGAATTTTGAATCAACTTGCTATAAACTATGAGAGTGAATAATTAACTATTAAAATATTCCTGACTCAGAAAATTATTGAAGGGAATTTGTAAATGAAATATACTTCTTTCTCACTTGATACACATTTGATATCTTATTATTTCTTACAAAGCTACTCAGTTGTCCGATAGCTTAATTCCAGGTTTAATACACAAACATACACACATACACACACACACACACAGAGTCTGCCAATGAGGGTGTTGTTTTTGTTTTTGTTTTGTTTCTGAACAGTGTCATATACTCTATATTTCCATCTAAAAAGTAGGTACTGCACCCCATAAAAAACTGATTTTGATTTTCATCTGATATGTAACACAAGATAAGAAATGTATTATATGTTATTTTATCTTTTTGCACTTCTGTAGCTAATTAGATTACCCCTATTTCACCTCTGATTGTAACACTAGGTTATAATTACAAATAATAATGATTTATTCCCATTATAGATGACACTTTGAATCTAGCTGAACTTCACAGTCATCTCCCAGATTTGTAGTTTCTGGAGAACAAAAATTATAGTACCTGTTAAAACTAGGCAAAGGGAAAGGTTCAGGGCCATCTGAAAAACAGAATTTATTTCAACAAATTATAAAACTAAGTTATACACACACACACACTCAAGCACACACAAAAGTTTATAAGTCATCAGATTCTAGAACTGACATTTATATAGTTTTTAACCAACGGAAACTGTGCTGGCCTTTAAATCATAAATAGCATGACTGGCAGAGATAATATCAAAAATCTATTTCTTAAGTAGTAAAGACCAGTGGTTACTAGGGGTTCCAATAAAGACTATTAAATTTTCATGGTAATTTTGTTTAAAAAAAAAACCCAAGAAATTACAACTTAACATGTTTTAAAGGACAATGGGGTAGTTAATTTTATTCTGGAAATGCTAAACAGAGGTATTGAAACAGATGGTTCAGTGAGATTGAGAAGTATTTTTGAATCAACATCTTTAAAATGCCTACAGACAACGTTTATTTTTTAAATTGCAGCATTATATATTTTATTCTACAATGGAGTGATACAAACTCTGCTGCTCTTCCATCCTTTGTATTGTTCTTTTCTCATTCTCAAAATTAAGGTGTAGAAAAAAATGTAATTCCCAGTTTATGGATTGATGTCCATTACCTTCTACTATGGATCTATTTAAATAGGTCTTTACAATATAAAAGCATATTTTGCATGCAAATTTAGGGCAATTGCAAGCAGTAGAAGAAACAATATCTCAAAATTATAGATAAAATCCTAATTATATTTATTTTGTAACATTTAAGACACAAACTAGGTATAAACACTCTGAATATTTCTGTGTTCACCTCCTAACTTTAAAACTAAATGTTAGAAGTAGAGTTAGAATTCTCTACTTTTCAGAAGATAACTAGTGTCATTATTATGTGGTTTGTCAATCTCATATGTGTTTGTCAATCTCATTCATATCTATCCCTAGGCAATGTATATAATTTTTTAATATATGGTATAATTATATCAATGGCATCCTACTACATATTCATTTATTTAGAGAAAGCCTGCAAAATGTTTTAAAGACATACAAATTGCATTTTAGGATGATGCAATGTAGATTAAATTAAACTATATGAAAGAGACTCTACTGTCAGCTCCAAAGAATACTGAAAGGAAGATTTCAACACATTTCTTCTCAATAGAAAGTCTAAGACTTGGTGGGTGGGGACAAAGCCATGTTGATTTTAGAACTATATAGATGTTAATGAGTATTTAATTTACAAATTTCGAAAATGAGTTCTTGCACCAGGGACTCCCAGTATCATAACCAAATAAATATCCGAAGCTTTCACCAGATATATAAAGAGCCAGTAAGGGCTGGATCAAATAATTCCAGAAAAGAAATGTATCATTCAGCTTGATAATTGAACTCATATACACAGAGCAACAAATGAACATATATTTGAGAATGATATCAATATTCTTAACATTGGAACTTTTATAAAAAAGAGGGGCATACATTTTGGCAGCATCTATGGAAATATTCAAGTGTTATGGCAGTACTCAAAACAGAAGAAATGCCAATTCCTAGGTTTTATGAATTGATTGTGGAAAAATATTAATAATAATCAATGATAAATGTCTCCTCATATCATGTCACAAATTCATCAAATGAAGCCCTCCAGGTCGTATAATCAGTGGCCAATCTGTGAATATTTTTATATACTTTATGACTATCAAGAAGAGCAAAGATGAATGATTTCACACTGTAATACAAATATACATACATATATATGCATACACAAACACATGTGTGTGTATGTGAGAGAGAGAGAGAGGGAATGTGTATAGTAGCCTAATAGGTGTCCAAATATGTCTGTGTGTATATTTGGGCTAGAATGTATTTTATTAATTTTTACTAGTTAATAATCAATGTTAAAATTGCTTTTTTTATATGACATTAACTAGATTTGTTTTTTTCTGGAGTATTAATGGTACAAAGGATTTAAATTTAAATAAATTAACTTACAGGAATGAAAACAATCCTAAAGTCCTAAAAATAACTGAGACCAAAAGTATTTCCTAATAATATTCTGTATTTTATTTTTATTAAAGTTTTTTCTTTAATCAGTACAAATTTTACTATTATGAACACTTTATACATGAAAGTTTAGATGAATTACACTGCTATGCCCCATTTTCCTGAAAAGTATTTTACAAAATAAACTCATCTAATTATAGAAAGCATTAACTTCTGAAACTTTAATCTTTTTTTTACTGATCTAAATGCAAATCTCAAAATTCTTTTGAACTTGTGCTCTAAATATTTTTACAAGATCTCCCTCTTCTGGCCACAACAGTTATTCCATTTCTTTTTTTCTACACTAGTCTTAAAATCTGCTGCAAAGTTAGAGCAAAGCTAATTCACACTAATCTGGCATCAAAGAGATAAATAGGCACTCTTTAAAAATGAAAAACAGGAAGCTCTTTTCAATATCTCTAATACACATACTGTTCTATTAAAGTCTGTTTATCTAATTTCATTTAAGTTTTCTGCCTCACTGATGGTCTGAGGATTCATATGCCAAGCTTGGTAATAAGTTAATAAATGAATTGAATGCTTGAGGTATTCCAGATGGACTTAAATTGCAAATGCTGTCATTCACAAAAGAGACTGAGTTCACACAGCTGGAATGCAAGCTTCCAAAGACAAACTTACCTATGCCCCTTAACGTGCAATAGAGGTGAGAAGCAAGCTCCATAAATGTCCTTTCAGAACTTAAATATCCCTCTCAAATTTGCAAACCTGGTTGAAGACAATTAAACATATTTGAAAAATATTAAAAAATGAAGGGCAATAAATACTTACCATGCAACTTGCACAATAACATATTAAAAACAGTTTTAGACTATGTGAGTGTGGCATTATCACATATTTATTAGTTTGTTTTGAGCATTAGATTTAATTTCATAGAATTTCAGAGAAATATACATGGAAAGTCTTGTGGAAACTATTTTTTTAAAAAAAGTATATTGTATTGGTGCACTAAAATTCCCAGCAACCATTATTGATAAGTCTCTTCCTTTCTTCAAGAAATATTGACAAAGTAATGACTATCTAAAACAAACACAACATACTCAGTGCTCTCAAGAAATGCATGGTTCGTACTAAACTTGGGTTACATTAACAAGTTTCAGCAAATTTGGATTCACTTGAAATTATACTTAATTTGACTTTACACATAATTTTAGTTTTCAGGAGACAGGGTTTCTAGCTTTCATCAGATGCTCAAAGATGTCAGTGATCCCCAAATTTAAGAACGATTGAGTAATATAAGCAAATAGTTACAAATTACGTAACATTTGATATTTTAAAATCAACGTGAACAAGACTATAATAGTAACTAACTATACATAGGCTAATCAAGGACCGTTCTTAAGAAATGGTAACATATGATCTAAATTTTGAATTTTAAATTTTGAAGCTCAAGAAGGAGTCTGTCAGAAAGTAAAGAAAGAGAAGAGGCTTCAGAGTATCTCTAAAATTGATGTAAAAGCAATGTTGATGAATAAAACTTGGCATAGTCATTGAAGAAAATGTTTTTTTGGTGAGACTACACTAAAAATGCACATGGTCAACTTCAGTATATTGCATTCATTGCTGTGTTTCCTACTTCTAGAAAAGTATTTGGCATAATACATAGTACAGAGGTCTATAGATATTTGTTAATTGAAAAATGTGAATAGATTTAAATGATAGCATAGGGAAAGATAATGAAAGTTCTTGAGGGCTTCTCTAAGAATTTTGGCCTCTATTTCTGCTTATTAATTAATATAGAGGCATTGGAGGTTCGTTGGACTTTTTGTTGGTTTCATTTTGTTACTGTTATATTTTTTAATGAAAATACATAATCAGATTTGTGTTTTATGCTGAGAACAATGTTAATTATGTACAAGAGAAGGAAGAGATATTAGATCCTAGGAAAGTAATGATAGGGCATCACTTAAAACATCAGTGGGTTTGAGGAGACAATAAAAGGAACATGAATTTTTCAAATATTCTGAAAAAGAATTAGAAGTTTAGATAATTAAGTGAAAAGAGGAATGGAATGAGAAAAAGGAGTGGTTGAGAATAAGTCTCAGGTTTTGTTTTTTTGGCTCAGATGTGTCTGTAGATACTGATACTGTTACTTACAATTACAAAAATAAAAACCACATTTATAAAATGAAGGCATGGTTGGGTGACAAAATGTAACCCACTTTGTGGTGTGATGGCATGTAAGTAAAGACAGCAAAAAAAATTTCTACGATCTGAAAAAAACTTTAGAATTTCTTAGTAAATAGTTTGAATTTGGAGAATGTACATATAGCTATTATCTTTAAAATGCCAGATTACTAACATGGCACTAAATGTTGATTGATGGATACAACCAAGATTTCTAGCATCAGCTATTATTGATGAGTTGAAATTAGAGTTTAACCTCATATTATATGTATGAGAATAGATGACAGGGGAGATCACATTGAGTTTATTCTCTGTTTTCTGACCTTTTATGAAAATTTCTTCTCTTACAGTATCTCTACTCAATTATGAAATGTCTGAAATGTCATCAATAAAAAGTACTCATTTTTCAAAATCTTTTATAAAAATGCAGACCACAATGGACCGTATAGCAAATAAATATACATTTCTATTTGGAATGAATGATATTATTTTTACATGTTTTCTCATATAAGGAATTCTTCATTTTGGTGATTCTGTGCCACAAATTTCTCATCTAAATTTTTAGGGTTAATGAGAAAATTAAGTAGATAACACATCTAACCCACAGAGTCTGGTATTGGACTTATAATTTTAGGTATCATCTAAATAACTCTCCAAACTTCAAGTAGATATTGATATATCTCAATTTCACATATACAGGCACATTCATTTAATCACTTATAAAATAGTTTACTCTAAATAATAGCTGTGAACCATCTGAATTATTGATTTACTTAAAAACATTTTGAACTTATACTGACCTCACCTGAAAAAATAATATAAATAATAGATAATAATTGAGTCTATTTTTGTTTCACTGTGAATACAAACTTAAAATGTTCATTTAGCTTTCTATAAAGAAACCAATATTTACAACTCATTCTGACGTAGCCAAATCAACAAGAACTTGGATAATTAGAATTTTGGAGTCACACTAACAATTTATTTTTCTGCAATCGATCAAATTAACTACACTACATTTCAAAGAGCCAAAAATAACTGAAATTTGGTTCTTTTCATTATGTAGCTTCCACTCAAAATTGATCATTCTGTTGAAGCAGCTGGACAAGGGAAGGGTGACTGAGCAGAGCAGAATGCATTAATCCCAATAATAACTACTTAGAATTCTTGAGCAGGGATTAATTTTGGGAGAAGACAAAGAAAAGTATGTTTCTGAGAGAGGCATAATTTCAATCTATTTGAAAATATAGACATATGCAGAGTGTGATATAGTAAAACATGTTGAATCTCTCTACTCCTCAGTGATTTACTAAGCCAGTGAGTTGGTCATATACACAAAACACAGCACATTTCTTCAACCCCATTTCCAAGTGTTAGCATTTTACCTCCCTGCCACCTCCCCTAGATTTACATTCCTATTCCATACCAGGAAAAACCTACTCATTCAAAACAACCTTCCTCTTTGTCATAACAAGGAAGTTTTAGGCATTCATTTTGTCTTCTCTGTTGCACTCATTCTCTGTGTTACTTATCTGCATGTCACCTGATATCTCTATTTACAGTTCCACATCCCTGCACTTGCAGCTGCAGCGATGACAGCTACAGTGTGATTTTAATCCTAGCCTTAAGGGAGTGAGAGAATTCAAATGGTTCTACTCTAAGGATGCATTGTCAATATCTAAGTAGCCCTTGTCTATAAACTTTGAATCATGTAATGAAACTTTCAGCAAAGTGAACTATGGAATTTGTGCTTACAGGATGATAAAAACGCTTACTTTTCAATGTTAGTTTTGGGAAAAGGAACTGCTTCTGAAGATCTAAAATGAGTTTTCTTCATGAAGCCAATTTACTGTAAGATAAATTATTGTAAGATATTATTGATAGATAATATAGCTAGACCAAGCCCTAAGCATACTGTATAAAGAATGATTACTTACAGGGAGAATATTGATTATGTAAAATATATCTGGGAATGATTACATTGGTACTAATATTAATCTATAAATAATAACCAAATATTCTAAACAGCTATCCAAACATATAGCCAATTAAAGCCACTATTAAAACTGGAAGCTCCAAATTGTATAGATTATTTTAGAGTACCTATTGAAATAAGAAACCAATATTATATTTTTGCTAAAATGATATTATAGCAATTTTTGCTTATGGTAAGTGACCTATATTCAATGACCAAAGAGGTTTTATGTATAATTATACATCATTTATTCAAATATATACTATGTTCAAAAAAGTATCAATTAAGATTATTGCCAAGTTTTTGCATATAATATCAGTATCTCCATAATTAACAAGTATCTTGAAAAAAATCAGAATAAAAGCATGATTTTTTCAATTGTTAATTCTATGCACCTTGATAATAGTCTAGATATAATCAACTTCTAATTATCCACACGTATGATATATCAAACAGTAGGCTAATTTTAACCTGTTGTTTTATAATTGTTTTTTTTTCTCTGTAAGTCTTATTTTATTAGGTAGAGATTCTGTCTCTCCTTAAATCTCTGTTTATATTCATTTTTCTTTCATTACTTTACACATTCCATCTAGGGGGACATTGAAAATAATTTCCAGATGGATTTGAGGTAATCATTGGATAGCACTAGTATCTATCTTTTTTTTTCATTTCAGCATATTATGGGGATATAAATTTTAAGGTTATGTATAATGCCCTTCCCCCCTCCCCCTTCAAGTCAGAGCTTCAAACATGACCATCCCCCAGACCAGACGGTGCACATCTCACTCATTAGGT
>VBSM01003176.1:45893319-45904278 GCA_008086735.1 Cheirogaleus medius | reverse complement strand
TGTCTTTATTGTATCTATCTTATAATGATGGAGTGTGATAGTGTTTCAAGCTAATGCTTGCGTCACAAGCTCCTCAAAGATAAATAACCCCAGATGTCTTACATGTCAAGTAGTGTCTTCAGTATATATACATATGCTCCATTTTTTTTATCTAGATTTGCTATGTATGAGCCAAGGGTCTTAAGTTTTCAAATCTATTTGAATCTTGGTTTGATATTCATATTTAGAATAAAGCTAAAAATATCTAACATAGTACAAAGAAGCAAGAATTAAGAAGTAATACTAATGATATATGTAAATCCCAACTCACCTCCCTTATTGTGTAGTGAGTATTCAGTAAGTATCAATTCCTTTCCCACTCATCTATTTGTATATACATCCTGCCTCTCCAATCATAAGATAACTCTAATGAACGCAGAGATTATTTTTTTTCCATGCACAAGAACTCCCAGTAACTCTTAGTTTTATTAATATTCTCAGTGGAACAGTCAAATCTCCACACAATCTTGTGACTTTTAAAGTAGGAAAAAACTCTATGTGTAAATTTAGGACATAGGCAAATTATTATAAATATATTTAGAGACAACCATATTATCCTAGATGTTTCAAAAATCTCTTCCCTAAGTATATGTACATGCATACCTCGGTTTATTGCACTTCTCTTCATTGTGCTTGGCAGATTTGGGGTTTTCCATAAAATGAAAATTTGTGGTAACTCTGTATCAAGCAAGTCTCTTGGTGTCATTTTTCCAACAGCATGGTCTCAATTTGTGTCTTTGTGCAATATTTTGGTAATTCTCAAAATATTTAAAACTTTTTCATTATTATTATGTCTGTTATGGTGATCCATGTTCAGTGATCTTTTATGTTATTATTTTAATTTTGGGGGGACACCATGAACCACACCCATAAAAATGAGGAACTTAATCAATAAAAATTGTGTGTTTTGACTGCTCCACTGACCAGCCATTCCCTCATCTTTCTCTCTCTCCTTGAGCATCTCTATTCCTTGAGACACAATAATATTGAAATCAGGTCACTCAATAACTCTACAATGGCATCTAGGTGTTGAAGTATGTTGACCTAAAGAAAAAGTCTGAGGCCATATTAATAGAAGTAGAGAGGGTTTTTTTGGCAAAAATTTGAAGAGTGCAACCCAGGAAACACTGATGCAAGTTTCCCTTAAGAAGAGTTACAGGTGAGTTTTTAAAGGAAAAAAAGAAGGGGCAATTCCTAAGTTAAACATAACTATTCATTGGCCATACATTATTCTTTGTATCACAAATTCAAGGAACATGAAGATAATGAGTGAGGGTCACATTGTGCAACTTGTGATAGCATTTCAGGTAATTCATCATCCAGTCTGGAAAATACAGGGAAGGAGGAGGGGGCGTGACTACAGACTCATGCGTGTGTCTCTCTGGTCCTAATAAATTTTAGATACCTTACATTCTTCAGAATTCTCTCAATTTCTTGTCTTTTTCCAGTGAAAGTAAGAGTCACACGTCTCTCACTTTACATCATAAGCTAAAAATAATTAAGCTTAGTGAGAAAGACATGTCAAAAGCCAACATAGGCTGAAAACTAGGTCTCTTGCACCAGTTAGCCAAGTTGTGACTGCAAAGAAAAAGTTCTTGAAGAAAATGAAAAGTGGTACAACAGTGAACACATGAATGATAAAAAAAAAAAAAAAGAGTGAAACGGGCTTATTGCTGATATGCAGAACATTTTAGTGGTTATGTCTGTTTTGCATTGCTATAAAGAAATACCTGAGGCTAGGAAATTTATAGAAAAAGAGGTTTATTCAGTTCAGGGTTCTGCAGACTGTAACAAAAAGCATGGCACCAGCACCTGCTTCTCAAGAGGGCTTCAGGGAGCTTCCAATCAAGGTGGAAAGTGAAGGAGGAGCAAGTGTGTCACATGGTGAATGAAGAAGAAAAGAGAGAGGAAGTGGTATCAGGCTCCTTTAAATAAGCAGCTCTCACATGAACTAATAAAGTGAGAACTCACTATCATGGGGACAGCATCAAGCCATTCATGAGGGATTCACCCCATGACCCAAGCACCTCTCACCAGACCCCACATTCAACACTGGGGATCAAATTTCAACATGAGATTTGGAGGGGCCAAACATCAAAACCACATCAGTGATCTAGATAGAAGATGAAACCAGCCACAACATTCCCGTAGCCAAAACCTAATGCAGAGCATGCCCCTAAATCTTCAATTCTATGAAAGCTGAGAAAGGTGAGGAAACTATGGAAGAAAAGTGTGAAGCTAGGAAAGGTTGGTTCATGAGGTTTAAGGAAAGAAGTCATCTCTGTAACATAAAAGTGTAAGGTGAAGGAGCAGGTGCTGATGTAGAAGCTGCAGCAAGTTATCAAGTAGATCTAGCTAAGATCCTTGATGAAGGTGGCCACACTGAACAACAGCTTTTATTTTTATTTGTATAAACTTAAGGCATAGGAGTACAATTTGGTTGTGGATATATATAAATGGATATATTGCATAGTGGTGAAGTCAGGGCTTTTAGGGTATCCATCACCTAAATAATATATATTGTATCCATTAAGTAATTTCTCATCACCCACCCCCCTTCCACTGATCCTCCCTTCTGAGTCTATCATTCCATAATCTATATTCATGTGGGTACACTATTTACCTCCCACTTATAAGTGAGATATATGGTATTTGACTTTCTGTTTTTGAGTTGTTTCACTTAAGATAATTTCCTCCAGTTTAACCTGTGTTGCTGCAAAAGACATGATTTCATTCTTTTTTATGGCTGAATAGTATTCTACTGTGTATGTATACTACAGTTTCTTTATCCAATCATCCATTAATGAACACTTAGGTTGATTCTGTGTCTTTTGCTATTGCAAATAATGCTACAATAAACATACCAGTGCAAGTATCTTTTTTATATAATGATTTATTTTCTTTGGGGTAGATAACCAGTAGTGGGATTGCTGGATTGAATGACACTTCTATTGCTAGTTCTTTGAGAAATCTCCAGACTGTTTTCCACAGAAGTCATACTAATTTACATTTCCACCAACAGCATTCTCTTTTCACTGCATCCTCATCAACATCTGTCATTTTTTGAGTTTTTAATAATAGCTATTCTGACTGGTGTAAGGTGATATCTCATTGTGGTTTTAATTTTCATTCCTCTGATGATTAGTGATGTTGAACATTTTTTCATATGCTTGTTGGTCACTTGTCTTCTTTTGAAAAATATCTATTCATTTTCTTTCCTATTTTTCAACAGGGTTATTTTGTTGTTGTTTTTGAGTTCTTTGAATCCCTTATAAATTCTAGATATTAGTCCCTTGTTAGTTAAATATTTTGGAAATATTTTCTCCCATTCTACAGGTGCTGACTGGGACATCCAGTACAATGTTGAATAGGGGAGGTAAAAGTGGGCACCCTTGTCTAGTTCTAGTTTTTATTTTATTTATTTATTTATTTCAGCATATTATGGGGGTACAAATTTTTAGAGGGAATGCTGTAAACTTTTCCAAGTTCAGTATGATGCTGTCTGTGGGTTTGTCATATATGGTCTTTATTATTTTCAGCTTCGTTCCTTCCATGCCTAGTTTGTTGTGGGATTTTATCATGAAGCAATGCTAAATTTTATCAAATGCTTTTTCTGAATTGATTGAGATGATCATATGGTTTTGTCCTTAATTTTGTTTGATGAATCACATTTATTGACTTACTTATGTTGACCCATCCTAGCATTCCTGGAATAAAACCCACTTGATTATGGTGTATTATCTTTTTGACCTGTTATTGGATTTGGTTTGTTAGTATTTTGTTGAGGATTTTTGCATCGAGGTTCACCAGGGATACTGGTCTGTAGTTCTCTTGTTGTGTTCTTGTGTGGTTTTGGTATCAGGATGATACTGGCTTTATGGAATGAGTTAGGGAAAATTCCCACCATTTTGGAATTTTGAACAGTTTCGGTAGAATTGGTACCAGATCTTTTTATATTTGGTAGAATTTGGCTGTGAATTATGTGGTTCTGGACTTTATTGCTGTTGTTTTGGGGAGAATTTTTATTACTAATTCAATCTCACTATTCTCTTCTTCTCTAGTTAAGTCTACTCTGCCTATGACCTATAAATAAAACAACAAAGCTGTATGGCAGCACATATGTTTACAGCATGGTTTACTTAATATTTTAAGCCTACTGTTGAGACCTAATGCTCAGAAAGAAAAGATTCCTTTCAAAGTATTACTGCTCATTGGCAATGCACCTGGTCACCAAAAGCTCTGATGGAGATGGACAAAAAGATTAATGTTGTTTTCATACTTTCTAACACAATATCCATTCTGTGACTCATGAATCAAAAGGTAATATTGACTTTCAAGCCTTGTTATTTAATAAATACATTTTGTAACCCTGTAGACACCATAGATATTGATTCCTTTGATGGATCCGGACAAAATAAATTGAAAACTTTCTGGAAAGGATTAACAATTCTATTTTTCTTTTTTTTTTTTGAGACAGAGTCGTCTCACTCTTTGCCCGGAGTAGAGTGCCGTGGCGTCAGCCTAGCTCACAGCAACCTCAAACTCCTGGGCTCAGGCAAACCCTCTGCTTCAGCCTTTCAAGTAGCTGGGACTACAGGCACGCACCACCATGCTTGGCTAATTTTTTTTCTATATATTTTTAGTTGTCCAATTAATTGCTTTCTAATTATAGTAGAGATGGGGTCTCACTCTTGCTCAGACTGGTCTTGAACTACTGACCTTGAGCGATCCTCCCGCCCCAGCCTCCCAGAGTGCTAGGATTACAGGCGTGAGCTACCACGCCTGGCCTATTCTAGATGCCATTACAAACATTTGTAATTCATGGGAAGACATCCAAATATCAACATTAGCAGGAGTTTGGAAGAAGTTGACTCCAGTCTTCAAGGATGACTTTGAGGGGTTCAAGACTTCAGTAGGGGAAGTAACTGCATATGTAGTGGAAATAGCAAGAGAACTAGAATTAGAAGCGGAGCTTGAAGATTTGGCTGAATTGTTGTAATCTCATGATAACATTTTAATGAATAAGGAGTGGTTATGAGCAAAGGAAGTGGTTTCTTGAGATGTAATCTACTGCTGATGAAGACGTTGTGAACATTATTACAATTACAACAAAGAATTTAAAATATTACATAAAGTTAGTAGATAAAACAGTAGCAGGGTTTAAGAGGACTGATCCCAATTTTGAAAGATGTTCTAATGTGGGTAAAATGCTATCAAACAGCATCACATGCCGCAGAGAAGTCTTTCGTGAAAAATGAATCAATTAATGTGACCAACTTCATTTCTTTCTTATGTAAAAAAACTGCCACAACCATCTCAAACTTTAGCAACCACCACCAGTTTAGCAGGCATCCACATCAAGGCAGGGTCCTCCACCAGCAAAAAATTAGTACTCATCGAGGGCTCAAATGACCTTTAGTATTTTTAGAAATAAAGTATTTTCAAATTAAGGTACATACATTGTTTTTTAGACATCATGCTATTGCACACTTAGACTACATTATAGTGTAAACCCAGCATTTATATGCATTGGGAAACCAAAAAAATTCATGTGACTTGCTTTATTGTAGTATTTGCTTTATTGCAGTGATCTGGTACTGAAACAGCATTATCTCTGAGGTATGCCTGTAGCATCATTAAGGTGAATTCATTGGCTTAAGGTATTTTCTCTAGAAAACTTTCAGAAATTGTACTTTTTTTTTTGGTAACTGAGAGATAAACTAAGCAAAGATGAACCTATTTTTTATACATTTATCACAATAAATCTAGAATACTCTGGGTGCTGTGAATATAGCAGTGGACAAATTACATAATGTTTTAGGTTTTATGGAACTTATAGTCTGGTAAACTTAGGAGAATGCATAAATAAATAAAATAAGCTATTTAATATATATCAGGCTCTATAAAGGTATAATATAAAGCAAGAAAAAGAAATGGAATATGACCTAGGTTAGTAAAGACTTCTCTGATAAGGTAAATGTTGGATAAAGGTTAGAAGAAAGGGAAGGAATAATCCATGCAAGATCTAGAGGATCTAGGAGAAGAAAATTCCAGACATAGGAATAGTAAAGTTTTTAAAAATTGGAGCAAGGTGATCTTTAAGGCACACTTAATTTAAGTATAATATGGAGCTTGTGGAGAGTTTTAGGCAGGGAAATTACGTGATCAGATTGATGTGTAAAATACATACATAATAAATCATTACCAATTATATTAAGAACACTATGCTATTATTTGAAATATTTCTCATGGAATATTTTACAGCTAGTCTTAGACAGGGCACTATGCTTTTGTACTGAACATCCTTGCCTTCACATATCTTGTAGTCTATTAGAAATGGATATAGGGACATGAGGATACAGATAAATACTGATTATCATGCATAATATATGGTGGAAGATGGTAATATACAGACAGTCATAGGAAATGACAGAAGAATAACCACGGACAAACATGGAATGCCAGTTTAGGATTGCTGATGGATCTCTTAACTTATGAACAGGAGTGAGACCAGTAATGCGAGGACACTTGGAGGCATTTTAGATATGCATATATGATGTGGATAAGACTTATATAATACTTAGAGCCATTTGACCTTAATGGAGTTTCAAGTGTAAGGCTTTGGTTTGTATGAGAGTCCATGCTGTATATGTGTGATTAAGGAGATTGAGATTTATCCAGTAAAAATAGGAAGCTATGGAAACTATTTTGATAATTACTTAAAATTCCATTTGATAGGTCTTTCTGACATATGTGAGAAGGGCAACTGCGAGGAGAAAAAGGAAGCAAGAGAAGCTTATGCCATTATTATGGTTTTTTTAGTTATGAGTGAATTAGGGTCCAAATGAGGACAAGAATAATAAGGATGGAAGAGATGGATTGATTGTAAGAATATAGTTAGAGTGAAATCAGGCAAATTTTTGACTCATCATGGGAGAGGAGAAAAAAGGATGTTAAGAATGACTTCTAGGATTTAGGGTAGGTTAATAGATCAAATGCATTTCTGCTAGCAGAAAGAGAATATAAAGAAATTAGCCTTGGGAGAAAGAATATTAGTTCAGTTTTGACATTTTTGAAGCTCCTATGTGTGTTGCCTATGTTTGTATAGCAAGCAAACAGTTTGATTAATTAATCCTAGACTGCAAAGAGAGGTCTAGGAGAACAAATAAATTTGGAAGAAAGAGACGTATAATTAGTAGTTGAAACAATGAAAGTCAATGAAATCACTCAAAGGTAGTGCATGGGCACAGAAAAGCAATGTGAGGAACCAAATTTTAATATGGATAAAGAAAGATCATGGAGGATAGTGGAGAGAGGGAGACAGACACTAGGAACTCTAAAAAATGGAAAAGAATGGTTTTTGTTTTGTACATTTTGGAAATGTACAAAACTTTGGAAAGTTTTGTACATCAGGAAAGCTGAGAGTGCGGAAAATATCAAGGAAGAGGGATTTTCCAAACTAGACTCTGAGCTTCTTAAGGTCCAGAGTTGCTGACTTAACCTTTGGTCTGCGAGGTCCTCCCCCATAAATGGCATACAGTATGGCAAACAGTAAGCACTTAGTTTGTAGAAAGAATGAAAAGAAGTGATAAAAGAAAGATAAATATTTAAGTTAAAAATTTCAAATATAATATAATGACCACTGGATTTAATGACTCAAGGAGAAAGAGAGTCTAAGGGTTTACAAATAGTGTGGTCAATACCACAGATGCCACAGAAAAGCTAAGAGAGTTATGAGAATTTATAATTTATTTTTATAAATTTAAATAGAACTTTTATTATTTTATTTTATTGTATTATCCTATTTTACTTGCAGAATATTACGGGTGTACAAATGTTTAGGTTACACATATTGCCTTTGCCCTGCCCAAGCCAAAAGAACTTTGGTTTTATTGTGGTACATTTTATTTACTCTCCTTCAGTTTACATTAGAAATAATATACTGAATGTCCACCAGATGTCACTATATGCATGCAAATATTTTACTTTGAAACGCTGTACTAGCAAAGCTTTCATAAAAAGGTACTCAAAAGAAATATAAAATGAATGTCTTTTATTGAAAAAATTTAAATTCTTTAATCACCCATACATCATATATATTTACTCATAGATTATTGAAAAACAATATTATATAAAGTTTTTATTCTGGCCAAATATAAATACTTAATTTTGTCAATTAGAAATGTTTTTTTCACGTTTTATGGATAATAAATATTTACTTAAAGACACGTAGCTAGAGACTAACGCCACAGCATTCACTCTAGCCTGGGCAACAAAGCGAGACTTTGTCTCAAAAAAAAATAAAAATAAAAAGGACATATAGCTAGATAATTATTTAAATTTTTCATAGAAATTAATCTAATACTTTTAGTTAATAAAATCGTATACCTGAAAAACTACAGAGAATAATTCAAAAATCCTGTCAAAGCAATAAAATTATTCTGTGCGATGTCCAACTATAAAATTATTGGATAGAAATTTGTTAATTTTATTACATACTAGATAAAAACAGAAAATATAAGGAAAAATATATGCCATTATAAATAGGGGGGGAATGTATATAGGAAAAACAAAAATGATAAAAGCGTTTTACCTACCTGATGAATAATTTAAAATTTTACTAGAAAGCATAAGAATACAAAAAAACCCAAAAATTCTATGACAGAATGAATACCTGTGGGAAAAATATTAATTCTTCCGAGATAATAAACATTCTCTGTGTGTTTAATGGTATAGCAACTAATATATCAATTAGGTGTTTGGAGGAACTTTTGCAATTTTACTAAAATTATACAAAACTATTTTTAGACTAGTTTAATCCTATTGTTATTAGAAATTTATTATAAAGCTACAATTATTTTTAAAGCTAAGTATTAAAGAAGAATCCCCTGAATAGTAATGACTAGAATTCATAAATTCACCTAAAATGAAAACTCTGGTTTAGTATATGATAAAAGGGGTGTATCAAGTTGTGCAGAAAATATTTATTATTCAATAATATTTCAAAATAAACACATAACCAAGTTTGATAAGAGTAAATATAAATATGTTTACATGAAGTTATGTTTTAGAAATACATTCAAAAAATTATGACAATGTTGGCTTCCAAGAGGTATACTGCTTCTTCATTTTCCCTTTTTCATGTGTATTTGCTGCTTTATAAGTGAAAATAAAAATGGAAGCATTAAAAATGCTATGTTTCCCTGACTTAGTAGAAATAGGAGTTGCAAAATATGAGGAAGGGATAAGTACAATTAAAAATAATACAACATTATATGATATATATGATTAATATAATTAATGTTATAATACAAAATATAATATGTAACAAATTGATAAATAAAAGAATGTAAAGTGATGAAGGAAATAAGGCCTTAATCTTTGTGAAAAACAGAAAGAATAAATAATTGGAAAAGATAATTGTTTGTCATCAGTGTAGAAAATATTAAGTTATTCTTTCTGAGTTTTAGTAGTCCAAGTTTTGATCAGTTTCAGAATCATTCCAAAAGCAATCAGATTCTAGGTCACTGGAATTTTTTTACTCATAACTTTTGCTACTCTATTTGCACTAACAACTTAATTCACCTGGTGTGATTCAATCAATTATTCACATAGACGTGTATGTTTTCTTCCAACTATGCACCCAGAGCTCTGCCAAAAACACAGTGAATAGGTGTACACAAAATAGACATTTCTGCTTTAGGATTTATATTTAATATGCAGTTATTATTAAATAATTTCTGTATTTACTGAATTTTTGTGGCAAGGTTTATCCACTGTAAAATTACTTTTTTTCCATTTGTAAGTAATAAAGACTTGTTTTGGGGGAGATACTTTGAGATTCTACAAGTATTCCACTGCTCCACAAATTTTGCCTGCTACTTTTAGCATCCATCAGATCTTGCCGACTGCAAATATTACTTTAGTGTTCTGATGGTTATTTTCTATTTAATTCATTTTTAAAATATTTATTAATTAGAATCCTTCTGTAAAGAAGAGTTGTTCCTTCTCCTACATTTACTTCTTTATTCAATTATTTATTGACATTAGTATAGACTCAGACATTTTTTATCAGCTGATTGCAATCCAAATTTTATTATTTACTTTTTTGCTCAAATTGTTCCATCCTTATCCAGTGGGAATACTTTTTACTTTGAGTACTGTACCCTTTCAATTTTTTGCCAAAGATGCTCGAGGCTCATCTTGCATACTCTCTAACTCTGCTGGGAATAATTCACTTCTCCAAGAATTCTTGTTTCACTTTTTTTTTTTTGAGAATGGTATTAGAAACCAAGATTTAGATGCCAGTTGTGCTCATTGCTCCTGAAGTGACATTGTAGCTGAACACATTCAGTGGATAGAGCTAGGAAACCTAGGCATTTGTACACATATATATTTCTATATCTAATATATTTAAACAACAAAAGTATATTAAAACACAAGTTCATACTGACACCTCTTGACTTCAGTCCAGCACCACAGGGTTCATGCTGCACTCTCTGCCATTCTTCACTCCCCACCTCCATTCCTTATTTGTAACTTTATTCTCTAATAGTGAGAAACCTGGATTCCATTATCTACAATACATTTACTCATTTTCAACCCTCAATTAATCTATATTTCGTGATTTTACAGAATCAATAACAAAATTAAAAGAGACCTTTCATGGATAATATTTGTCATTATCTGGGTTTGTTATTCTTTCCAGCATGCAAGGATGGTAAAAGGGCAGGATTGAAGTTATTTAATATTAACTAATATTAAATAACTCCTGGGCAAGACAAACATTAACTGCGCAACATTAACTAAGCAACTTTACTTTGGAAGGGAACAATGTAAGTACTTTGTTTAGAAATTATTGAGATAATTTTTTTTTGCTTTTATTTCATCATATAATGGGGGTACAACTATTGTTAGGGT
>VBSM01003176.1:45858389-45893219 GCA_008086735.1 Cheirogaleus medius | reverse complement strand
TTCTCTGATGATTAGAGATGATGAGCATTTTTTTATATGTTTGCTTGCTGTTAACAATAGCCCCAAAGAAAATTAAATATCTAGGAGTATTTTTAACCAGAGGTAATGTTTTAATCTCCTTAATGGTTTAGCTTTTTATTTAAAAGTATAAAAAATGAAGAGCATCAAGTGATTAAGACAGAGGAGAGATTATTTGTTTTGTTGTTTAGATGGTTGGTTGGTTGGATTTTAAAATTTCATAAGACAAAAAAGTCCACATAATTTATAAAGGGAAGGGTCTAAGTTTAACAGACAACTTTCTGGTACAGTATAGGAAAGACAATCAGCTAAGAGCAGTGTGTGATCAAGATTTTGCCTCTGGCTTATTAATTCTTGCAAACATATATAACTCAATTAAGTCCAAATTAAAAAAAAAAAAAGCTCTCTAGTCTCTTATAGTCTATCTTCCCTACTTTTAGTAATTTTTATTTTTTAATAAAATTAAAACATATCAAGCATTTTTTTCAAAAATGTAACTCATATAGCAAATTCTATATCACAGAATGACTTTATGCTATCATCACTCATGAAAAGCAACTTATTTGGACTAAAATCTTTGGTTACAGCACAAACTTTTCCCATTAAAACCCTGTGTCTGTTATACTAACGTATAATGTTATTTCTGCTGCAGAATGGAATATAAGAAGCAGTATAGGTTGGTGGCTTTGTAGGCAGTCTACATTTTCTGTTAGGCTATCTTGGTGATTCTTTTCACTGAAAATACTTTCAAATTTAAGCAGGCCTACATTTAATTTCATTTTATGTCTCAGTTTTCTTATCTTTTGGAGGATAATCACACATAACACAGTATCATTATCAGAATGAAATAAAAATATATATAAATGCACAGTACAAATCCAACCACATTGTAAGTGCTTAATCGATGATAATTGAATAATATAATAATAATATATAAACTAATAAAAACAAAGGAACAGATTCTCCCTTTAAGCCTATAGAATGAACACATTTCTACCTATCCATTTTCAATGTCTGGGCCCCAGAAATGTAATATAATAAATTGGTACTGCTTTAAGCCACTAAGTTCGTGATAATTTGTTACAGCAATAATAGAAAACCAGTACAGGTGTCTTGAAACATAGCCTTCATATAGTATATATATATATATAAAAAAGACTTTTAAGGTTATTTTTTGTCTGGCCTAATCTAACAGTTCTAAAGTAGCTGGGAAAGACATGAAGTATCTGAGTAAATTTGTAGGTGTTGAGCAACACCATGCTGCTTCTGAGCATGGTTAGTACATTTATTGAGTTTCCAACCACTTCTGTTAGTGTGACAGTTAATTAAAATTGTTTGGACAACTTAGCAAAATGTTCACTGTAAATACTCTAAACAAAGATGGGGTTTTTTTGTTTGTTTTCTAAGTAGAAATTTCATCTTGATTTTTATAGTATTTGTTGGTTTTCTTTGTTTTTAAAGACATGTCAGGCTTCTCTTGTTTGATAATATTTTAAATCAAAGTAATAACAATTATTTATCTCATTCAAATACTAATTCATTCATTAAGTGGCAATTTGATTAAAACAATCATTATCTCTTACCTCGTGGAGTTTATAGTCTCAGTAAGAAGACCATCATTGAACAAGATAAATATTGATAAATATTTCAGAAGTGGAAAAAACAGAGATACTCTGAGATTGTGTGATAGGGAAAAATTACCTAGTCTAGAGGGGTTCAGGGAAGATATCCTTGTAAAAGTGAGATTTCTACAATATATGAAGTATAGAAACATAATGTTTCATTAATAAAAAGAAAAGCATCAGAATGAAAGAGATTGACTTCTAACAGCAATGAGAATTTATTGAAAAATGTTAAATAGTGAAGTAGCATATATAATCTATATCTTTGAAGACATTCTTCCTGTGACAATTTGAAAAATAAATTAATGAATCAGAGTGCTTTCAATGTACTGCTTTGACACACAAACTATTTAACATAATCGAACTGTTCTTGTGGCTTAGTATCAGTATAATTGATACTTAGCATTTGTTGTTGTTTTCTTTTAGATTTTTTAAAGTAAATGTTTCTTACCACTACTGTTGACTTCTTTTTTTCTTTTTTTAATTTTAATTTTAATGGAGGGAATTTAATATAGGGAATTGGTTAAACAGCTATTTGAGGGCCTAAAGGCAAACAAGGGAACACTGCAGGAAGCAGCCACATATCCCAAGGGCTAGAGAACAAAGCAGGATAGTGGAAGCTATTGGAATCTAGGAACTTGGAGGAGCCCTGTGGAGCTGAGACTCTCCTTTCTGAGGAGCAGACCCTGCCTGGATGGTGCTGATACCCAGGGATGCAATGACAGTATTGCTGGGAGTGCTGAAAGAAGCCAGAAACTGCTCTCAGAATCAACAGCTGCTACAGGGGGAAAGGCCATTGCCAGGTCTTAGTGATAGGAACAGCAATCAAGTAGGAAGGAATAAGTCCCATCAACCTTTCAGTCTCCCTCTGGAGCTCTTCTTGACAGAACTAACAAGATTCATTCAGCTAGCAAAGAAAAGTTGTGGTTTCCTGAGGTCCCAGCATCAGCATCACAGAGTAGAGTATGTCAGAGTGAGTTGGGAGCCATGATACTATACAGCTTACTAAATGTCTTTCCCAATCTTTATCTTGAAGACTGCTTGAGCATGGCTTTCTTCTCTTTTCTAAGTGCCTACCTCGGATGTCCTGGACTTGAAGCAGCAAAAACTCCAAACACAAAGTTGATGCTTTAACGATGTTTGGTTAAATTAATGAGTATGGGGCTGCAAACTTATTTTTAATACCTCCTTTGTGTGAGATGCTGTACTGAGCACTTGTAATGTTTTTCTCCTTTAATAAGCACAATCATATAAGAAGGAAGATAACAGTTCTCTCTCCTGTGTCAGTATCCAGTTAGAAAAACAGAAATCTATCTAGATATTTCTTTTCTTTTCTTACTACTGATGTTCCTCAGTCTCAACACTTATTCGATTTGCAATATCACCAGTAAAATGTAAGACTTTCTTTTGCTTCACATCTTTAATAATCTTATCCAAGGAAGAATGCAATCTTCTATAAATTTGGCTAGAAAACTATTCATGCTCTTTAATGAGTCCAAAGGTCTAGGCTGGTGGAGAAGGAAGTATTAAAAATACCATTTTGGTCTCAGACACAAGATGTAGTATCCTACAATGACATAACATAACATTTATATTTTGATCCCTATCTCTTTGATCCCTAATTATATTCAGAAATGTGCCATGTGATGCAAATGGGAAACAAAAAAGTCAAACTTCTTCAATCAGTTTTACAAATCTTACAAAATCTGATAGATAAAAAGGACTTTGTTAGACCTATTCTCTTTCCTGCCCAAAGGTTCTATTATCTGTTTCTGTGTTATGCTTGTGTTGTGTTTGAAGTGGTCAAATATTCTACGACATGGTGAGTATTGTTGCATATAAAATCATATATTTTCTCCTACCCACCCTTAAAGTATAAATTGCTTGCCGTTTTACCCTGAAACTGCTAATAAGTAGATGAAGTAATCATATTTATTTATTTTGTTCCCATGAAAATGATACCTTAGCTTGTGGGGATGGCTAGATATGCTAAACACTAACAGTTTAATTGCAGAGTGACTAATCTACCTTTCCAGTGATATTAAAGTATAATACCAAGAAAAGCATTTCCTATATATGAGCAACATTTATTTGCAGCCAGAATGGATGACATTTGACGTGGCTCTGAAAACTAAAATAAGGGACATCTGACTTGGAAGATTTTATGAAATTTTTCCCTCAGCCATGATGAAATTCCCTAATATTAGTGCATATAGATCTACCTTCCTTTTTTTTTAATTTTTTTATTTTTATTTCAGCATATTATGGGGGTACAAATATTATGGTTATGTATATTGCCCACGCCCCCCTCCCCCCTTGAGGCAGAGCCTCAAGTATGACCATACCCCATACGTTGCACATCTTACTCATTATGTTTGTATATACCCATCCCACCCGCCCAACACCCTTCCTATTTCTGAAAAAAAAATGTACAGATGAATTTTCCTTTGCTGTTAATATATAATATTTAACATTTTAAAACTTTTTAAAAGTAAAGTCCAAGTAAAACCATTTTTCTATGTCATGTTATTTTTCCTTCTCATAATAAAGGAAATGTAAATTATCTGGCTGTATTTCTCATTTTTCTTTCCTTAAATATATCTGTGAAGTAAAATGCTTTAGTCTTTCCAGAAATATGGTCTTCAGTGCTTCTGAGTATTTAAGTTTTTCGGGGTGTTTGATTCCTCTGATCTCTTTCCTGGAAAATATTTTTCCATATTGATCAGCTCATGAAAATCACCTTCTGGTTTGTAACTCTATTCAAGTGATATTGCATTTTATAAACCATTCCTAACCAAAAAATTTTAAATGATTATTGTTCTTATCACCTTTCTATCCTCAGCACATCCTATACATATTTATACACTAGCATCTATAAAAATTTATTACATTTGTTTTTATATCCATATCCCTCTATTTCTCAACAGGCTTCTTAAAAGCAATATCTTTACCTGTTTTTGTAGCCTTCGAACATGTGTGGCAAGTTTAAATTATTAAATAATATTTAGAACTTGAGTCACAACTCACACTGAAAGTAAATCATGCTGATCCCAGTTTAGATTGTGCAAATCTTCTTATATCATAATACTATAATTGGTGAATATAAGAACAACACACACCATGTTGCCCAGTACAAAAGGAACACTATTATACATTTATAACTTTTATACAAAAATCATATAATAAATCAGTGCATATTAAAACTAATCTCTAATTTAGGAAATAACATTGTCAACCTTTCCCATATAATGGCTGGGTGTGGGTATGTATGTGTATGTATGTATATATTTGTGCCTGTATGTGTGTGTATGTATAAATGCAATTTTGCTACGAACACCCTCAAATAATATTAGTGATGTGAACAATATCTCATTTATAAGACAATGAGAAATAATTATTTAAAATGGTTCTAGCAATTTGAAATATCACCTAGAAAATGTGAGACTTCCTTTTGCTTCACATCTTTAATAATTTTATCCAACGAAGAATGCAATCTTCTGTAAATTTGGCTAGAAAACTGTCTATGCTCTTTAATGAGTCCAAAGGTCTAGGCTGGTGGAGAAGGAAGTATTAAAAATGCCATTTCGGTCTCAGACACAAGATGTAGTATCCTACAATAACATAACATAACATTTATATTTTGATCCCTATCTCATATTGTATCTACCTCCTTATTGTTTGAAAACTTGAATTTTAGGAGTATGTGCAAAATTATCACCTTCAGACTCCAAAACATGGGCTCTTGGCAAGGAAATTTTGAGAAATTGGCAACATAAGTGGCATTTGGGGACCTCAATACCCCATGGTGAGAACGAGCCTCTTGATGCAGCTGTTGCAGCAGGTGTGTGCAGGCAGGTGAATGTTCATAACAGGTGCAGGTTTGAGCAATGCAAATTGCATGGCTGGCGTGAACAGATTGTGCAGACCTCTGTGTCCAACAAACCTCAGCATTTTGCCACAGCTGCTACTGCAGGGATGGAGGATAGGTAAGGTTGCATTTTTATGATTGAGAAAGATGTCTTAAATGCCACACTGGGATCACCTCAAAAGTGACAGAGTTTCAATATATGTGAATTTTAGGCATTGCTGGGTTGACCAATTTTTACTTACTTATTTTCTTTCTCAGCCAGGACTGCAGTCTTGGGTTAAAACCGCAAAGGTGGCTAAAGTTGGCACAGATAACAACAATTTCAACTTTGGACTATTCATGCTTCTTGAACCTACAGGCAAAGAAAGGAGTTTACTGTACTGGCTGGAGTGACTGATACAGATTATGAAGGTAAAATTGGACTACTGCTTCACAGTAGCGGTACGAAAGAATATCCCTGGAATGAAGAAGATTCCTTAGGCTGTCTCTTTCTATTGTCATGCCCTATGATTATAATTAATGGAAAACTACAACATTACAATTCAGGCAGACCTACTAATTGTCCAGACTAGGTCACTCCACCAGGTAAAGAATCACAACTAGCTGATGTGCTTGCAAAGGGAATAGAGATTGGAGAGTGGAAAAAGATAGTCATAAATACTAGCTATGACCATGTGATGAGTTATAGAAATGAGGACCGTAATTGTCATGAGCATTTCTACCCTATTTTGTTATGATTATGTGTGTATACTATTAATATCTTTGTTTCTTTCCCTTTCTTATCCCTTTATCATGTAGCACTAGATATGTTGATTTTACATCAGCATTTAAATATTGTTAACTTTACGTGATAGTATTTAACTTCCAGAACATCAAGGAGAAGAGTAAACCTTACCCAGAGACTTGTTATTCTCTTCTGGGAAAAGGGGTAGTGCATTTCTGGTTGTACTCAGGAGAGTTGTATAATGTTAGATTAAACTATCACTCTATTATTGTCTCTATTTCAATATGCATTGGTGTCAAGTTGACCAGGGGTGGACTTGTGATGCTTAATTTTAGGTGTCACCTTAACTGGGCCACAGCACTTAGCTGCGTGGTGTGACGTTATTCTGGATGTTGCTAAAACAGTATTCTTGGATAAGGTTAAAATTTAAATTGGCGGGACTTTGAGTAGATTGTTCTCCATAATGTAGGTGGGCATCGTCCAATCAGATGAAGTCCTGTGAGAAAAGTGACTTCTCTTAAGAAAGAAGGAATTCTTCCAGCACACCGCCTTCAGGCTTGACCTGTAACATTGGCTCTTCCATGTCTTCAGCCTAATGATCCTTAGACTTAAAGAGCAGCATCAGCTCTGCCCTAGTCTCCAGCCAGCCAAACCACTCCACAGATTTTAAACTTGCCAGCATTCAACACAGCATAAGCCAAATAAATGTTTTTCTATACATATATGCATTCTACTGGTTCTGTTTTTCTGGAGAAAACTGACTAATACAACCATGGTGGCAGAACACAGTTCAGTTTGTTTCTGCCAAATGAATTCTAAACTCTAGCACAAAAGTAAATGAGGCCCTCTGGCTGAGACAAAGAGAATAAGAAATTAAAGAAAGAAGAATTTTGGAATTAACTCTGAAGATTTACTATATAGAGAAAACAGTACTTATTTCTAGATTGTACATCTATCTGGGAAATTGCTGATATAAGAGTGTAAATATAATTTTATAATAATATTTTATTATTGGGAAATTTACAATGTCATTTATAAAAATTATGTAAACTCCCAAGAGCAATACTAGGTAACATTCTGAAGATAAATAAAGATGATCAATGAAATATGGAGCAAATTTTTAGCCCATACTAGAGTAGTGGTTGAGAGTTAATTGTTTAAAGTCCTTATATGACCCATTTTTAGGTCTTATGGAGGGAAAAGCAAAATTGTGCATCATTGGCTAAAGAGGGAACTTTGGAAATGGAGGGAGACTTTGAAGGCAAAAGCAGAACAGCAAGTTCTCCAGTAAGTATTAAAATAGTTATAAGTTTTTGATATAAATCTTTTTATAGATTGAATTCTCATTGACTTCTAGTTTTCTGAAATATAAATATTTTAAGTGCTTTTCCTATACCTTTTCAGAGAATTACATAATTTTAATTTAATTTGATAATAGGATGATTCACATAAAATATTTCTTTTTAATGTTAAATCACCTTAAATACTTGGGATAATCCCAAATTATGTATGATTACACACACACACACATATATGTATATACCTGCACACATACAGATATATTCATATATACAGATTATCCTCCAAATATGAATGGGTTATGTTCCAATAAACCCATCATAAGTTGAAAATACCTTAAGTAGAAAATGCATTCAATACACTTAGCGTATAGAACATCATATCAGCCTAGCCTACTTTAAACCTACCCAAAACACTTATATTAACTTACAGTTGGGCAAAACCATCTAATACAAAGTCTATTTTTAATACTGTATTGAAAAATCTCATGTAATTTATTGAATACTGTCCTGGTCTGTGGAGTAAAATTTTGTTATTTACCTAAGGACAATGTTATTTGCTATGAACTACCTGTGGTTACTTCTAATGACCTAGCTTGGGTTACAATTCAAATATTTTATATATTAATATGGTCAGAGACATTATTCCATCTAAAATGCAAAACATATATTATTTAGGAGAAATGTAACTGAACTTCAGAGTTGTCTATGAGTTCTAATACTTCTTTTATGTTAATTAGCTGCATACTCTTGGTCATGTCACTTAGCTGCATTCCATTTTTAATCGTAGAATAAAATGGTTGAGAATTATGATCTCCAGGATTCTGCATTGATGATGATATAACATATACCAGAATATTTATTTATTTTTTGTTGAATCCTGCCTGAGTTTACAGGCCTTGATTTGGCCACTATTTTATGACTAGATACTTTTTCCCCAAAATAAATCTTATTAATGTCTGTGGAATGTTCATGACTCAGCAGCTTTTATGGTTGTATGTAGAGCTTGAGTTTAGGAAGAGATTAATGAAAAAGAGAGTGAGAGAGATATTTAAAAAAAATAGGCATACAAAAATATAACAATAATAGCTTAGAGCCTGGATCAGAGTAACAATTCAATAAATGTAGCCTTTATTATCATAAGCATTTTCAATTGCAACTGCTTTTGAATACAGAAAAGAATCATGCAAAAAGGGGAAAATTAGACACCCTATGGCTATGTTGATTAAAAAATGTCCAACTATGCGAGAGTTGAATTACAATTGCGTCTTTCTTTCCTGCTTTATAATTCATTATAATGAGTGTAGGGAAAAACTATTTTAAAAAACCTGATTGTATTATACCTCCACTGATAACTATCCCAATATATAAATAGACAAAAGTTGAAATCCTTTCTACTCTGAAAAACAAAAGATGCTATAAGCATGCATGGCATTATGCAAACCGAAATCCTAATGCTATAATTTGATTTAAAATTTATCTTCTTTCTGGTGTGCTCAATCTTCAGTGACTCTAAAAAATAATTGAGGACCACTGATATTGTATTACATATGCTTATAATTCTTATAATTATGTTTCTTCCTTAATTTATTTCTTGGTCTATGTTACGGTTTAAATGTATGTTTCCCTCCAATGTTCACATGAACTTAATCCCCTAGATGGTGGTATTAAGAGGTGGGGTATTAGGAGGTGATTAGGCCATGAGAGCTCTGCAAAGAACTTTGTCTAATTGTGTCTGTGTCCTAATGCTTTGTGGAAGGCATAATTTGTGAAGAATGAATTAAGATAGTTGTCAAAAGAAATCTCTAAGCAAAGTATTCAGGGTGCCGCATGGCTTCTCTTGGAAGCCATAGTAAAAGGTGAGAAGAGAGGAAATAAGTTAAAGAGAATTTACAATCAAAAGGGAAGCAGAACTTAAAGATTTGGGAAAAATCTCAGCCTAGTGAGGTTGAAAAGAATAAAAAAAAAGTATGTGCAGGAGAAAACTGTAAGGGTTGGGAGAGGCAAACATTTGATTATGAGATTAATATGATTAGAAGGAAGCCAGGTGCTCTTCATCAGGACAAAAGGAGAATGACCCTGAAGGCATTTATGATCTTTTGGGTGGCACAAACTAACATTTGCTCAGAATGCCAAAGCCTTGAGGGCAGAACAATTTCAAAAGCAGTGCCCAGGTTGCCCATGGGATCTTGGGGCTCACCACCAAGGATCACCTCAAATTTTGGCATTCTAGCACAACACTATCCTCATCAGACCCAGGTATGTCTCAGCAGACCCAGCTGCAGCTTGGGTCACAACTCCAGAAAACACAAGCAGTACCTTTGACAGTATCCATCAAGTGGTGCTAACTCTGTGGATGCAGACTCACAAGCTACCTCCATCTCGATTTCAAAGGATACTTTGAAAAACCTTGGGGCTTAGGAAGAGAATTGCCACAGAGGCAGGGGCAACACAGAGGCCGTCACTATGCCCAGTGAAGCTATGGGGGCAAGATCTGTGCCAGGACCTCAAATGAGTAGAGCTATCAGTGGGCAACTCCAGCTTGGTAGAGCTTCAGGCACTTGACTTCACCCTGTGAGAGCTGTGGTGTGGGCTGTGCCCAGCAAAGTTGTGAGGTCAGGGCCACCTCAAGCCTTGACCAACTAGATGAGTGGGGAATCTGCTGCCTTGGGGCCACAAGTGGCCTTCTTTATCCTTGAGTGTGGCCTTTTGACTGCATCCAAATTTTACAGAACAAATCCTTTTAATAAAGGGATTTGTTTTGTGAAGTTTGGATTCAGTAGAGGAAGCTAACAGAAATAACAGACATCTATAGAACACTCAGTCCAACAATGGCAGAATAAAATGTCTTCTCAAGTGCATGTGGCATTTTTTCCAAGATATGCTCAGCCATAAAACGTGTCTCCATACATTTAAAAGGTCTGAAGTCATACAAAGCATGTTCTCTTACCATAATGGAAATAAATTAGAAATCAACAGAATAATATTTGGGAAATTTACTAATATGTGGAAATTAAACAACATACCTTTAAATAACTAATGAGCCAATGAAATATTTGCAAGGGAAATAGAAAACACTTTGAGAAAAATGTAAACAAAAAGAAAATTTAGTTAAACATATGGTGTGCAGCAGCAAAGGTTATGTATAGAAGGAAATTCATAGCTATTAATATAAATGCATATATTATAAGAAATTAAACATCTTAAATCTATAATTTTTTATCTTGAGAAAATAGAAAACAACAGCAAACTAAAAACAAAGCAAGCAGAATGAAGGAAACAGTAAAGATTAGTGCTGAAATGAATGAGGTATGGAATAACAAACTAGTAGATTAAATGGACAAAACCAAAAATTTATTCTTCGAAAATGTCAGCAAAATTGGAAAAACTATAACCTGATATTTTAAAAAATCCCAGAAGAAACAAGATCTACTAAAAGCAAGAATTAAAGAAGAGACATAACTACTGATTTTATAGAAATAAAACAGATTATGAGAGAATACTATGGACAATTTTATGCCAACGAATTAGAAACAGAAGAAACAGACAAATTTCTAGAAAACATAAACTACTGAAAGAGTTGAAAGAAAGAAATAGTCTGAATAGGCTTATAACAAGCAGAAAAACTGAATTAGTAATTTTAAAACTTCCAATAAAAAAGAACCCCAAGCCAGGTAGGTTCACTACTGAAGTCAGCCAACATTTAAAGTAAAATTATTACAAATATTTTACAAACTTTTTCAAAAGTAAAAGGGGAGAGAGCACTTTCCAACTCACTCTGTAAGGTCTGTATTACAACTAAAATTAATTACTGGCATTGTATAAAAACTTCATACTGATACCCCTTGTAAATGTTGAAATATAAATCCCCAACAAAATACTAGCAAAGCAATACAGTAACATATAAAAAAGACTATACGACATTACCAAATGGGATTTGACACAAGAGGGAAGGTGGCAAAACAAGAATATTAATCAATATAATACACTATATTCAATAGCAAAGATCAAAAACTGTATGGTCATCTGAATAGATGCAGAAAGAGAATTTGACAAGCTCTAACATCTTTTCATGATAAGAAAATCTAATATTTTGGAATAAAAGAGAACATTCTCATCTATGAAAAACTCATAGTGAATATTTTACAAAATAGATAAAGACAGAGTTTGTATAATTTTATTCAAAAGTAACAGCAAGTCAAGGTGATAGAAATCAGAGGAGATGCAGTATGAAGATTGTTGACTGGAATGTGTCATAAAGAAATTTCAGAGGTGATTTTCTTTTTTATTAATTGGAGTGGTAGTTACTAGGCACGATGGCCTCATCAAATAGACACTGAAAATTAACCATCACATATAGTGATGTAATTATTGCTTGTTGCAGAGAACTATTAATAATATTGTAAAGAAACAGAGATCTAAGGGCTTTATACAGGGATACAAGCGATATTCAAATGCATTTTAATGGCAGAATTATCACATATACACAGACAAACACACACATACATACACATGCACAGAGAGGGAGAGAGAGAGAAGTGAGAAAGAACAAATAAAACAAACCAAATGTACTTCAGTTCCATGGAACAGAATGTTTTGTCCTTTTTGACTCATAGCCTGATTTCATTAAGATATACTCTTTCCATTTCCAATGTAGTGAACGTCTTGAAACAGTCCCACTAATCAAACCATCTCCTTCATGTATAGTGTGATATTCAAACCTCATGTTAGTCTATCTTATTTGCTGTTTTTTATATTCAGGTATGCTTCTGGCATGTTAAACAAATAACTGAAGCAACCTGTGTGACAAAGCACTTGCCAAATCTTCAGGACACTGAGACTGTTCAATGCCAGTTAATGATGCCAAGCAGAGTGGGAAATTACTATAGTCAGAGCTACTGACTCTGAAAGAGAAATTAGAGATGTTGATTTTTATTTGTGTTCTGAAATCATAATGTTGGTTCAATTAATTACATTAAGTAAACCTAATAAAATAAATATGTGATCTCTTGTTGTCAATTTATGACCAATTTACTACTTTCAAAAACAAGGGACTCTTAAGCATCCCCTTACCCAACAGAATGAAGTAACATTCAGGACCTCAAATCTCTCAATGTATCTGGAGATGGAGAGATGATGCGTTTCTTCTTCTACCTTGTGATGCTTACACGAGTAAATAAGTAATTTAATTTAATTTCTCTCTATAGATATTCTGTCACAGAGACTTACAACTTTACTTCTCTATGTATCACAATAATTTTTTCAAAAGTATCTTTTCTTTGCTCCCTTGGTAAAATGAGGAACTTACTATGTAGAAATCATTCCTGGTTTTTAGTTTTAGATGAATACTATGACCTGCATAAAACATACAGATCTTCTTTTGTATAATTTTATTTGGAAAGCTATATTTCTAGGCCAATGTCTAGCATATAGTCAGATGTATGAATGAGTTTTAGTCACATATACATCCCACTCATTAGTGGAATTGCTCTAGAATACAATGTGCACACTCCCTAGCAAATTTTCAGGCCATTGAAGGCATTCACTTAACTCAGGTTTTCTGAAAAAAGTGTCATCCTGCTGCCAGGTTCTCTGGGTGGGGTAGTGCAGAAGGATGAGCTCCTCTCAGTGATCATGTTGACCCCACCCCTCACATCGACCACTTCTTGACAAATACCTACTATACAGGCAGACACTGTCCATTTCCCTCTGTTCCCAGTCATATTACATACTCATTGAAAAAACATAGACAAATAAGAACTCACTGAGAGAAGAAAAAAATCTGGCTGCCTTAGGTCATAGTCAGCAAAATGTTGGCACTGCTTTTGGAGGAGCCAGTTTTATACTCCAAAGAGAGAATGAATAAGATATTCTTTATATCTTCTTTACAGCCATTAATGTTTTTTGTCTCCCCAGGGCCAAAAGTGCATAGACTGTAAATGTATTTCTCAACCAATGCAAAGCCTGTCATTGGTAGGTTTCTTTCTAAAATATATACCACATTATCTTATCATTTATTTTAATGCTCAATTGTAAGTTTTATTTAACTCAATAGATATATAATTGACAGTTTGATTGACATGCATTACCAGTGCAACTACAAATTAGATGGTAGCATATAAGTGAATTTTAATTCAGAGAAATCAGTAAATGTAGAATAAGAAAAGTCAGCCAAGGACTTAGAGTAATAACAGTACAGTGGTATTATAGAAGAATGTGTGACAGATACTGTAGATTGGTTCACTCAACATCAAATAGCTTTTCACTCTGCCTTTAAAATAGGGACAGGAAACCTTTAAAAATCTCATGCATTTTTTAAACCTCTTTTAACCTAAGGGTGTCCATGTGACTTAATTCTGGCCCAAGAAATGAAAGCAGAAGTCAACTGGTACTACCTCCACAGCCTTTTCTTCTTTCCTGGAATGCTGGTGATAACTGACAGTGCAACAGTTATTGCTAAGGAAAATGTAGCAAAAGACAGAATGAGAATAGCTTTTTGATGACATTTTTGAGGCATAATTCCAGCCTTAGAGTACCTAAATCTGTATTTTCTTGAGTATCAGTAATCAGGTCTCTTTTATAAAACACAACCCCTACTTAATAAAACTAAAAAAAAGAAAGATTTAAAGACAATATGACCATGAAAATTAAGGAAACTGAGTCTATTTTCTCTGGGTTCTTTCTACTATTGTAGTCACAGAAAATATGTAAATGGATGATATGTAAATACATGTAAATGAACAAGCATGACTGTGTTAAAATAAAATGTTACAAATGTTACAAACTTACAAATGTTACTTTAAAACACCATGTCCAATATTATTTTAAAAATAAAATAAATTTAAACATGCATAGCATTTATTTAGTAATTTAATAGAAAATATACTTGGTATAATGAAACCTATTACTATATTTTTATCACATATTTATGAAAAATACCAATATTTTGAAAATGTCACCTAGATCTATTAGTATCACTTAGAAACTGTCTGATTATTCTAAAAGAACATTTTGATACTATTTCTGCTTTTAGCCCTTATCGCCTGTCATGGTGAGTTTTACTTAATCCGTTAATTAATAATCATTTATGACAACAAAGCAAGCTTGTCACTTCTGGCTCTCAGTCCACTCAGTGATGTGTGTGCAATCCTTGGTAAGTAAATCATCTGCTCTGACAACTCTTCTTGCAGCATCGATACTCATCACTAAGTATACCACTGCACATTGTAGATAGATACTCAGTTTTTAAAAGGGAAGGATGGGGTTAGAAGCTAGGATTTAAAGAGCTTTCACATTTTTGAATTGAGAAAACACCAGAAACTCCAAACTTACCCTGTAATATGAATCTCCTAATAGGAAGGGGCTTCTGGTCCACATGACCTTGTCTATCCATTCTTATATATCTTTTTCTCCTTGGGGATCTCTTACTCCGTGCCAACACCACTCCATCAATAGTGCAAAGATAATCAAGCATACATAAACCCCCCTTACTTCCCCCTAGAAGAGCTGAAAGAAGAAAATGTTTATAGAAACAATTTTGCCAAAGAAAATAATATCTATTGCCGAATGAAGGATGAAAAGCTTCGAAAAAGCTGGTTTTAAAAAGTACAGTTTGTGTACACAGTTAACATATGTTATCTCACTTATTTTAAGACATCAAGTTAAAAAAAATCAAAATGTCCTAGCCTGGGTCCTTTACTTCTTACTTCCCATTCTGTCTTTGATATCCATCACTCATGAAGGGCTTAGACATTTTAAGTCTGCCAAGAGAAGTAGCCTTTATTTCAGTTTCCCTAGGACACGTTTATGCAATTGAAGTTCCTAGTAATAAGAAATATGCTTAGTTGACAGAAGGATCATATAATCTCAACACTCTGGAAAGTGTCTGCTTTCTATACCAAACTAAAGAAACAAACAAAAAAAAAACATACACGGGAAAACACTTAAGTACTATCCATAATATAATGAAATCATAAAACCTTAGATAAATGAAACAAACCATTTTAATAAAACAGAAATGAAACATATCAATTTATATCACTTGAGGCCAGAGAAGTAATAAAATTCCTTAAAAATCTTTGGACTTCCAACGTTTTTTAAGACACTCACTTATTCATTAATTTTGAATAAAACATGATCTTACTGGAGGAGCCAAACTGTTCCCAATATGATGTCTTACACTTCAGAGAAAGAAAAATGGGCAAATGATTAACTAACTTTGCATTCTGGGAGTTCCCAACCTGTTGAAAGGGATACAAAAATTTTTTTAATGCAATATTATAGGTTTGGTGGATTTTAAAAGTGAGCATATGGTACAGTAATAACACGAGAGAGAGATGGTTACTTACCTGAGGATGTTACAGGAGATCGATAGGTTACATAAAAGATTTGGTATTGAATTGTGTCTTAAAAATTGAATAAGAATGCATTGTGTTACAAAGAATAGTACTCCATGCAGAAAAAGCAGCAATCCCATGCCCTCCTTCCCACACATAAACAGACCCTCAGAATTGTTTGAAAAGGTGATTGTACCATACTATTTTGAATTAATTTTTTGGCCTAAGAAGGTACCCTTATCTACCAGCAAAACATGAATTTTGATCAAGAATTAACTTTGCTGAGGTTGACTTTCTGTCTTTTGGATGTGTGTCAGTATCCATCTTTTTCATTGTAATTGATAAAGTAATCAAAACAACATAATACTCCTAAAGTTCATGCAATAAATGACATAATTTCTTCCTGCACAGAAATATCACTGTGTTACATAATCATTTTCTCTAAGGATGTAGTTCCAAACTACATGGCAAAGTAATCTGTATGTTTTCTTTGTTTTGCTCAATTCTGTATATCTGGGGTTTAGGACAGCACTGGCCATGTAGTTTTAGACCAATAAATATGTATTGAATGAAAAAATGAAAAAATAAGTAAATTTTCAATCTTATCTTAGTCCTGGTAATTCACCTAGTGCTGTTGTACCTTAATTCTAAGTGTTTCTTACACAGAGTTTTAGAAATGTATTTTCAAACTATTATGAAATTGGATAGTTAAGTCTTATTAAGATAACAAAATAGTGAACCAGAGTAAATAGAGGTAAATAGAGTAAGGAAAAAAACATATAAACACTTCTAGAGGCACTACTGCTGTAACTGATGATCAGGACATGTGCAAAATACAACCTAGAAACTATTTGACAGTGAAGAAATTTGGGCAATTTAAAATTAATTGATTTAGTATAAAATATGTCAATGTGAATGACATGAAATACAATGGGTCAATATTAAAGTGGTATTTAGGTATAATGTAAATATTTTCAAAGATAGTAATGTCTCCATTGAAAATGCAAATGAAATCTATCTAGAGGAGGAGATGCTACTCTGTGATGGTCTAGAAAAATTATTTCACCTCTTTGCAATATTCCTCTTTTCTTTTGAACTGGAATGTCTTGTGATGCATGAGACAAAATATAGATAAGTATACATATTTTTTAATTTTCTTTGGCCTTTGTTTTTTTAATACATTAGTTATTTCTTTCACGTTCCTATTAGGGTTCCTTTTTTCCCTCTTATTATGGGGGTACAAGTATTGTTAGGGAAAGATTAGATACCGACAACCTAATGAACAGACTCAAGGAATTGGAAAAAGAAGAGCAAACCAATTCCAATCCTAGCAGAAGAAAAGAAATAACTAAGATCAAAGCACAACTAAATGAAATGGAGAACAAGAGAATTATATGGAAGATCAACAAAACCAGAAGCTGGTTTTTCAAAAAGATCAACAAAATTGATTGTCCTCTGGCTAGGCTGACAAGATCTCAAAGGGAAAGGACTGTAATAAACTCAATAAGAAATGAGAAAGGAGAGGTCACAACAGACACCACAGAAATACAAAACATTATGTTCGACTACTACAGAAATCTATATGCCTATTAGAGTTCTTTAACAAGTGGAGAGAATGAGAGAAAGAGAGAAAGGGAAGGAGGGGGGAGAGAGGGAGAAGATGCAAATAGATTATTATTAAAATATTTGCATTGAATATGCTTTCTAAGCAACCTTTAGCACATTCAACACATTCAGCTCTTTATTGTCACTTTAAGAATAATTGAACCATACAGGCATGAACAAACAATTGCTTCATCTAAAATAAAACTCCTTCAAATAAAGAAATATATAAAAGGCAAGATGGAGAACTAAGAAAATATAAAAAAAAACTTCTAAAACACATATAAATGTTATTTAAAATGAAGCAATATTTTGAATATTTATGCTTAGAAGCAGGAAAGGAAAATTCCCAAATAACAAAATTAAGGAATAAAGTGAAAAACTGAGCCAAAAGCAGATGTGAGAAAAGCCTTTCAGCAGATTTTGTTGGTCAGTTTTTGCACATATCTAGAGTCACCTGGAATCATGACTGACTCTTTTATAAACCATGGAAATGTGATCTTCAGAATGTTCTGTATGTTTCTGACTGATGGTAATTGTGAATACCCAGATCAATGGGGCACACTCTGCCAGATTTTCAGAAAATGTGAGGAGTATTTTGTGCAAGTATCAAGATTAGTAATGCACCTGCTTTCATTGTTGTGGTTCTGAGTTTCTATGATCATTACTGGTTGTATAACATAATGTGTCTATGTCACTAGTCATCCATAAATGCCTTGGACACTTTCGGCAATATACAGTATCTCCGTGTAACAAAAACTTTTGTACCCCCTTAATATTTTGAAACTTTTAAAAATGGGGAAAAAACAAGCCTGGGACCCTGAGAATCAAATAGGCTTCCTCGGTGGACACATTTTGCATGTGTCCCTGTAGTTTACCACTATAGAGAAAAAAAGTGTCCAGTGAGACTTTGAAGGGGAATGACTTAGAAGTAGCCACTGGACTCTTCTGGCTTCTACCGATGCTTGTATCTTTTAGATTGCTCTTGCTCTGTGTCTTTTGCTGTCACAGCTACTACAATAACATGCCATTGAGTCATGTGAGTCCTTCTAGCTAATCAATTTACTTGAGAGTGGTTTTGAAACCCCCATAAAAGTCAGTGAGCTGATGCTGTGGCTGCTATGTGAGGTGTATGGTGCAGCTGCTATGGGAGAGATATTGAGTCTATAAAATGGGAATTTAGAGTGGAATACCAACAGGGGAAAAGATGGATCTACATAACTATTATAATAGGTAGTACAGACCTACTAAACTGTGAGTAATTTATAATTAAAAAATGAACAATGAAGCCATCAACTATAATTTAGAAAAAGAATATAGAACAAAAATGATACAAACTCCAAAAACTTGAGCTAATAGTATATCAATCTGAAACTATCTAATTAAAATAGATAAATTTAAATTGATTAAAAGCTTATAGAATTATAGATATAAAGATAAAGAGATAAGAAAAATATAAGCAGATATGAAAAAAACCCCAAATTGTATTTCTATAGAAGAAAAATATAGACTTTCAAATGTAAAACCCACTAGGGAAAATTCATTTAAAAATGTGTACAGAAGAGATGATTAATGAACTAGGAGATAGTATTATAAAATGTAGCAAAAGAAATTGAAACAATGGATGATAATGAAAAGAAATTAAGACATCAGGAAAATAAGATGAATGTGTCAATATCTGAGTAAAAAGAGTTACAGAAAGAAATAATAGAGAAGATGAAGCAAATGTAATATTCAAAACAATATTTTGATGAGAAATTTCAGGAACTGATGAAATATATTAAATCAGTTAAAGTGAAAAGCAGGGAGTAAAATATATTTTGACAATATATCAGAATTTCAAGCAAGGAACAATACTTCTGTCTCTGAGATCAATACTGAAAATGTGATCAAGACACATTACCTAAAGATAGGTGAAAGGTCTTTGACAAATTAACTTTCTAGTTTCGTGGGTGGAGGCAAAAGACACAGTATTTCTGGGTCAAAGAAAAAGGACCTTATTTCTCATAGCAATAGCAGTAACCAGAGCATCAGCATTTGTGTAAGTTCCCCAAGCTTTTAGTTCACATAGGATGACATGAAGGCCAGGTGACTGCTTCTGTAAGGTTGTATTATAGGACAGGAACACTATATAGTGAAAATCAAGGGACAAGGAAGTCAAAACAAAACAAAACAAAACTGCAATTACCAGTGTTGCTCTCAGTGCATCTGCCTCTTGGCATCCAGCAAGCTGGGATGAACACTTGAATAGTATTGCAGCATTAAGTAACATTTTCTTGGCTTTGCTCACTGGCAGAAAGATCAAAAACAAAAATGTGATCTCCACTTTACCTCCACCTTACAAATTTCTCACAATGACATCTATATTTTTTTACATAAATGAACATTTTTATTTTAAAATTTATATGGAAAAGCAAACAAACACAATTTGCTAAGACAATATTGAGGGAAAAATTGATAAAGGTGAGATGGCTTCCTCTACCAAATATCAAGATTTATTATACCATTATAATAATGAAGTTAGCAATTAAACTAGGGTGATAGTGGAATAGAATAGAGAGCACAGAAATAGTCTCACAGCTACTTGGAGACTGATAAATGACAGAGTTAGAATTGTAAAACAGTACACATTTCATTCTCATGTCTAAGATACAGGTTTATTCTTCTTTTAACCCAAAACTCTTTATACAATAATAACAGCAAGTAGTTACTGAGCTCTTATTATAAGCCAAAAACTTAGCAATTATATGCTAAGCACTTTGCATGCCTTATTTCATTGAATCATCACAACATGGTGAGGTAGGTAGTATTAGTAATATTTTACAAATGAAGAAATTGAGACTTTGGAAAAAATAATGAATATTTGAACTACATAAAAACTTAAAATTTAAAATTCTATTTGTAATATGATCCTATAAAAACTGAAAAGATTAATAGTCAAGACTCTACAGAGATATTTGAAATATATGCTTTTTCCACTTTATTTTTACTTTTTCTTTAAGCATTATCCATACATTTTATACTCTAGGTGTTAGCAAACTATAGCCCATGAACCAAAACTTCTCTACTGTCTTTTTTATTTTTATTTTTGGTTTACATTTATTTTTAAAATTGACAAAATTGTATACATTTATCATGTATAACATATTGTTTTGAAATATGTATACATTCAGGAATAACTAAATTGAAAAAATTAATATATGTTTTACTTCACATACTTTTCATTTTGGGGGGAAGTAATACACTTAAAATCTACTCTCTTGACAATTTTCAATAATACAATGCATTGTTGTTAACTATAGTCACCAAGGTATACAATAGATCTTTTGAACTTATTCCTGTCTAACAGAAATTTTGTATCCTTTTACACATATCTCCTAGTCCCCCATTTATCCAGCTGTTGGTACTATCATTCTACTCTTTACTTTCATAAGTTCAACTTTTTTTAGATTCCTTATATAAGTAAGATTATGCAGTATTTGTCTTTCTGTGCCTGGCTTATTTCATTTAACATAATGTCCTCCAGGTTCATCCATGTTGTTTCAAATGACTGGATTTATTTCTTTTTAAAGGATAAATAATATTCTATTGTGTGTGTGTGTATATATATATATATATATATATGGGTTCATTTTTTATATAGTGTAAGATAAGGGCCTAATTTCATTCTTTTGCATGTGGAGATCCAGTGGTCCCAAACTCATTTATTGAAGTGATTGTACTATCCTCATTGTGTGTTCTTGGCACCTTTGCCAAAAATCAATTGGCCATAAATGAGTGTATTTATTTCAGGGCTTTCTATTTTATTCCAGTGGTCTATGTGTTTGTTTTTATGCAAATACCATGCTGTTTAGATTACTATAGTTTTGTAGTATATTTTGAAATCAGTTAAAAAACATTCTCAATATATAATATATTAGGCAACAAAATCAGTCTTAAATTTAAGAAGATTACAATCATTTCAAGTATCTTTTCTGACCATGTTATGAAACAGAGTAACAGAGTAATTTCAGAAAATTCACAAATACATGAAAATTCAATAACATCCTCCTGAACAATGAATGGGCCAATAAAAAAATTTAAAGGGAAATTTTAAAATATCTTGACACAAACAAAAATAGAAGCACATATACCAAAACTCATATTATACAGCAAATGCCATTGTAAGAGTGAAGTTTATTGCAATAAACATGTATGTAAAAAAATAAGATTGATTCCAAATAACCCACCTAATTTTATACTTCAAGGGAACTAGAGAAACAAAAACAAACTAAGCCCAAAGTTATCAGAAAGAAGGAAATAATAAAGATCAGAATAGAAATAAATGAAATATTAATATTAACCACAAAAATGAAAGAAAAGATCAAAGAAACTGAGTTGTTTTTTGAAAAGATAAACAAAATCGACGAACCCTTAGCTAGAATAAAAAAAACAGAGAAGTTTCAAATAAATAAAATTAGAAGTGAAAGAGGATATATTACAACTGATACCACAGAGATCTAAAGAACTATAAAAGACCATTATAAAGAATTGTATTCCAACAAATTAGGCAACATAAAATAAATGAATAAATTCCTAAATATATGTAACCTACCAATATTGAATCACAAAGAAATAGAAAATGTGAACAAACAAATAATGAGTAAGGAGATTAAACCAATAATACAAAGTCTCCTATCAATGAAAATACTAGCACCTGATGGCTTAATTGTTGAATTCTACCAAACTTTTAAGAAAGGACTGATATTAATCTTCAAATTTTTCCAAATTGAAGAAGAGAGAACAAGTCTGAAGGAATTTTATGAGGCCAGCATTACCCTGATATCAAAGCCAGAAAAGAACACTACAAGAAAAGAAAATTACAAGCCAATACCCCTGATGAACATAGATGAAAAAATCTTCAACAAAATACTAATGAACTAAATTCAACAGCACATTAAGAGGATCATTCATCATTTTCAAGTGGTATTTATCCCAGGGATGCAAGGATAATTCAATACACACAAACCTATAAATGTGATGCACCACATTACCACAATGAAGGACAAAAACCTATGATCATCTTAGTAGCTACAGAATAGTTATTTGACAAAATTCAACATCCTTTACTGATAAAAAAACCCTCAACAAATTAGGTATAGAAGGAGTGTACCTCCTCCACACAATAAATGCCATATATGACAAACCCACAGCTAGCTCCATAATCAACAGAGAAAGTTGAAAACTTCCCCTCTAATACAGGGACAAGAAAAGAATATCCTCTGTCACCACTTCTTTTCTATGTAGTATTGGATATTCTAGCCAGATAAATTAGGCAAGGGAAAGAAATAAAAGGAATCCAAATTTGAAAGGAAGAAGTTAAATTATCCATGTTTTAAGATCAGATGGCATGATCTTATATAGAGAAAACTCTGAAGACTCTATCAAAAGAATTGTTAGAACTTAATAAATGAATTCAGTAAAGTTGCAGGATATAAAATCAACATACAAAAATCAGCAGTGTTTCCATACACTAAAAGCAAAATACCTAAAAAAGAAATCAAGAAAACAATCCTATTTCAGTAGCTATAAAATAAAATAAAGTGCTTAGAAATAAATTTAATCAATAAAGTGAAAGATCTATATACTGACAACTATAAAACATTAGTGAAAGAAATTAAGACATAAACAAATAGAAACATATCCAATGTTCGTGATTGGAAGAATATTATTAAAAATGTCTATGCTACCCAAAGGAATCTACAAATTCAATATAATCCCTATCAAAAGTCCAATATCATTTTTCACGGAAATAGAAAAAAATACTAAAATTTGTATGGTCTATAAAAGATCCTGAATAACGAAAGCAATCTTTAGCAAAACGAATAAAGTTGGAGGCATCACATTACTTGACTTGAAAATATAACGCATCTCTATTGAAATCTAAGTTTTGTACAGAAGCTTTCAAAGATCTTTATCTTCTGTATGTGGGACAGTGGTGAGGGACTACAAGTTGAGTAAGCCAACGCATCATGTTCTTATCAGCCACCATATCATTAGTAATACTCAGATTTCAGAGATTGATGTATTATACAATGTTCTGATTTGGTAAATAAAAATGAAATCCATTTCTAGACATGTTTTAGCAAAACTACAGAATATCAGAAATGAAGAGAAAATCTTAGAATCTAATAGAAAAATTCCATTTGCCAAAATGGATAAACAACTTGATTGAAAAGGAAATTTGTTAAAACAAACAAAAATGACACAATATATCCAATAACATGACATGCCAATAAAGAATTCTATTGCCTGTTGAAGCATTTTTCAAGATTAATAATTAAATAAAGATATTTCCAATCAAAAACTTAAAAAATTTTTCTTTGAAGGAATTTTTTTAAAAACTGTTTTTCCAAAAGAAAATATATCCATAAAGGAAAGGTAAAAATGCAAAGAGCAATATTGTCATATTATTTTTCTTTGCAAATATGTTTTGTTATTTGTTTGGAACATTTCATATTTTTAAAAACTATATCTAAACATGGTATGTTATCTCAGTATTAAAGGTAATATGTTTTGAATTCATATCTTTAAATAATTGAAAAATATGAGCTAGTTGCAATTCTTAACAAGTAAGGAAAATAGAATTTTATTTTATTTACACCATGTATCTCTATTTCCAGAGAAGTCTTAAAACAAAAAAAGAAAGAAAGAAAGAAATATTGATTTATACCATCTGTTCTAATGTCACTCACACAAAGAATTTCAGCATTCTATTCCTTACTTAACTTTCAGGAAAGAAGACATTGATTTTCTTTCTTTACTGACTAGATGGCAAAAAAAGTTCATTTTAAACATTTATTTTATGCTGTTTGGCAGAATAATAGGAAAATAAAGACTATAATATAAAGCATACATTCTTCTTTTTCATTAAGTGTGAAAATACTTTTCATGAGTGTAACATTAAAGAATCACAGCAGGAATATAAATAAATCATTAAATGGAAATAACAGTGAAATATCATGAGTAACAAGTTGTATCTGTGGGCTAAGTTTATTATTATTATTATTTTAATTATTAAGGCATGACATTATATGTTGCCTTTTGTTCATGATATTGTGTGGAAATATTCAAATGAACTAAAATAATATGGGATTATATCAGTGAGGTTTTTTTTCGGTCACACAGCATTTAATGATAAATCTACATTCTGCAGATGTGGACCCCTAAATCTTTAATAAAGTGTACTAGCAACACTCCATGGCAACAAGACTGCATGTGAAATTCACACTAGGTGGCAATATTTCCAAATCAGGAGCCTCAAATTTTGCTTATACCAAGTAGTGCTTTTTTATATTATCGGCTAAATGTTTCTCCTTTCTCCCCTACTTCTTGATCCCTCCCGATATCCATTTTCACCGCTGGTTTGCTAAAATCCTATTGTTCAGTATTGTGGTGACCAGAATCTATCTACATCAGTTCCCCTGGTGCATGCTTTGTCCCTTCATGCTGGGTCTCTTTTGTCCTTGGAGTAATAAATTGTGAAGCCTGTAGAAAGAAATATGTCAGGATATTAGAAATGAAGCTCACATGATAAGAACAATGGGTGGGAATGATTGAAATGCGATATGGTATTGAGACATTGACTCATATTGAGAATTCAGCAGTGCAACATACGATATGAAAGTTACAGGTAAATTAGAGTTTGGTTCCATTGTCAGTTTTTCTTTAATGTTTTAAATAGTTGAATTTATTTTATTTTCTATGTCGAGTCAAAGGTTTTTATTTCATCATTTATACTTTATCTGCTGTTTTAAACATAGTAAAATTGCAACACTATATGTTTTGAGCTTTTTCTATTTATTAAACTGATCTGAAAAATTTAGCAGCTGATGCAATTTGTTTTTGTTGTTGTTTTTCTAATTTAGTTTTTTATTTATTTTTCCTTTTAGTCTTGATGTCTCTCTGTGGAGAGTGGTTATAAATTCTAGACCTGCCCTTATGCCCTGACAGGGCTTCACAGGAGGCGGTTGTGAATGTTTACAGTTTGCCTTTCACTGGATATTTCTTCATCCTGACGGATGGCTTAATGCCTAAGTGTCTGACCTGTGACCAGGATGCCTTTTCATAGAAAACTTGTTTATACCTGCAGACACCTTTGTGGCTTTTGTCTGACCTGACTCCATTTCATTCAAGATAGCTACTCTCTCAGAGAACCCTGACTGGGAGGAGAATTAGGTTTTGGTGCATCGGTGGTCAGGTGAATCACAATGAAGAAGCAGCACAACAAAAGACATGAAATAACAGAAGCATTTTATAACTTACAGACCCATGAGAAAAGAGGAGTGCCCATGGGGGCCAATGATAGGGAGTCCAGAGACAGCAGGATGCTCATCCAGCAGTTGGGTTGAGAGAGAAAGAGAGAGAGAGAGGGAGAGAGAGGTGCAAGCATGTGTTGACCATTACGTTTAATTATGGTCAGCAGCTGTGGGATGTGCTGGGTTAGGGATGTGAGACGAGGAATGAGCATGCTATAGCTTAAACAACCACGCAAGGAGGGGGAGGTTTTAACTAGGCCAAAGGTGACAAGGAACAACCAGGTTTCAAATAACTTGCAGGCCTAAAAATAGATGCCAAGTTGGCAACTTGTTTTGTTATCAAATTAATTTTGTTTTAAAAATGATGATAAAACTATGCTATGTTTATCAACCATAATGGTGTTTATCGACAAACAAAATAATTATTTCTTATCTCATTTAAAATATCTATGCCAGGAGGTTGCCTCTGTAGAATAAAAGTAAATCCTGTTTCTTCTCATTGCCTATTTATAGTTTATGTGAGCCATCTAGGCAGATAGAAATGTCATAGTAGTAGAAATACAGAGGGATGTTGATATCAAAGATAACGCAACTGTGGTAGACAGTAATCCCGATGTTAAAAATAGGACTAAAATGTGGAGCTGTGGGTATAAAGGTACTTTATTTTTGTAATAGTTATCATTAACTTACTGCTTAATAGTGATCAGACACTTCGCATGCTAGCAGTTTTATTACATTTAATCCTCATCACAATCCTACTCTACTATCCCATGTTTGGGGGAAGCAGAAGTTCAGTTAAAAGGGCCTCCCTCAAGTTGCCCAAAATTCAGAGCTGATTTCTTGTTTAATTGACTGAAAATGATATATTAATAAAAACAAACTGAGGCATATATTCAATGGATAAATTTAGCACCACCATTAAAACCATTACAATAGAATGGGTGCCTTTTGAGAAAAAAAAGGAAAGAAATGGGCTATGATTATATTATGCTAGTGTTAGAGTATTCCTTACAAATAAGTATTTAAAATATATATTCCTCACTTGATAGTGGAATAATTTATTTGATTGACCTATCATCCTGCCCAAGATCTGCTCTCAGGAGAAACTCCCTGGTCCACTGTTCTTCATGGGAATGGAGAAGATAATTGGAAAGAATGTCTCATTTTGGGAACTGTACTAATTTAGCAACCTTCTTTTTATGCTGTGACAGGTTTGAGAGAGCAGGGATTGGCTTAGGAGTTGAACATTACAGCTCTTTGTTTGGCTATTTGTTTTTGGATTTCTCTGAAAACGAATTTACGTTTGATTCATTTTATAAACTAACTGAACCCAGAGATTGTATTGCATAATGGTCCTTGGCTAGAATAAATACTGGATATGATGAATTCAGCTAAAAAGCCTTTCCACTCTCCTTTCGGTTAGCTCCTTTTTAGCCACAATGATCTTTTTGCCTTATAGGTGTGAGTTGAGAGGGGAGCAAGAATAAATAGCTTTTGCATTCCATAGTGTGATCCAACTACTCAGGAAATTTACTTTTCCCTTCAGCATCTGTTCCAGCCTTGTCTCCAAAATTCCACTTCCAATCTGCAAGGCGATGCTGTGATGCACTGTAATGATTGCTCTGATGATCACATAATCTCATTAAAGTTTTGCCTAAACAATTACTACCCTTTTATAAGTTTTAAATTTTCTTCTGGATCCCAGTAACAAGTATTCCTTTAAAAAGAAATGTGAGAATCAGTCTTCAGTTCCTGAAAAATCTAATGTATAAAAGAAAAAAACGTGCATCAGATGTTGGGCAGGTGGAAGAGGGTGGAAGGGATTAGTAAATTCACACCTAATGGGTGTGGTGAGCAATATCTGGAGGATGGGTATGCTTGTAGCTCTGACTCGGGCAGTGCAAGGGCAGTATATGTAACTATTCATATAGTTACATATATTTGTAACTATTTGTACCCCTGTAATATTCTGAAATTAAAAAAGAAATTAAAAAAAAAAAGATCTGCCACAGATATTTCCAATCCTTTTTAAGAGTTACTTGCTTAGCAGGTTGGACCAGGTGGAGCTTGTTTTCTTCTCCTTGGCAATACTCAAGGATAGTAGACTTTTGGATCACTTGATGAATGAATAAGAGAAACATACTTAAATAAGATTTACCACACCTTAAAATCCAAACAGGTCAAGAGCAAAGGGGGCTTGTCAGTGGAAGGTGTTCCCTAAGGCCACACATTTTATACATTCTAGTTCTTAGGTCCTAATTCTTTACTGATCAATTTGTTTCCACATTCAAGATCTGGGAAATTCCACAATAGTGTCAATCATTATATGTGCTGGATATTAAGCTAAAGTCTCACAGTTCCATATCTACTCTTTTTTTTTAAGGTTTCAGTTTCACTTTACTCTCACATACACTGAATATTTTTACAAGCATAATTTTTTGTAAACAGACATAAAATTACGTTTTTTTTTAGCATCTCTCTGTTTATCCACTCACAATAATACACAGCCCTTGGACAGAGAAAATTACTTTTCAATAAACATAAAAAATAGTATTAAAAAATGCCCTGAAAGTATGCATATAATTGATTAATATGAAGAATCACTATTGTACCCCCAACTTTTTATCATTCCACAGTGATAACAGCTAAACAAAAAGTTGGGAGTAAAGTAGCAATTTCCTACATTAAACACTATAGAAACACTGTCTACCTTGAATTTTATCATGGTTTGAAATCATAGCTGAATTGGTGAATAATAGGTTGCCTTTGTTTGGGTTTGATTTGTAATTCCTTGATTACTAGAGATGGGGCATTTTTCACATACTTACGGGCTCTTTCATTTCTTCTTTTTTTCCCCCTGCCTTTTATAGTCTGTTTTGTGCCACTTGAAACTCAATCTCAAACTGCACTTTTTTCCAACTGTTTCCATAGCAGGTTTCATCAATAGGAGGGGCTAGTGAGAGGCTATGTAAGAGAAAGTGGTAGTTGAAGCGACTTGTTCCTTCCTTTCTACTATGTATCATCTTGATGGTTTTTCACCATGCAACTGCATTTTGTTCCAATTTCTGGTTGTTTTCTACCCTCCCAAAATCAGCTTCATTGTGCCCCCTCAAAGCCCAGCTGAACTTTACACATGTCTGAGTCTTAGCTTCAAGGGGACTATCTTCTGACCTTTTGAGGTACCAGTACTAACAAAGCACCCCGGTTCTTTCTCAGAGATCAGAGTTCCCCTTTTGCAGTGGCTTCTCTTGCAAGCTTCTAGCTTTTAGTAATCACATCTTGCCTTTGTTCTGTTAGACCTAGTGGCAGTGGCTCCTTCCCGCACTTATTTGTTCAATGTCAATCCAGGACCTTCCTTTTACTTTGCACTAGCTATTTATTGATTCCTTATAATAAGCGTTCTCTAAAAAGAATAGCTTAAGTGCTTTTCGTTTTGTTTTTATACTGTTTTTCCTAACTGGACCCAGGGATAAAACATCTCCTAATTGTTTTGTTTAATTTTGTTTTCTAATCCTGATTATCTCTGCCAAATAACTGCAATAGGCTCAGAATTATTTTAATAAAATCATAAAATCCTGAAATTCAGCCCATGCCCTGAGGTGTATAGTTAGGGATTTGAGTTTATCTTCTTTCTTTAAGGCAATTGGTGCCATTAGAAGAAGTCACCTTTCGCTATGCCTTTTATACTGTTTTATGCCAGTAACAACTCAATTCTCCAAAACCTTTACTTCTTGCCTAGTCACAGTTAAATCATAATTTTATATTTTGTCAGTGCACACCGTGAGCTACCGCAGTCTTAGCCTGTAATACTGGCTAGATTTTTTTACTTCTTTTAACCTTATGCAAACTAGAAGATCAATTCCTGATGCCCCAATTTCCCAAAGAATCTGTTAATTTCAGCATCTATGTCAGTTAAGGTTCTTACTAACTAGCACTGGTTATACATTCAGGCTATTTTTGAAGAAAATGAATTGATTAAAATAATATTATTTAAAAAAATATCCAGGTAGAATGGGCATTTAATTCAGAATATGGGAATGAAAAAAGAGATTATGAAGGCTGGATCAAAATTTCAGTCACACAACAGAAACAAACCAGTGAGCTGCTGCTGCTGACAGCTGGGTGCTTCAGGCTCCACTGCCAACACTCCAGCAATGACTTCATGACTGGTGTCCTATCTATTACCTACCCTAAATGCAAGGTTTCTACTACTAGAAAAAAATGTCTCTGGTTCTGCCTGCCATTATCGCCAAATGTAAAAATCTAGCTTCCTATATCAGATTGCTCAAACAAAAGCCATCAGCCCATGCCTTAGTTTGCAGAGGAGCAGGTTATTTTCAGCCTTAAGAATAGGAGATTTTGTCATCTTCCAAAATTTACAAAATGGAAGTTCTTCAGTTCTAAGAAGATCTGTTTGTTAAGCATGTAAGTAGTGAATAAAGCTCACGCTCACCTCTAGTACTTTGACCTCCTACTTCCAAAATAAAGACCTTTCTCCCACAGGAACTTCATTGGGCTATTAAAATGCCCTCTCATGGTTACAAATTTATAACAATTCTCTTAATAATCTATAAAAAACATGCAATCCTCAGTTGTAATAATTTTATTAATAAACATGGAATTCAGAACTTCTGGAAATGTTCATTTTAGTTTTGCTTTGATGTCTGGGTGTACTCTTCTTATCTGACTTGTTCAAGTCATTTTTATGGTGCTGTGAGCCTCTGTTAAAGTTAATCCTGTATGTAAATGAGACACTGAAGCTCTAGTGTTGTGGGTATGTTCATGGAATCTGTGATCAGACTGTAATACTTTGATCTCCATATTTATCATTTGCTAAATGTTCATCATTTGGCAATTTTCTTAATATTTCAGCTCTTTAACTTCCTCACTTGAAAATTGGAATATTCATTGTGCCTCTGTTATATGACTATTGCAAGAAACACGTTATTCCATATATTTACTAAACTTAACCTAAAACGGAGTTTTTAGTAAAAGTTTTTTATTAGTATCCTTACAGGATTATAAAACCTTAAAATTGTTGGTATTCTCTAAAAATTTTGAAAATAGAACACCCCCACAGTAGAACCTACCATATCTTATTAATATATAAATTAACTATACTTATATTAAACGTAATCCAATCTCCTATTTACTTAGATCTAGTCCTCTTTCCCTTCTCTCAAGTTTTATTAAAGAATTAGTTTAATATGTTATTTGCTTTATACCAATTACATGGCAGGCATGGTGAGATGCTAATGCTGAAATAATAAAAATAAAGGCACTGCCTCAAGTAGTTTATCTTCTGGTAGGATAGCAAAGATAAAATACCATTGATTTCCATGCCATACAGTATACATAGCATGGCAAATATTCAGAATAGTGTAAAGCACAGAAGAGGAACATTTAAATCACTCATGTATTCTTAGAAAGCTCCAAGTGCAGCTATGAGCCAAGACTTGAAGAAAGAGAGCTATAAAGGTTATAGAAAAATGTGGAGCTGGCATTTCTGTCAAAGGAAACGGTATGAATAAAAGAATAGAACTGTGAAATGATATATTGTGTGAGGCATTTTGTAAGAAGTGTGTGGTGTAAAATAGCAAGAAATGAAGCAGTATCTATAAAAAGAGGCCAATTCATGGAATGGCTTATGCATCATGCTTACAAATTTAGACTTAATCTTTTAGGTGATAGGGAGTAATTGAAGAATTTAAGTAGAGAAGTGAGTGACACAGGCAAATTTTGATTTTAAAATAGGTATCCATATCAAAAAAGCTTGCATGAGTAATCTGGCTCAGTCACTTATTAACTGAAGGAAATTGAGAAGTTTGCTTAAATCTCCTCAATTTCAGATGTCTCATTGTTGAGGCTTAAATAAGATATACAATTTTAATAAATTTAACTTTCTTAATTAAAGCAACAATATATTTAATATAACTTCCCATAGGCTTTTAGATTTATACAGTGGTAACACTTCTTGGTTAGAAAATATATGGAATCAATATATGCACATGATAATTACAAAGTACAGCCAGAATTCAGAAGGGTAGAAATGGCAGCAGCACAATCTCCAAGTGAAGGAATGTGCTACCAAAAGTGTTATAGCAGATGATCAAGAGGATGCCTTTAGGTTGAAATTTGATGATATAATGATAAAGCCACCATAGGACAGCCCAATGAAGAATTTCTTGCAACAGCTGTGGAAAGATGGGGTCAAGAAAACCTTGCTTAGAGTAAAAAAGGGAAATTAAAAAGGATAACAAGAATGACATGTGATCACATTTTGGAATACAAAGAAAATCCAGACAATGCTCTTATAATAGCTACTGAACAAATATCTCTACATAAACAAGGAAAAATACAAATATTTCATTAATGGGAACTGTAGGGCTGAGGGTTCAGGAAATTAATCACTAACCATGATCCTGGAAGAAGTCCCTAATAAGACTTATTTTAAGAAGAAGAGAACAAAAACTGGACAAGAGAAAGAAAAAAGAAGGAACTTTCTTTTCCGTGTATAATTTATTAACTCATTTTTCCCACATATATTTGTAATATTTCATAGTGGTATTACAATGGTCTATAATCAGACATGTAATTTTTCTTTTGAATTGCAAAATTTATTGAAGGACAATGATTAAATAACCACATAAACAAATTTACCCAAGAAAGAATCAAATTGGAAATTATGTGACTCAGAAAATGAGAAAAAAAAAGAAAAAAGAAAAAGAAGAAATAATTTCCATAATCCATAATTTGGAAATCCATAGTTTCCAGAGAAGTTTCCATAGAAATTCCAAGAAATCCATAATTTCTCTGAACTGAAAACAGTGGTCTTTAATTTCAAATGGCCTACACAGTGCCAAGCAGGATGATTAAAAAAATTCATTACTGAGAATTGTATTTTATTTAATAAAACTTCAAGGAGAAAAAAAATAATCCAAAAGGTTTATAGATTTTTTTAATGTAGGTAATCTACACTGTAATAACAATTAAATTAGGATCAGACAACTCTCTGGATTTCCAGATCAAGTATAAATGTCTTTAAAATTCAGAGAGAACTTTATTTTCCTCAGAGGATGTTACTCCACTCTCAATTGTCAGAAGATATTCTGTTCAGCAGAACTCATGGCTGGAGTTGCCCCAAAAGAGGTGGCAAGAGAATTCCTGCAAGGGACTGCCCTGAACCCTCCCAAGATGAGACAGGTTAGGATTCCAAAGAAAGAAGCACTAAATGCCAAGGTATTCAGTCTAGTTATTAGGGGAACTCACATACAAAGGGTTACATTGGTCCTCTCTCCAGAAAGTAAGAAAAAAAATGTTCTATCTAGGTATATTTTGTACGGAGGAGGTTGGGTTATGGAGTTTACATGAGAATTTAAAGAATTTGGCTCAGGGATGGTGATAGTATCTATGTATTTAGCAACAGAAACACTGATCTAGTGCTTCAGGCAACAACCTAAAAAAACTTCATCAGTGCCTGGGAATGTTCAAGGCCCTGGCTTGGGTTTAAGACTGCAGGGGAAAAAAGCACACTGGTGGCCAGGTCATAGATCTGTCAAAGCACTCTGTGTTTCTCCATCAATAAAAATAACAAATGTTGGTAAAACTTGAGGACCCAACAGAAGACAATAAAGACATTTTCTGAAACACAAAGATAAGAAGGTATAACTTCTTTATATTCATTCTAAGGAATTTTTAAATATCAGTTTTAAAAAAAAACCCAGTCTACCTTGATTAAAAACTAAGGAAATATTTTATTAATATTTACCTAAGATAACTACAAATACCTGGGTATTTCCAGGCATGGGTTTAGGCATGGGTTACCACAAGGCTCCAATAGTGTTACCACAAACAAGTTTTAGTCCTTTAATGCTCAGATATATTTTCCTAGTTTGGTTCAATTCTTAGGCTCATCTCTCTTTGTAGCAATATGCTTGCAGGAATTCTCAAATCTCCAAATCCAGAATTAATAATAACAGCAAGAACCACAGCTATACCTCATCTGTATAGACGATTGAAGCTATTTGGTTTACATCTCCTGAATACATGAATTGGCCAAAGAAAAGTGATACTCTTTTTTTTCTTGTATTTATGCCCATCCTGGTCCTTGTGGTTGGTCCAGTCACTGCAGCCACATGGATGGTGTCAACCAAAGAAGGAAATCAAGCTTTTAAAGAATTAGTTTGTTTTACTCAGAACCTTTCTGAGGATCACAGCCTGAAGAGAGCCTTTCAGAGAGTTTCTGTCACTTGCTCCAAATCAGTGTTTCAGTTCACAGCTTATATACAGGTTGTGGAGATTCTTCATGTGCTCAGAAGTTACATTAAAGCAAAATTTTCATCAAGGTGTGGGTGCAAGACTACATCTACTTATAAATTACAGAGCCATAATTGCTGATCTTGTCAGACATTATGTTATGTACAGGAAAAGGCAAAGGCTAGGATCATTAAACTTATCTTTTCTAAAAATGCAGTGATTCAGGCAAAAGATGTGGGAAATATAATATGTATTCCATCCTGCTTAGCATCTTCAAGGTATCCTTCCTGAGGCCTGTGCTCAGTGATTAAGGCAGAGGTTTGTGAAGTTGTGCTGATGAACAGAATGAGCAAACAGGGCTGACTGTGTGCCTGGTCAGAGGCAGACATTTGCTACTTTGTCTCACGATGGCTCAGGATAGAGTCTCATAAGGAAAATCAAAATGTAATTATTAAAATAAGGATAGAATGATACAAAATTAACCCAAAAACTTTTGTTCACCTAGGGATAATAAAATTATATAAAACCTAGAAATAATGTAGAAAAGAAAAAGTGATATGTTTAACAACATTCAGGGATCCCACTTTGTTCAATTCATTGTTTACTATTGATCAAAACTTCCAAATTTAATAAAATATAATTTTATGTTGTGGAATTTTGTCCAATAGAGATCTAAATGACCTCTCTCCTGTACTAAAAGCAAAAGTTATGGTTTATGACTTTATAGATAATTGATCAGTTATTTTATTTTATTTTTTATTTCAACATATTATGGGGGTACAAATGTTAAGGTTACATATATTGCCCTT